>VXBU01012869.1:50305-69370 GCA_013400315.1 Bombycilla garrulus
CTTCTTCCTTCCCTGTCTGTTCTGAATGGTTTATAGCTGCTCATTGCAGGGTTTCAGTAATTCAATTCATTCCAGCACTTTTTCATTGATGGCAGATAGATCATGTTTCTAGATGGACAGGGGCTACCAACTCCTGGTTGTAAGCCTTGCACTGGTACAGAGTTGGTTATCATCTGCTAACTTCTTAGAGGAATATGTCCTAATTCCTTTGAAGCATTGCATAATTGTTTTTCCCTGTTGATTCCTAGAATAACAGGAGGGTTGGGTCTTTGTTACTCAAAACTCCATCCCCCACCTCCACCCCTGCTAAATCTAGTTAAAAACTCATAAATCTGGCTGGTTTGTACTGTATCCTCATTTAAAATTTTCTTCTTAAGTTTCTTTTTCCAAAGGAAGGACTTTTAATTCTTTTTTCAACCAAAAAAAAACCAACAAAAAAAAAAAAGGCAAAAAAAACACCACCACAAAACAAAGAACCAGATATTTATTTATTTTATGAAGTTTTTCAGAGGTTAAAGTATTAATTTAAAAAAATCTGCTTAATCTTCACACATCTCCAGGATCTCCTTAGCACCATTCTTTAAATATTAGTCTGCAGCTCACTCTAGTTAATATGAGAGTACAAAACCCCTCACTTTCTCCCATCCAAGTGATTAGGATTCACACCTGTAGCGAAGATGAAAAAACAGTCCTTGGAAAGAGGGTGAGAGTGAAACACTTCAAACATATGTTCAGGACATTCACTTGGACAAAGAACTCTGTTTTCCAGGACCATCCTTAAAAAAACCCAAGAAATTATTCTACAAATTTTTTGCTTGTTTGTTATTTTTTATTCTTGACAGCTATTGAAAGAAATGCACATGCCAAAGATTACCTTTTTCTCTGGTAAGCAGCTTAAGCACTAAACATGATAAATGGAATAATAAAGGAGAATATTTTCCTTTAATATCCTATTTGATGCTTGCCATAAAAGAAATAGTCATATGTTGGTTTGTATTCTCTAGAGTTGCAAGCCATTTCTCTGGTAGTTTAAATGAATCTCATTTTATTTGAAGTAGATTGAAGTACTAAAATGGCCAGTCACCAGTCTCAGCTGACTGTCAACTGGAAATACAGACCCAGCAACTTTTTGATTTTACTCCTAGACAGCACTCTTTAGAAAATCATTCTAAACACACCCTTGATAGATAAAGACCAGTAATGGTACAGTCAGTCCCACAGTCTGTTTGCATATGCAGCTCCGTGTCTACAGCTTTCCCATGCTGGCCAATGTGTACTGTGCATGCTCAGGGTGTCAGACCTGATGTGTGGCATCAATATTGGACTAAGGTGACTATGAGTAAGATTTATTACCTTTTGGGTTAATGGCATCATCTACAAGTTTAATCCCTTTTTAAGGAGAATTGCCCAAACTATATATATATGGGTGGTGATTAAAATGTAGTATTGTCTCACAAAAATTTTATGCTGTCATTTTTCTTCAATAGGTCCCAAGTAAATTTATACATATCCTCAGACCTACTTGATATGTTTTGCATTTGTGATGCCTTTGGAAAGATGTCTTCCTTCTTTCTTTGACATTATTTCTCTTCTTTTCTACCCTAAAGGAAAAGTGTCTCTCAGGTTTTAAAGGCTTCCTTCAATAAGTAGCTAGCAATAAGAAATCATGCCATAGGAAGAAGCAAGCCTTGGGTTGCTAGAGGCATAGCACTCGATGGGATTTGTTTCATGCGTACTTATTTTATAAGCAGAGCAGAACAGAGTGTAAGTTCAAGTCTGTTCATTATCAATACTTCTAACATATAAGTGTCTAATTAATTAAATGCAAAAAAATAGTGCTTTCTGTTCACAATCATAAAATGTCCTTGACTGGAACTAACATTTTTATCCCAGCTATTTTTCTTACTAATTTTTCCATTGACATCAATACTTCTCAAATCTCAAATCTCAAATGTAAATAAAATATTAATGATGTTATAGGTCTGCAAAATGCATCAGATCAAAACTCCTGTTTGGGATCCACTTCTGATGCAATTATTTCCCAATGAGCACACCAAGAAAGAGCAATAGGCATCCTGCACCTATCAGATCAATCTACGTTAACCCACATATTTCTTGTGAAATTTTTTAACTTGGTTTAGTTGTTTAAGGTTATATTCATTTTACCACTTTAGAAATACAGGCTGAAGTGCTGAAATTTAATCCATGATGGTTCTACCACAGATGTTTCTCTTAAAAATGTGTTTTCAGTTATCTTTTAATGCTTCAGTGGAGACTGAAGTTGTTTAATTTCCTATCTCTTTGAATTGCAATCAATCCAACCTTTCTCACTTTCATCTGTGTGACTCTAATTGAAACAAGCCTCAACACATATTTTTTTTCCACAGCTGCTATCTACACCAGCTTTTCTTTTACTTGATGTGATTTATTTCTAACAGTCCTAGAGGCTTCTAGCAATGTTCGAGTCACGCTTCAGACTGTCAAAAGTGATGGTATACTGCCTACTAATTAATGTCTCTGCTGTCATTCACTTTAGTACCCAAAGGAATCTTCAGAATAAATTCAACTTCTGCATAATATTCCAAAATGACCATTGATATCCAAAATTGGTCAAAAGACAGTAATGCTTTTTTATTATTTTATTTATTTAAAGAAAAATTGAAAATTAAATTTTCTATAAAGGTATTTGGTAGATTTTGTGGGTAAAGAGTCTTGTCTCCACACCCATGAAGAATCATAGAGAGACTATGGCAGATGAGGACCCCCAAACATACTCTGCCTGGCTCTTCCAAGGCCTCTCGCAGGGGTCATCAACCCACCAAAATTCCATCTTTACAAGTTCAGAGAGGCACAGGATTGCACAATGGTAAGCTAGAAAGCTAACATAATAGCCTCAGCCCAAGTGTGAAACCCATCAGGAAGAGTCAAGAGGACAGATTCTCCACAACACTTTTCAGACTGGTGGGGATTACTGCTCAGGTACTTGGGACCATTATAATATATATATAAGAGCATTTTGGGACTGCACAAGACTAATTTTGGGATATTTAGAGGAAGTACCAGTAGCAGTAAAAAGGGAGAGGGTTAGACAATTTGGGGGCTAACAATTGTGGGAAAGAGAAGGATAAGGGAATAAAAAGGAAGATCTGGTTCATGTGCTTGTCTGGCTATGCCCTGTGCCTAGTCAAAGATATCTGTCATGTCTTCCCATTAAATTCCTTTCTAACTCTAACCTGAGTGAGGACTCTTGGTCCTGTGCACGTGAAGGTGTGAGCTGATCTCTGCTTTCACCTCTTTCCCAGTAAGGACCTCTCATATATTTGTCCACTGGCGGGAGTCTGGTTTGCCAGCAGTTGGAGTGAGAGCAGGTGAGCCAGGAAGTCTGTGACTGGAAGTGTAGGTCAGGTTGAATGGCTGAGCCCGCTGGTGCTGTTTGTTTTAATGCCAGTGGAATGACTGTGTGAGAATTGGGGCAGCTGTCCATGTATGCATGTAAGAATCTATGTGTGTGTGTGTGTGTGTNGTGTGTTTGTGTGTGTGTGTGTGTGTGTGTGTGTGTGTGTGTGTGTGTGTGTGTGTCATTTGTCTACTTGGACATTTTTCAACCTCTCTGTGTCTGGGACCTGGGGCTATGGAGCCTCATCTCTCTTGGGCTGTCAAATCCTGAGTGATGTACATTTCTCTAAAAATATTATGTATTAAAAATTTGATTTCAAAGCAATATTCTAACTTGGGATTTTTTTTTTGTCGTTTTCAATACAGTATATTATTTTTCTCAATTTTATCATCAGTAAGAAATATTTAATTTGTCCTACTATTGACATTTTATCTTATTCTAGACATTAGGATTGATGTAGTATAAAGATTTAATCCTCTACTTTAATAGAATCACTGACTACTGGTTACTCAAAATGCTTTAATAGATAGACTAAAAGAAATACAATGTGAAAGCACTTTGTAATACTTTGACAGAAGCAAATAAAAATATACAGAATCTAATAGCAATATTTGATTTTTGAAAAATAATGTGTAATGATATTAAGATAAAAGTAATTCCAAAATACATTTTAAAAATTAAAAAGTAGAAAAAAGAATTGCCTGAAATACTTTTTATAAAACAATATTAATTGTATTCATCCTTGTTCCTTGCTGCTCTTTCAATCTGTAGTGGTTCTGTTACTACCGATTTTGAATAATTTTAACCACATTTTAACGTAAAACCCCAAAATTTAGAAATTGATCTTAACTCAGTTTTTCAGATCTAATCTGTAATTTATATAAAAAAGTATTATTAACAAAGTGTGGCGGCCCTTTATTATTTTCTTCCTTATATAACGGTTGTGCCCTACCTCTCCCTGTTAATTTTTAAAACTTGGTCTCTCCCTACAGTTTCTCCTCCCCTAATGCTGTCCCCCTTACTGTTGGTTAGCCCAACTCCTCCCCTTATTCCAGACCCTTCCCTGTCAATCCCCACATGGGCCAATCCCTGAAGTGTTCACCCCTTTGGAAATCCCCTAATCCTCCCCGCCCCATTGGCCCATGTGACCTCTTTTTCTCCTCCCCTTATCCCTGTTGGCTCCCAAGTGATTATGGAACCCCTTTGCTCCTCCCTTACTCCTCCCCTCAAGATTCCTTATTGGATGTTTGCTTGTACCCTCCCATTGATTTGTGGCAGTATTTAATCTCATGCACAGGAGTGCCCACGGCTCTTCTGTTCTGTGTCCTCCACTGCAGCTGATCCTCTTGCTGGAGCCCGAGAACCTTGGAGCCTCCCCTCTTCCCTTTGCTTCACCCCTGACGCACGGCACCCCTGCAGAACCTAAGCTCTAAGGTTCCGCCCTGACAGCCTCACAATGTCAGAGCGGTTCCCCACTCTTGGCGTGGCCCTTCAGAGTCACGGAGTAGTAGTCACAGAGCTAGCTGGGATTCTGAGGGACCGCGTCAACAAAGGGCTAATTCATTTATTTTATGTAAAAGAAAGAGAGGAACTTCAGCTTAAATCCATTTCAGATCCCTGCAGTTACAAGACAAGAGGTCTAAATTTCTTTAAGAAAGTACTATGCTTAAGCAATTATGTAAAGGTACGTAGACATTTTTTTTAAAGAAAAATGGGGAAGGGAAGCCATAAACAATCTAAATTCAAGAAACATATAAAAATAGAGCAGAGTTCTAGTCTCAGGTTCTGAAATCTTATCTGTGTTAACTGACTGTATTTGCAAAATGTCTTTCCACTTATTTGAACAAGTTGTAAAACATTTCCTTTACAGTTCTGGTAAGTCTTTTTATTGGAGATGTAACACAGAATCCTGTAAATTTTTGGAAAGGAATAAATGCAGTTTGCTTTTGCTTGACATAATAGTTCTTTCTTTTTGCTTTCACAGACCTCCTCAAAATGCTTGGAAGTGTTTTTATCTTTACAGAATATGATAGTAGCATTGATGTTATGTCTTTCAATAAAAGATGGGAGTCTTTATGTGTCTTGAAAAGCATTTGAGAATCATAACTTAGCAACCAATTTACTTGTAATAATTTTCTACTACCATGTCAAATAAGCACTTTGCAGAACCACTATTTAAGACTTTAAAATATTGTTATCTTATCTTACATAAACACAAAGCATTCTAAGAAAAAGCAAAAGTGAACAATCTATATGTTATTAAATCTGTGAAATGGTCAGGATTCACAACAATGTAGTTAAGAAACAAGAGCTTGTATACTATCCATATAGATTCTTATGATTAAAATTAAATTTATAAAACATTAAAGTACTTCAAATTTTCTGAAAGAAAAAGTTGGTTTTAATTTTGTCTTGGAATGTTTTGTATGTAATTAGCAGCTTTTCAGTACATGAACAGGAATGTGAGACAACAAAGGTAAACTTTTAAAAATCACTGCTGGACAATATATATTTTTTCCAAAGTGCTAAACATCATATTTAAAAGTATACTCATTTTGAAATTACCTTTAGAAGGCCAAGTGCTGCCAAATAATGTTTTTAAAACACTGATATTCTAAAACCTTTCAACAGTGAAGAGATCTATCAAATTACAGTATCACATTACCATGAGAAACAAACATGGATTTACATCAAAATAATTTCCTTTTTTTTTGCATGTAAGAGCTATCATTTATTTATTACATACAATAAACAATGGAGCATTAACACAGCTATTTGACTTCCTATTTCTAAGCAAATATACTCTAATTATAATTTATTTTCAATTAAAATGGTTCACATAAACCTCTATTTGAATAAGTATTGCATTCATGAGAACAAGAAAAACAAGCAGTTTTTCAATGGCAGTGCCTAGAATACTGGAAAAAAGATAATTACTAAATAATTACTGTCATGTCATAACCTTGAGCAATTAGAAGCTTAGAGGATAACAACTGTACTCATGAAAGTTCCATTCCTTGAACTAGAGTAATTTAGAGCATGTATTCCATTAAAAGTAAGTGTGCTTTAGTTTCTGGTGTCATCCTTTAGAAAAGAGAGAGCAATATCATGAATATTTATTTATTGCTGAATTCTGAAGATCTCGGGTGAATATTTTCATCCATACATATTTATTCTTCAATTCAAATTATTGCTTGGAGATAACAGTGGGAAGAACCACCTAATTATTGTTTTTCAGAAAAAGAAACTAAATACAAGTTGTGGCAATTAATTTTAAATTTTTATAATTTAAATGTCTAAATACAATCTCATGTCGATATTTAAGTGCTTAAATCTTGATGTCAGTATAATTTGAAATCTTTGGGTGTTTCATGCCTGACCTCTACCTATTGCTATAGGAAGGTATGATTATTTTATAGGTGTTTTATCTAGCAACTCAGCAAATAGCAAATGGTTTAATACCATACAAGTTAAGGCAAATAAATTCAGCTGAATATGAAATGAGAAGCTAGTCTTACAGCTACATTGACAGTTTTAGGAGTTTAGGCCCAAATACGCAAAACACATGAAGTGAAAGAGCAAATCTAAAACATTAGCATGACAGTGACTCAAATGTACAACATTAGATGGAGGAGAGGATGGCAAAGATAAATGTGATAAATATGGTTGAAATAAAGACAGTTTAATAGGCAAAACAAAATTTGGGTCCACAAGCAAAACAAAGCAAGGAACTCATTCACTGTTTTTATAATATATACCTCCATTTGACATGTAAATTAGTTGAGAGGAATCCTCCACATTAACCTGCCATCTCGACCTTTTTTAAAGGATATGTTCCTTTAAAAAATTGATGCTTATCTGAATTAAGGACTCACCCAATCACACAACTCTTACCCTGGTGAGATTTACCTCTTTCAGAAGGCAGATGCTTAGAGGAAGCAGCAGCATGGCAAACCTTCATGTCACAGATGTGTGTCTACCATCCCTGAGCAAAAAAAATAGGTTCCCTGGTTCTTCTCAAGACCAGGGTTTAATTTTCTACTCCCTCTGGGCAGTAGTTATGGCCAATCATGCAGAATCAGAGAACCACAGGCTGGATTAAGTTGGGAGGGAATACAATGGGTCATCTCATCCAACCTACCTGCTCAAGCATGGTCTTCCCAGAGTGCGTTGTACAGGGTTGTGAGCAGATGGTTCTTGAGTATCTCCAGTGAGTGATACTCCAAAACCTCTCTGGGAAAACTGTTCCAGTAATCCATCACCTGCATGGTAAAGATGTTCTTCTTAATACAGTGAGCATTCCTTTGAAGCATGACCTCTGTGCATTGAAGTACACATTCAGGAGAGCAACTAGAAAAAAGCTTAACCTATTCTAGGAGCAAGCAAACTTAACCTGGAAGAACCCATCTCAGTGAACAGAGTGATTTTGATTATTGTCCTGATTTCTACAAGAATGTTGTGTTTTGTTTTGTTTTTTTTTTAACCAGAGTTAAAGAGGAGTTTTAAATTCTCTAAAATAAAAAGAATAATTGCCTATCTACACTCCTTTTCTCACTGCTTGGATATTATTTCCATGTACACTCAATTAAGATATATGTAAAATAAAATTCTAAGGAAATGTAGATCTGCTTATAGACTTGAAATTAAAACCAAAAAGAAACATCTCTCTGCAGTTCTTGATATAGAGCTCAAGAAGCATAATTTGCATCTTGTCCTTTTCCTCAGCAGTTTTTAATTAGTGTCTTCATTCAGCTATATATTAAATTTGCTGACTGACCACTGAAGTGTCAGCAGGTTGAGTGCCCTGACCTGTCATCTGGGATTCCAAAATCCTGCAGTGTTAAATGCAGTTAGTCCAAGTCTTATTTTCTATATTCTCAGCATCACAGTGGAAGTAGTTTAATTACATTGAATTCCCTAATTCTTGTTTAACTACATGTATTAAGGCTGCATTATCTCAAGACACATGATATTTTCTGTTAAGATGTGCCCCCTGGTGTTTCACAACAATGCTATTGGATATAGGAGTATCAGGAAAAGTACTGCAACCAGCATTTTGTCCTATTTGTGACTTATATCTTTATTTATAGCATTTCAAATGGAAACATAGTCTAAAGTAATTTTCTTTCTGCTGTTTTTTTCTAGAACTATAAACTTTAGTACTCATTGACTTTTCCCCCTATAAAGAGCTTGTGTTTAATTTTGAATCTACTATTATATGCTTTTTTGAAGTCTTCCTGTAGACTGCTCATGACTCATATATTGCTGCACACTGAAGTGAAAAAGAGTTACAAATCTAAGTTCATAAATTAAATAAAAAATAAAAACCCATTTCCCAGAATAGCACAGTATTTTATAAAGGAATAACAGGAATAATGTAAAAGATAATAGACTATCATTAGGGCTTCCTTTACTGCAGTGAAAAGAAACAATAGAATTACTTCTTTTAGGCTTCTATAATCTCTGTAAATCTGCCCACATTATCAAAGTAAAGGAAAGAGAATATCAAAATAAACTATAGGCATATAAGCATATAGATAACATGATACTTTAACATTTTTTGTCTCTAGGGAAAATGTAGTGAATTTGTCCCTAAACACTACCATTCAAAAAACAGTTTTGCACTTTCATGCCTTAAAGGTTAAACTGTATTTTCACTTCTGACCATTTCTGAGCTTCCTACTTAATATTGGGTAATATGTCATGTGATAATCAGAGGTCAAACAACAGCTCAGAAATATTCAGGAAAATAATTTCAGCAAAGGCTCCCTGAAAAACGAAAAGATGTAAAAGAATGTGTTCAAGTTTCAAATTCCTGGCACTGCAGAAAACATTATGCTATCTTTAGAAGCAGTACTTCAAGGCAAAGAGAAATCTTGTCAACTTTATGTTCTTAAAAATGTCTGGTACAGAACCAACAAGTTTAAAATATTTTAAAAATTATTACTCCATTTTATTGAAACCTTTGAAAGGAAGCCAAAGGGAACACTTTGACTTGACCCACTGCCACCTGAGTGTATATTTTCAGGTTTTAACTTCCCCTACCCATCAATTTGGGCATAGAATGCAGAGACTGAGCTTTAGCAAGAGCATTAGAGCAAGCCATCAAATTGTACTACATCGTTATTTACAGCTTTTCTCCATACATTCTTCAATATCAATAAACAGTTCACACCTTATCAAGTAATGCCCAAAAGACTGCATCTAGGTTTTATGTGCCTTTTTTTCTCATATAGTTTTTGGTTTTTAGCTGAAAGGTTGTATACTTATATTTTCTGTGCTATTGCTTCTCCCAACCTACCTTTGAAATACAAATGATAATATAGCTGGACCTGATTTAAGAATATTTGGCAAGCAGAAAGACTGAAAAATGCAAAGAAATATCGAAACCAGTTAGGAGGACAGTTAGAAAAACGTTCCCTTGCCCTCCTATGGTCTGATTGAAAGCTCACTAGAGCTTGCTGCAGCAAGTTTTGGTTCAGGCTGTAAGGAAATAGAAATAGTAGAATAACCAAAAGATATTTCTGCCTAGCTGAACTGAATGCCTGATTCTATTTTGTGCCTTCTTATTTTTCATGGCAAATCTGGATTAAAAGATAATCAAGTTGAACTTAAAGTTTGTTCCTCAGAATAAAGAACGTTGTGGCACTTAACAAAGAGGAGGTGTCCTTCTATATTGGGACTAAGAAGAATTTTAAAATTAAGAAGTTTAGTTGACTTTAAGGCCAGTTTCAATTGGACTCTGAGAAGCATGGTCTAGAGGAATATGTCCTGGCCATTCCATTAGGCAGCGGGACGGCAACAAGATAATCTTTAATGTCCCTTTCAATCCAAACCATCCCATGCTTTTATCATTATTTCCACATGTATCGATACCCATTAAAGAATAAAATTATCCAAAACACATAAAATTATCACTTTATGATTATATAGGAAGGTCTCCTACGTAAAAAGCCATGTCTTCATACATGTTTGGAAAGCTTGTAATATTCCAGTGATATTTTTTTTTTATTTTATTAGTGTGAGCATTTTTGAAATGGCAAACAAGCTAATGAATTAGTGAATTTGAGTTCATAAGCTGAAATGAAAATATTAATCAATACTTTTGACAGTAAATTTCCTGCTCCCAGTATTATTGGACCCTACATGGACTGGTAGGAATGAAAAAAAAATTCTCTAGAGATATTGCCTGGTAATGGGTGCATCGGTGAGTCTCAACAAGAAATCTCTGATTACTTTATTTACTTTTCTGGTGGCACTGTTTTTAATGTAGGTGGGTAATTGGATAAAGTTCTTGTGGTCAGCTTCTCCCAAATCCTCTTCTGTTACTCATGTCCTCATTCTTCACCCTCAGAGTATTGTCTTTTTTTTATGTAGGCATTCCTTAGGGGAGGATTCTTCCTTTCGCCCAAGTAGTAACTAGTCTTGTGGGTTACTTGTGTCAGCCAGCTCAGGGTTGATTGAGCTCAGGCTTATCTTCCCCTTGCATGGCCTTAAGTCCAGGCTGTTGCTCAGCCTGGGACGGCACAGAGTCAATAGTATTGATCTATCACTCACATTCTGAGATACTGTGCTGCCTGTTGTGTATCTCTTGTAACATAGCCACTTGTTTGAAAAGTACTTCTAGCTGGGCACAGTCGACACTATGACATCCACCACTGTGTTTAGGTCTTTGAGGGGCTTCCTGATGCTGGAACCTATGCAACCTGAGGTCTGGATAGCTATTTCAGTCCTTTTGAGGTCAGTTTGGGGGGAAATGACAGCATAGCTTTTCTTTCAGCTGGTCACGGTCACTTTGTACTTTTGTAAAATGGTAATTCTTCTGAAAGAAATTATACTTTTAATTCCCTGGAGATCTCAAGTTTCCAGGTATTTTTTGCATGGCCACTTCCTAGCTGGAACAACCATCAGGTTTGCAGCCTAAACCTGTGGGTGAGCAGAGCAGGAAGCAACTCAGTTATACTTGGCCACTCTCTGTTTGAACACCTGCAGGGACCATAAGCACTGCCCCACTTTCTTCTGTTCCTCTCATGAGACCTGGCATTGGGTGTCTGGCACCTGCTTTTACTACTTAGCGTAAGTTTGTTGGGATTAAACTGTACATTTGGTAGACACGCTAACTAGTGATGATATTTCATACAGTGTCCTATTAAATTGCACTGGAGTATTCTTAGCTTAAAAAGATTGAAATCATACAGAAATGTAGTTTCTATTCTGCTGACTAGTATTTCTATCTTTTTGAAAACTTACTGATAATATTTTATGCTGACTTGGGTATTTCTAGTTGGTGTTTTTTCTACTCAGCACTTAGAGATCTTACAGAATGAATTGAATGTATTTTAACAAGCATCAATCTGTCACTCTGCTGGCAATTAATAGACAGACAGATATCTTGGAGAACTACATATTAATTGATTTTTTTTTGCATTATTGTATGTTATAGCTCACTATACAGACATTCACTTATCATATATAGAAACTGCATTTACTGCTGACAAGTCAGCTTCTTACACTAAAGTGTCTGAAAAAAAAATGGAACAATGAAATTTGGATTGTTATACATTAGAGCAAAGAGGATTTGGGGGAACAAAAGGTAGAAATATTCATAAAAAAAACCCCAATATTCTGTGTCACTTTATTCTAACCTGCCTTAAGTTTCAGAATCAGCACCACTTTGTTTAATATGAGAGCTAGGAAAGCTTTCTCTCTTTTTACCAATGCCTACATATTTAAAATAAAGTTCTACATTATTAAGATGAGTAATATTTATAGGCTCAGCAGAGGTACTAATTTTGCTACAGATAATTTTCTCCATATCTTTCCCCAGGGCACCACTCAGTTTTCCACAGATGATAGTCATCTGCCTTTCCTTTTCTCTGTGAAGGCTAATGGACTCATTGCCATTCCTTTTGCAGACATCCTTTTCTGCTCCCCATATTCCAGTAGTCTATTTGCCACATTATTTAACTGATTTACATAGTTAGGTTAAACCCCCAAAAATGGTATTCTTAACTAGAAGTTTTCAGCTTTTGAAGAAGGGTCTCTGTGTCCTCCTCACACAAAGTGTGTGTTTCTTACCAACAATCGAAAAATTCCTCAGTCACTAAGATCACAATAAACATAAGATACTAGTGCATGTAAATGAAAAAATTAGTTGCTCCGGGTGCTGAGACAGCAATTCCCCTGCAGCTTTTGGAGAATTCACAATGGAGCTGATATCCACGCTGCAGCCCATGTTCTACCCCGCACTGGAGAAGATTCCCTTCAGGAACTGTGAGCCATGGAGAGAAAACCATACAGGGGCTGCTTTTCTAGTAGAACTGTGGGCCATGGAGGAGCCATGCTGGAGCAGATTATTCCTGAAGGACATGGGGAAGATCCATGCTGGAGCATGGGAAGAGTGAGAAGACGAAGGAGAGGCAGGGATTCTGTGTGAGCTAATGTGTGTAGTAACCTGATGCCATGTATCTCATAAGGAGTTCAGTCTTCCTGCCCTCAACAGCAAAGCACAGATCTGTGGAGAGTTCAAGGAAGTTCAGCTAAAAGCTACTCAGAGATAGCCAGAGAATTAAAGGCATCTGCCCTCCCATGTCTCCCTGGAAGTTTGAAGATGATAGCTGGGTAACCTGAACAGAATAGGTGTATATAATGCATTTCATTATGAAATACCTTACACATTTATGTAAGAAAATTTCAGTTCTGTGTCCGACAGCTTGAACTAAAAAATATAAAAGTAATGTTTTCCTAACCAATAATATATACAGTCCTCATTCTAGCCTAGCTTCTTTTCTCAGCAAGTTGAGTGTTTTCCTGGATTACAGCACAGCCCTACTGTCACTACTGAGGCTTGATTTCAGACTTTGCCAAAGACAGAGCTGTCGTTCTGTAGAAACCTCCAAAACTCTGTGTACGCTGCCAGTTTCCTGCTTGCTCCCTCTAAGTCCTGACATTGTATGAATTTCTTCCTGCTGAACAGGTGCAGTTGCTCAAAGGAAGAGAAAATATCATCCTTGTAAAAATTTGTTAGAAAATTTAGTTTGTCACAGATTGAATATGGCAAACATCCACCTCAGCAATTCTTTCGAACACAGTACACTTGATCTTCATGTAAATTGTGAACAAACAAATGAAATTACATTATATTTCTAACAGAGGTATTTGATGAAAACAGACAAGCTTTTGGCTTCATATTGTAGAATCCTAATCTTACATACATTTGATTCTACAGAAATCTGTAAACTAAGGATGATGTTAAACCAAGTACTTTTTGAGAAATATACATAGTAGAAACATTTAACTTTAAATGAATTACAGTGTTATTGTGAACTGAAAAACACAGTGATACTACTCAACTCCTTTTGTGATAGACAAAAACTTCAGTAAATAATATCATACTTCATATTTCTGAAGGCGGTACATACCTATTAATAGATACATATTGTGCTACCAGAGAGCATAAAAAAACAAATTTCCTTTTCAAGTTGGAAAAGTTCTGATATTTTAAAAGGTGTTAAAATAGGTAATATTTTCAAATACTGAAATTTTTAGTGGTATCAGAAATTTCAAAATGTAACTTTAGGAATATTTAAACAGCTAAATATTACTTCTAGATATTTGCAAGTGATTCATTCCATTATTTACTTCGTTCTCATATTTCTTTGTGAAGTTAGCATTTGAGTATTTTGGTCTTTCATTTATACAAAAAAGTTATTTTTAAAATTATAAGTAGAATTATTTCATTATTATTATTTTTGACTAAACTCTTTTTCATTTTAAAAATATGTTGCAAGGAAATACCAATGATCTTCACTAAAATTGCTAAAGAGATTTATTCATAACCCAAGGGAACCCAAATTACAATTCAGTTGTGTGCCAATTCCTACAGCAAGCTGTAAAAGCAGTTTTTCTTTTATCTTGTGCTTATCACCAGGGTTTCTTAGTGAGACCACTGTGGCATTTATGGTTATAAAAATTGTTCGGGCTTTACAAAATATTCATAATGTGGTTCCTGTTGGGGTTTTTCTGGTATTATAAAGTGCCTTAATTTCTAGGTTAGGTAATATGACAAACAACTTGCCAGCAGTTGCACTGCTGGAAAAGCTTGCAGAAGCAATTGATAAAAGCAGAAAGAGAAAAGCAGAGAAACACTTAGGCAATGCAATAAATTTAATTTATTTTCTATTCAGCTGGTTGTTTTCAACCATTATTTTGACCTATCCTCTTTTTTCAAAACATGTTGCCGTGTTTGTGTTATTGCTAAATACTGTACATTAATACAAATAGAAGACAAATATATGTGTGTGTGTGTACACAAATCAGAATTGTAGTATTGTGATGATTAATTGAAAGAAGATTCATTAAACTATGGATATAAATTGTTTGGTGTATGACAGTGAAATAATTTTTACTAAGTTTTCCAAGTTTCTTATGAAGTAAATATGCCAGTGATAAACCAAACACCCTGTTTCATAAATATTGAGTAGACTGATTTGTATTGGGGACTGTTTCTAATATGATTTACAGTTAGTCTTATAGTCTATATTGCAGGCATTTTGAAACTCTGAAACTCACAATTTATTCATAGTATATACCTGTCAACCACATACCAATTTGCCAGGAGCTCAGATAAAATAAGGATGCGATCCTTGCTGTTAAAATAGCAAAGTTTTCCAACAGGAGGTGACATTTTTTTAGATTGGATGTGGTTTCTGTGGTTTTATCTTGATTTTACTTTAGGTTTGGATTCATTTGGTTTTTGGACATTTTCAGTAGCCTTTAAGTTGTGTTTTCTTGATAGCATAGTTTAATGTTTTGCTACCACAACAACAACATGCATCTTGCTGATTTAGACTGACTGAATAGTCACAAATACATTAATGTCCTAAGGTCTATGAATAGTTCACTCAAAAAATAATTATATGCGTACTAACATATTTGTGCATATATTCAATATTTTTCAATATATTTTTATCAATATCTCTTTTTATTATATCTATATGCCTGACACCTTTTTTTCTTTTCGTTTTTTTTTTTCCCAGTTGACAAAAAATTTCTACATATCTGAGCAAAAACAAAACTTCAATGTTCTATTTGTGACTCCTGCTTGTAACACTGTTTTGAGGCAATTTCAGCAACTACATCTGTAATTTGTCCTTAGAAAATGAGGAACATTATTCCAGGAATTCTGTGGAAAGAAACTAGGCATTCTCAGGCTGATATTCTGTTTTTTGAATGCTTCATGTGTCTCAGATGTCCATTTACTAAGCCCAGAGAAAACACTCTGTGGCAGATCGGTGCATCCTTAGTCAGCTTTGTGACTTATGGTAGAAATTACTTTTTTCATGATGGGCCAATAGTCACAAGTTTAAAGTCTCTAAATCTTTTACAGCCATATCATTTGAAGTTAATTACTGTGATATGGAGGAGCCAGAGTGGATCAAGCCATTTCTTTCTAAGTTTTTTCTTGCTGAAACATTTCTGCTCTGGCAAAGCTAGAACAAGTACACACATGTTGATTTTGAAGTTATTTTCAGTATGAAGTATTCTGAGATCCAGCATAGATACTTTGATGAGTGAATTATAAAGTAAAGTAGAAAAAGGGAAGAATCTGAAACCTGCCCTTTTCAACTGAGAATAAATTACTTCAGTGCAAGTCTACTTTTCAAAGGTTTCAGTGGGGTTTTTTGTGCAGTCCAGAATAAAAGCCTACTTCAAAACTTCTGACGATCGCCATCAAAATTGCCACAAACCAACATAAATTATTCTAAAGATTGGAACAAATTTAATATATATTTTTCAAATTAGGTATTTCTTTCTTTCCTTACTTTTGAAGAATCTTATCACAGTAGACTAATTTTTACATTTTCTAAACTCTGATACTTATACATGCTACAAATTGTTGGATTTAGATCTGCTTGGTGGATCTATTGAAAAAAAAAAAAAAAGAAAACAATATTGGAACTGTCCATGATTTGCAGATTGTATAGAGTGTTTCTTTGTTAGTTTGGTACACTTGCATTCTCATGCACGTACCAGCTGGAAAGAAAATTTATTTCCGAAGTCTGAAATTATCTTTTGCATATGTTATTGGTAAGTAACACATTGCACTGAATGGCAGATAGATGATTGTGAAGATCTAGTCTTTTCAAAGGATATTGTATTAGACCTAATCACATTAGCAAATAATTTAGCCTTCTCACAAGGTGAAAAATTTGTACAATAGAATGACACATGTAAACTCCACTAGTGAATAGGCTGGGGCTTCACAAGTATTTGGGAAAGGTCATGGAGAGGCACCTGACCCCATCTCACCAAAGGAATATTCCATAACATATTGTATCTTGCCCAGCATATATAGCAGGGGAAAGAAGGAAGGGGGGACATTTGGAGTAATGGTGTTTTTTCCCCCAAGTCACCATTACATGTGATGTAGCCTTGCTGTTCGGAGATGGCAGAACACCTGCCTGCCCATGGGAAGTGGTGAATTAATTCAATGATCTGCTTTGCTTGCACATGTGGCTTTTGATATACTGTTTACACTTACTTTACTTTAACCCATGAATTTTCTAACTTCTACCCCTTCCTGTTCTCTCTCCCATCTCACAAGAGGAGATTGAGCAAGCAACTGTGTGGTGCTTAGCTACCAACTGGGGTTAAACCACAATACTATCTTGGGGAAAAAATGCAAAACCAAAACCTTAAAAGTAGACCTCTAACTTTCTGAGAAGCTGTTTTTTATATTTTTACCATAACAGCTAGGAAAATATTTGGAAAACATAGTGGTATTACGATACTACTAGCACATCAATTTGTATGATGATTTAGAGGTCTGTTCCTTATTGATAAAGTGCTGGTTCATGGAGACTGGAAACAAAACTAGTATAAAGAATAAAAACTCTGGGCTAAGCCTAATATCTCCTATAAAAAATCTGTGCAGAAAAAACTGAGCTGAAGATGGGAAGAATATACTGTTGGACTGTATATGTAAGAATAAGTAAATGTGAACTGTCAATACTGGGTTTGTTTTATTTCAGGTTAAAATATTTTAAAGTGAAATCTAATTTCAATTATTAACTTATTTTTCAATTTATTGCATGGTTTTAATCTCTGTTAATTCAGAAAATCTTCAAGTGTTTTCAGTTTTTCAATTACACTGAGAAAATCCTTGGTTAATAAAAGTTTAATAGAATTTAAGCTTTGCAAGACCATTAAATCTCAAACACTTAATGCTATCAAATGTGCATGTCATTGGAAGAAATTCAGAATTTAATCTTGAGGCATGCTGCAATTATAATGAATAAAAATCTCTTTAATAATTCAGAATAATGTACAGAATATTCCCAGTGAGAATGAGAAAACTTTATCTTCATTTATACCTTAGTCTTTCTTAAAATATTGGAGAACCCCTAAACTATAATAAATAACTCCTGGCATATTTTTTCTAGTATCTAGCAAATGTTTGGAGTTATACTGCTATATAGATGTACTATTTATGTTAAATGCTTTGTCTTGAAGTAAAGTCAGTGAATAGTTGCTATTCCTAGCACAGGGCATTCCTTCTCTAGCTGAGCTAAATTTAAGAACTATGTTGTTCCATGACATCTGAATCTAGACTGACACCCACTAACCTCAGTTAATGACCAGATATTTTTAATTAGCAAATACCTAAGCCAATTTAATAATTAAAGAGGGAATAAAAAACAATTCAAGGCCTTTGGTGATTTTCCATTAAAATCAACATGTTTCTTGATACCATAAGAGTTTTATGACAATTATATAATTTTTAGTAGAAAAAATCATCCTTATTATAGCTTGAAGCATATATTTCAATGCAATCATCAAAACACCAACACCACTATTTAAAATACTTTCTAATGTACCAATTAGTATCAGTGGAACTACACAAATCTTCGGATTCATGGAAATATTTTTTATGTTAGCTCAAATTTATAAAACACATTAGTTGCCTTTCTTTCTTAAATGTTAAATGTGTCTAATGTTATCCTTACTGAATAGTATGAATTGATTCCTTCATTCCCTCTGTTAAAAGTAGGAAGGAATGCAATGGTGAGTTGATGTTGCTGTTATTTTTTTCATACATAAATATGAATTTTTAATGTAAATAAATAATTTTCACCTAAATTCGAAGACAATGAATTATGTGAATTTAAAATGTATTAAATTTTTATGCCTACATGTGTACAGTAAAATTTCATTTTGAAGCAGTGAGAAATTCAATTATCAACAGATTATTAAGCCTGATGATAATTTTAAATCTCATCCAATCCCTTGAGCAACTTGATCAGCTAGGCTGAACATACATTGATGGGGTAAAACACTTCTACACAAATTATTTTGTCATAGAATATTCAGCATTATTTATTGCAAATTTAAGTAAGCCTGAGATAAATATTTTCTCCTTATCTCAATGTTGGTTTACTTTAGCCAGATCTTTGTTTAGCCTCGGTGATGCCTCCCTGAAGGGCCCAACTTTGCCTATACTCTGCACGTAGACTAAGGTGTGTAATAAAAAATAATATTTACTTTATGGAATGGA
This sequence comes from Bombycilla garrulus, assembly GCA_013400315.1. Lineage (NCBI taxonomy): Eukaryota > Metazoa > Chordata > Aves > Passeriformes > Bombycillidae > Bombycilla > Bombycilla garrulus. Next base: position 69,259 of record VXBU01012869.1, read on the forward strand.
ACTTTTCTAGGTTTCTAAGTGCCTAAGTGCTTTATTTTAAGTCTTAAATGACTAGCCTAGGAGGTTTTTTATTATAATAATAGTGTTACAGCATAAAATTTATAATTATTTT
>VXBU01012869.1:74839-111617 GCA_013400315.1 Bombycilla garrulus
TAGAAACCCACCTTCCTTCCTTCCTTCCCTCCCTCTCTCTCCCTCCCTCCCTTTCTCTTCCTTTTGTTTCCACAGAAAAAAAGAATAGCTGAGGCCATGAGAGAGCTCCAGAATCTTCTTGATCAATCAGAAGCTCAAAGAGGGGTCACCTCAGGACATTTGCTCAGGGCCCTGTGCAGACAGCTTTTGAAGATCTCAGAGGATGGTGATTCTACAACCCCCTGGGCAACCTTAGCCAAGTGCTTGATCATCCCCACTGGGAAAAAAAAAAAAAAAAATGAAGTTTCTTGATGTTCATACGGAACATTCTGTGTTTCTGTTTGGTCTATTGCACTTGCCACTCAGTTTCTCTCCCTTCTACCCCTCTTCTTTCCTTTATTTTATTCTCAATCTTTCTCTTTCTTATGCTTATTTAGATTTTCTGGGAGTTTTATTATTATTTGTTTTTAGAATAATTTCACTTTTTTAGATAATTATTAAGCTTTTATTTTATTTTGATAAATTTCTGGAAAAACACAGTATGAAATGTATTCCTTGTAAATTGCCATCATCTTCTTCTTCACTACCATGAAACAGAGAAATTCTGAAGAAAGAGAGATACTGTCACAAAAGGTTTACTTCATACACTGTGAAGACCAAAAAAATTTACTCAAAATTGCAAAATCACATATTCACCCGAAATGCAACTTGGATCATCCTTCTGTGTGGTTTCTGATTTTTACAGCACTATCCTGGGAGAGAGAAATATTTGTGTTGAAGAAATGAAACTTACTGGCTTCAGAATGAGTTCTGTCATACTGAAGATATTATATATAAGCTTGGTAGTGACCCAAACAGCTCCTATACCTGTGCTTTAAAACAAGGGCCAAATGCATTGCCTGTAGCAGTCTCTATGCTCCAAATCCTAGGAAAAACTTGGGATTTCAGGTACTTAGTTTCCAGTGAGTTAGTTGGGGAAATTTATACAAAAAATGGGCTCATTTATGCACTAAAAAAGCAGAAGAGGCCTGCACTACAGTTTTTCTTTTTGTTCATTTGGGGAACTAGAGCAAAAACATAAGGATTATGGAAACTCCTTCTTGAGGCCAATTTTACCGGTCAATAATACACAAGGTATTCTTGATCTGTTTGATTTAAATCTGTTTCAGAATATTGAGGGTTTCTTTACTGAATACTTATTTACTATACTTATTGTCCATTTTGCACTGGTTTAGGTGTTTTCTAATAATTTTAATAGAGGGGTGAATGTTTTCTATTTTTACAGCCATTATTTTTTTTAATAATCAGTACTTCTAATATTATTTCACAAGTTTTAATCATGTCACTTTGTTAGGGGGAACCAGGGGATAACCTGTGCTTCCTGGTATTTTCGTTTTTATTGCAATAAAGTATTAACTTTTTAAGGCTACTAATGTATTTATATATTTTCTGTTCTGTTTTTAAGAGAAAATACTGTGAGAACTCCAGTTGACCCCTGCACTGAAAATGTCATTCTATTTTCACCATAGATCCATATCCCTAGAATAAATCAGTAACCCTTATCTGAACTTCCGGCTTTACCCAAAATTGAAGCAATACTTAGACAAATTATTGTTTTTCTCTTTAAAATATTTATCATGGCACCTTATTAAAAAAAAAAAAAAAGAAACAAACAACTACCATGTTGCATTCCTTTTTAATTATGGTCTGCTTTCAGTTAAATTCATAAAGAAAGTAATATTTTACCAGTAGAGGGAGATATAATACTAGCAAAATATTTTTTAAATATGATTTATTACTTGCTAGAGGAAAAAAAAAATTAGTATTTCTTTCTTTGATTGCCCACAGCTTGAAAATCATTTACAGGACTGCAAAAATGTAGGCATCCAAATGGTGATGTTAATGCAATATTTAAAGCCCGAGATATATTCTGGAGACTGAGAATGCTCATAAGAACAAAAATGTCACCAGATGCATTCAGATTGAGATTAGATTACTTGTCACTAATTTCCTCCATACATTAGATAAACAGGTAGTACATACACAAGTTATATGAATGGGTCCATATTTCAGAATATGGGTTTCAGAATGTGAGCTTGAAAGCCTTTTTTTTCCAGTGAAATATCACCAACCTTATTTCCACTGCATTTAGAAAATTGCATTAAACTCTTTAGTTTTTATAGTGTGATTAGACACTCTGCCTCTCAATAAAGTGAGATAGGCCTGTTCAAGAAAATAAGTCATCAAGCTCACACTACCAACACTAGAGATAAGCTACCTTGCCCCTAGTGGTTTAGGCAGTTATGCAGTTCCTTGACTCCTAATTTAAAGTGCCTTTTTAATCTAAAAATTTGTGGATCTTATTATTTTCCTCCTCACATTTTTTTTTATTTAAGCCTGTTCGTTTGCTAAATCTCTGCAATAGTCTCTCTCTTCTGCAAGAGAAGTAAATTGCATCACACAACCTCAGGAGCAATAAGGACACAAATGACATCTCTAAGTACTGCCATAAAAATACAAACCAGCAACATATCCTTTAAGTAGAAAATAGATTGCATTCACTAACATGTTCAAGTACAATTTTACTCTCTACAGTACTTGAAGGGCTACATCAAGATTCTCATGAGACAATATTTTAAAGGCTTGGATTTTGAGCTCACATGGACTGACATGTATTTGAAATGAAATCTGCATGCAAATATGATAGAACTGTATTCTTCTGCATTGTTTCCCTTTTCCCACTTTCCCTAAAACAATGTAGATTATTTAAATTATATAAGGAATGAAAAGATTAAGGAATTTTTTTAATAAGAAGTTCTCTAAAAAATTATGTGTGATACAATTACTATCCTTCCGATACTACCTATGAGAAAACTTAACCTCTGAAAGCATAAAAAGTTAATTTACCACCTTTACTATTTTAAACATGTAAGCATGGCACATAGAATTTCTTTGTTCCTCATGTCTTCCTGTTCTTGTTGAGTTTTTTTCAGCTATTAGGCATTTCATAGAATCTATCATAGAGTAGAATTTAAACAGATATGGCTTTAGAATATATATAATAGGGAGGAGGTTTTTTTTTAATGGGAATTCCACAATTATCTCTGCAGAATCATTATAATATTAGTGCAAAACCATCCATATGGTGGCATACAGATTAATGAAAAATGCTTACCTATATGACCTTTCAAATTTAAAGGCATCATGCTTTATCTGAAGCAAACTCTATTCTATTAGCAAGTAGCTGATAGAAATTCTTGTTTTACAGTCTGTGCTGCCTGGAATAGAGAAGCTTTCTTTGGGTGGCTCTTTTCACTTTTAAAACAACTGGAACTTCAAAAGCAGCAGAACTGACGGATCTTTCAACAACTTGTCATGTTACTTTGTCTAGTATTCTCTGTTAGAACTGCAGGGAGAAGTAGAAGATAAAATTAAAAAGTGATGTACAATATCTTAGAGGCTTCTGTTTTTTAAAATAATTGTTACGTAAGAGCAAATAAAAAGTAGTTCTGACTCCAGTATTATTATGAGGGCTATTCTTATTTTGATACCAACATAACAGCTTTAATAGCCATTTTTAGTACATTTCAGTAAATACTATATGGAAATTGGAAGAACAACTATAATGCTGCCTGAATTATGTCTGTTATCAAGAATGTTAACCATAAGATAAATTATATATACAGAGATGTACATTAGAAAATCCCATTAATCAACTAAAATGAGACTTGTTATGATTTTGCTCTGTAAGATAAATTAGTATATATTTGATTTTCTTGTACTGCTTATCTATCACTGACAAACATATTACACAAAAATACTGTTCACTTAGCAGCTGATTTGATTAAAGCTGCAAATACTGCATCTAAGTGTTGCTGAAGAGTAACCTTTGTTGCTTAGTAACACCACATAAAATCCAAGCGGTGACACAGAAAGCTAGAATCCTGCTGACTATTAATCACTGAATTTGTTATGCCCATGAACATTTTGCCTAGTTTGATTTAGTATATTTTACTAGTTTTAATATTTTCTCATGATATTCACCATCAGCATTATCACACAGTCATTTTTACGTTAATATGCATATATTATTATTAATAGGTATTATGCAATAGAGTGTATCACTTTTTTTAAGTAATGAAAAGAAAAATTCTACTATATTTAAAAAAAATAAAAATAAAGAGCTTTATCTTCCTACACACATAATGGAAAAGGGAATATCTTTTATCAAACACAAACATCCTTCTTGGGGAGTGATAGGCAAAAATGTTCTTCTGGTACCATGATTTTATCTGATCAGCACATGGTGGTGAAAATTTAGCATCCTGAAATATCAGTGTCGTATTTTTTATTAGAAGCTGTCCAAGATATAAAGGCAAAAATCTTATACAGGATTTTGAAATTAGGATTTGGAAGAAATTTGAATGAATTGCATGATGAGTTTAAAAATAGATCCCTCACTTAATATCACCTCATGTTTCTTGCTAAGTTATTGGGTTTTCAGCATTTACATTAGAGACCCGAGGGGCTTTGGTTTTGCATCTGAGTAAGCAACCTGGGACTAGATCAAAAGACTCAATTTCTTTCAGACACTAGAAGTTAAAATGTAACAGAATGCTAATTTCAGGTGAGGAAAGCATTACCATTCAGTTACTCTGTGTGGAGGAGGTGTTTGAGAACCATAACCCCTTCCCCTTTGGGACAAATAGTTACAGCACTGTGAGAAAACATAAAATTAAATTAAGATGGTGCAATCATACACTGATACAAAACTTGAGTTGTGATTTTAGTTATAAATATCTGGAGTTTCTAAGTTGGTCATAAAAGTTTGCTGAGGGCTAAACAGTCATGCACAAGGTATAAATTTACAGGATAATCTATTGAAGTTTTGTTTGAAAAACAGGCACACAGAAGAAGAAGTACTATAGTTTGTGAGTAAAATGTTGACTAAATATATATGTATATAAAGATTTCTTAATATTTTTGTCATATTTGACAAGGAAAACAGACAGAATTGCCACCTGGACTGGTGATACACAACAATGATATGCAAATTGAAAACAATGCTTATAAAATAAAAGTGTGTCTATGACAGAATAGCAGGATAATCTCCCTTACAGAACTCTGGAGAACCAATGCATCACACTGCATGAATAAATCTGAAAAGTGAGTTGATAAATATNTTTGCTTGTCCTTAAACCATGTAATTTTTTACAACAAATAAGAAAGAATTATTAAAGCCTTGAGGAATCAAATACGCATGACGTGAGCTTATATAGAGCATATAGTATCATGTGACAATAGCTGTTTTGATGTATTATGTAGAAAATATTAAACTGTGGGGAAGTCACACTTGGAATTTATTGAGGATTGGGAACAGTCACAGCATCTCAATCTTGGATTTTGACCTTGGCTCAAAGGTTAAAGTGAGGTAATGAAATTAGTTGATATCACAAAGTTGGCAGTCATTTTTAATAGAGGGAAGCAGTGAAATATTACACATAAATAAATGAATAGCCTTAGAGAGTGAAGTAATAGGGCATGGGGGAATTTATGAGAACAAAGTGAAAATCTATTCATTTAGACACTCAGAACAGGAATCTGTAGGACAATCTTCGGCCTGCAAACAAACTGGAATTTTCTCAGCTAGGAACAAGAAATTAATTTTAAAAAGCCCAGGTATCTGTTTATAAGGATGATAGTAAATCAATAAGAGAATAAAGCTGTAAAAACAGTAACTGTGGTCTCACAAATCAGTAACCAAAATATTTCCAGCTAATCAGAAATATTAGTACCTTTGTGTAAGACATCCATGAGACCTCAATTAGAGTCAATATAGGTATAACTACCCAAAGTGAGATAGAAACATGGGCTACTATGTCGAATTAAACAATTGAATAAATAAATATAAATATAGATTTGAAAAAGAAATTAACTTATCACAATGTACTTAGCAAATGAAGATTCTCTCAGACTTCTTTTCTTACTGCCATGATTTTTCAAAAATGATGGATAGTGGCTTAGCAACCTAGCAGAAATTATATTGGCCTGTTACAAGATGAGGGTGGTGACCTCAGATACAGGGACAGGGACAATGTGGAGATGTTTAATGCATTTTTCACCTCCATCTTCACCCCACATGACAGACTAAGGGGATCTCAGTGCCCTGAGTTGGAGGACCATGAGTGGTGAGAATGATAAACTCACAGTTGACCTTGAATTCGTGTGTATCTGCTGCTCTACCTGGATCCCTATAAATCTATGAGCCCTGATAGGATTCATTTATGGGAATTCATGGAGAGCTGGCTAATGTCAGCATGAGGTGTCTCTCAGTGATTTTTGAATGGTCCTGGAAATCTGGAGAGGTCCCAGATTACTGAAAGGTAGGTAATTTTTGCCCCAGTTTTCAAAAGAGGCAAGAAAGATAGCATTGGAAAATACAGGTCTGCCAATTTCACTTCAGTGATTGTAAAATTATAGGGAAAATTATGCTGGGAAGTATCGAAAAACACATGAAGGACATTGTAGCCATAGGTCACACCCAGCATTGCTTCATTCATGCTTCCTGAACCTGACTTCCTTTTAAGACACGGAAACTCACCTAGTTGATCAAGGAAAGTCAGTTAATATAATCTTTTCAAATTTCAGTAAAGCTTTCAATACCACCTCTCAGAGGATCCTTCTGGACAAAATGTCCAGCAAACAGCTGAATAAACTTATCATAGGCTGGATGAGCAGCTGACTCATGGGTTGGACACAAAGGGTTATGTTGAAGGGGGTGACATTAGGCTATCACTAGTGGGGTTCCTCAGAGCTGCATCCTCAACCCTGTGCTCTTCAACATGTTCATAAATGACTTTGACACTGGCCTAGAATGGATACTGAGCAAGTTCACAGAGGAAGCAAAATTGGCAGGAGCTGTTAAGTCCCTTGAGGGCACTGAGGCCCTGCAGAGAGACCTCAACAAATTTGAGAAGTGGGAAATCAATGATACAAACTTTAACAAGAGCAAGTGCTGAATTCTGCACCCATGATGGAGCAACCCTGGATGTATATACAGATTGGGGAATGCATGCTGGAGGGCAACACAGAGGAAGGGGACCTGAATGTCCTGGTCAGCGGAAAGCTGAACATGAGTCAGAAGTGCCCTGGCAGCTAGCAGGGCCAACTTTGTCCTGAGGTGCAACAGGCACAGCCCCACCAGCTGTGGAGGGGATTGCAATAGAAAGAGACAGGATTAACAATAAAGGCAACAATTCTCAGGCTGATGTTTGGAAAGTGAAGCATATCCATAACTGAACAGAAAGCTAATAGTTTATGTCACAAGGATTCATATGGTTCTGATTTTAAAGTAGCACTGACGGAGAAAAGTCTTTTTGTCTGCACTTCCCTAAAGTTTTTTTAAATCTGCCTAATTTAGTCTGTTTACATGTTTAGCATCCCTTCTGTATAATTACCAGAACTTTTTTCATTGCCAGTAGTGATCATTCAGAACTTAATTCAGATGCATCCTCTCTGAAGGAACCTCTCTTACTGATTAAAATGTGCACATGTATACTATTGTCGCCTAAATACATTTTTATAATTATGTAAAGTCAGGTATCACTAAACAGTGAATGTTTCTGAAAGATACATTTGAAAATCTGACAATAGAAATTTCTCAGATACTCATCACCAACGAAAATCAAACTGGAAAGGAGAAGTGTATCTGTCCCTATTAAATCTCGTGGGCTATATTCCAAAAGCCCTCGGCTTATTAGGGCGATACAAGGATGAGGAACAAAAAGGATGCTCAATTCTTTCTGCTGAATTCTGTTTAATCCAAGTCCATTCCTAGGCTGAGCGTGGGGGAAGGGAAGGGTATAGGTAGCTCGCCTAGCAGCAGAAAGGAAAGAGGGTGAGCCACGTGTCTCATGGGGGTTTTGTCCTCAGGGGCAGGGGGACCCTGGGAGGAGACCCCTGACCAATGGGACCACAGGAACAGACTACCTTTCAGGGATAGGGGTGGGGGGAAAAGGGACCAACCACCACGGGTAGTGTGGGGAAAGAATACAGCTACTTAGTGCAACCATTATATAAATTCAGTGCAACTAAAGAACCCCGTGTAAACATCAGATATAGTTCACCACAACAGAGAAGGCTTTGGGGAGATCTTATAGCAGCCTTCCAGTACCTAAAGGGAACTTAGAAGAGAGCTGGAGAGGGACTTTTTATAAGGGCAGTTAGTGGTAGGACGAGGAGGAGCAGCTGCAACTTAAAGGAGGTTATGCTTAAATTAGGTATTAGGAAGAAAATCTTTTGCTTGTGAAGATTGTGAGGCACTGTTGCCCAGAGAGGTTGCAGGCTCCCCATTACTGGAAATGTCCAAGATGGAGCTGCATGGCCTCTTAATAACCTGGTCTGATGGTTAGTTCCCTGCCCATGGCAAGGGGATTGGGTCTAGATGATCTTTGCAGTCCCTTTCAACCTTAATCAGTCTATGATTCTGTTAAAAAAGTAGTCATCAGTGACAGATTCTATTTACTTCCTTTATTCCTTATTTCCGTTTTTCTTTTATAAATATATATGTATGGGGGTGTGTGTGTGTACAATTTTAAATTATTATCACCAGAGGATAAAGGAGACCCATGACATCACTTTTCCCTTCTTAAAGTTTTAACTGTTCTTTGCATTTTTAGTCCCTAAAATTTCAGGACTGCAATAACCTGAAATTTATATCTCCTGCAGCAAATTTAAAGGACAAAATGAGACTGGTAAAGAAGTCTTTAGAATCCTTCCTGTTTTTAAATAAAAACATTTTGAGGAAGATTTGTATTTACTGTTTGGAAGTGCAAGATTATAACAATGACTGCTCATTACATAAGATTATCCAAAATGCAAACTATTTAAAACACGAAGGATATAAATTTTCTCATTGGCTGCAATAATGTTTTCTCTTCCAGGAACAGTGAAAAATCTTCTAGACTATTGAATTTGTATAACTATAAAAGATGTGATGTATTTTTTCCATTTTTTATGCCATTATCTCACATCTCTGTAATTTCTTACAAAAATTAACAATAATTAAATTGAACTTTCAAATGAAAGATCCACAATGACCAGAATTCTATCTAGGAGGATGAGCAGCACAAAGTGCTGGAGAGATCAGCAGGACAGAGAAGATGAGGAACAGTATAGAACAACATTCTCTCTCAGGGTGTTGTAAATCGTGCTCCAGACACTCAGTGATTCAGAGATGGTGACTTCATATTAGCAGAATATTTTTTCCTCCATGAATTTATGCAAGAAGTGAATGCAGATAAGTAAGAGGGCATCTATATTGTATTAGACTTCAGTCCAGCTTTGTGTTATCTTATTGTGAAAGGACCCACACAAAGAACTGATAACACAATGATTTTCTTAATTACTCTTCTAGGTCTGAGTTGTTTTCACCTTTGTTGCCTTCAATGGATTTACCTATGAGTCCAGTTATCCCATCTTGTTGTTAAGCCTTGAGTGGATATAAACTTCAAGCATGTTACAGTGAACCTTTGGCATTTAGTTCTGTTTTCTGTAAAGCTTCAGCCTTCAGTTCTCCACCTAGACAGTATCAGTTTAATTCAGTGTTCCTTATTTAATATATTAGAATGAACTCTTAACTTATAGGTATTTTCTTTCCGTCAGACGTGGAATTGTAGATTTCTTTCTTATTCTCTTATCTCCTTCGAATCAGAGAAGTTTTAGCACTCACACCTCAGGTGAGAATTGTTTTGTCACTTCGATCATCTTTCTTCATGGCCATATTTAAGATGTGTTTGAAAGAGGAATTTACACATTTGCTTTTTTTTTTTTTATGACCGCTACAGAACAGACACCAGTTTTTCTTTACTGCAGGGTCTTATCATGGGGATAATAGACATTGCAAGGTGCGCATATTATATGTTTTCTTTTTTCCCCAGCCATTTCATACTTGCCTACATTAAAATTAATTTTCTATGCTGCTGAAAGTTACTTGATGCCATCAACTCTATTTTTGGTCTTTCTGCAGTTCTGTATGGTCTGGCTGTCTACCTACATTATCTAGAATGACTCCATACTACCAGCAATTTTTTTTTCACTTGCTGCTCACATCTAGTTCATTTATGTACACATATTGTAGCAGAGATATTTGTTTTTCCTGAAAAAATTTAATTATTGTCATTAGCTACCTGTGAAAACGGAAAGCTATAATGACAGGTGTGTTAGAACTGTGGGCAGATGAATAAATATGACATTTATAAAGCTATTTAACTACACTGCAAAGTGTCTTGTTATTTCTATCAGTATAATGGTGATGGATGGATGCCAATCTGAGAGGAGAAATTTTTGTCTATTTAGAGATTTAGTTTTCCATAGTGGTATGAAACAAGAATGCCAACAAAAAGCAGTTTAAAACAACTGAGGGATGAAAGAGCTCAAAATTTCTAGATTCAATAATTTTCATGCCTATTTCCTAAGTTAAATTGGAAGATTTTATTATGGTTTTTGATGATTATCTCTTTCCTACTGCCCATTACACACTGGGGTGTACTTAAGTGAATTGTGTTAAGTGCAGTCACAATGCAAAAGTGATTCATGGGACCCACATAAATGACAGAAGTGAAAATTCATTTTCCATAAAACATGAGACAAAGCCTCCAAAACACATTCTAAAATTATAGTGTTGCTAACAGTCCTGTTCTTGTTATAATTTTTATGCATTTATTTTTGTTGGGTAAATTGATTCCATCCAGTTTCACCTCTGCATGTTTGTATGCTAAACAAATTCATCATTTTTCTTTCAGCAAACTACATTGCCATGGCTGTGCAATGTGCATAGTACATCTATACTTTGAGCAACAAGGTCTGTAAGAGGTTTTTTGTAATCCATTATTGGTACACTGTAATACCACTTAATGGCATAACACATGTTTTAAACCTCTTCCAGCTGGCATGGTCAGTTTCTACTAACTCCCAAGTTCCCAGATAATGTGAATTTGATGATCGCTCTCTGTCGCAGAGATACGGGAGTGCATAGCAATGGAGCTAATCACTAGTTCTGTATCTATAACATTCCTATAAAAATCCGTGACAATGACGTGGATAGAGAGGGCCTGACTCTCATTTAAAATGCCAACTCTCTTTGCAATTTCAATCCTATTTAACACAAAACAGAGGATTCTGATCAGCATTAGCAGAAAGGCAAATCAGGTCAAGATGATGTAAGAATATGGGGAAATGGTAGCCGACCTTATTTTTGGCAGACATGGCAGTGATTTACATGCGTACGTGAGCATCTCTCTGGTCCCTTCTTCCAGACAGTTTTTTACAAATTTGTGTTATCCAAGTAAGAGAAGACACGGTAAGATGAATCGATTGAAAGGACCCATATCAATTTAAAAAAAAAGAAGCTTTTTCCAACTGCCGTATGTATGATGCAATAAAGAGAAGTATAGGGAAAAATACTACATTAAGTACATTGAAATCTTGGCTCTAAGTACATTGAAATCTTGACTCATAGAAGAATCTTTTATATTCAAAACACATGCAATATAAATATTAGCTTTATTTTCTATTAGTTATTCTTTTGCTGATTCAGCATTCTGGATAAAAAGAAGTTTTTATAAATTGACCACCTATTTAGAAAGTTGCTACATTTAGTCCTAATGTGCCTCTGCTAGAGACAGTATGCTATGCTGGGGCTTGCTATTTATCTTTGAGAAAGCAAAATTAAAATTAGAATAATTAAATGCAAAGACTCAAATAAGATACCTGGGGGGTAAGGATTCTGTCAAGATATTTTTATGCAGCATTAAGTTCTTTCTAAGATCTTTCCAGTTTCAGCTATGCACATATCTTTGTTTTGACTCTTCAATCAGATTCACTATATAATTCAAAGAGATATATATTACTTCCAAAACAAAGTTCTTCTAACCCTTTTAGATATCTATACTAGGATAAGATACAACATGTTCTAGAAGTGCCCCTTTTTATTCAAGGAATAAAACCTCTAGATGACAAGCTCAGATGTAGATGTCTGCATTATAAAAATTTAAAGGTAGATGAGGTAAATGCCACTATATTTGACTTATTTCAGGGGAAAATATTATGAATTGCTACATAATTCTTACTAAGCACTGGTGTTGTGGAAGGAAATTACATTATCAATTGTATTAGAAATATTGGAGCTAAAGATAAGTTTTGGCTGCATATGATTCTATGAAATATTGCATCTATTTCCTCTGTGTTATAGCATCATTTTTAAAGGGAAATGAGTGTTAAGATTCTGCCTGGAGAAGTCTGAAGAGGAAGAGGGTTGCATGAGTTATTCCTGCTTCATTAAATTAAAAGTGCCCTGAGCCTGTTCCCTACTGTGGCCACATAATAACTGATTTATATACTTGTAAACAAGCTGAGACACAGAGCACAGGTATTAGATTTTGATAAAGGTCCCTGACCCACAATAGCTATGGATCCATGCCTAGGAATTGCATGGGAATGTGCCAGCAGGAATGGAAAACATCAGGCCAAGGTCTGTTTTACTTGTCCAAGTCCTGGAGTCATGGAATATCCCCTAAAATTATTTGTACTACTAGCATATATATTATTTTAGATCCCATAAATACCTCTGAGCCATACTTATAAAATGAGAATAATGACTGCATCATACTTCTTTATGCTATACCACATTTCTAGCTTCTGTTTTGAGTATAAATATAGTGGGAATGGAGAGTGCTTCATGCTTTACTTGATATTCACTTGTTTATTTGCTCATAAGAAATAACGACCGTTTATTTTTATATTTGCAAATACATTCAATTCGCTCTATCAGACAGAGGGGAGAAGGAGATCAGGAAGATTTTTATATGTCTCCTGATAAGCATTGCCATTATTCACCACATAAAAGATGAGAAAATAATACAAGTCAAAACAGAGGTCAAAATTAAAATAAGAATTAAGGAAGCAATATTCCAGTGAAACATCAAAGCTATGGCTATTTCAGAACTTTGTGGCATATACCACAAACATTCACTGTGAAACCTAAATCTCAATAATTTTTGACATGGGAAAATGGTTGGTTGGAAATAAGAAAAAGTAATTGAAAAATATATAAAAACTGCAACTTCAATGTATCTTCAGATAAGAAGTTGCATTAAATTAAAGTCTCTTAGGAAAAAGGAGCTCATACGTATGCTTTCTAGAATATCATATGTCATATTACAGAACAGTTTTTTTTTTCCTACCCGTAGCTAAAATACATAGAATGTTGAATGGCAATTTGTTCCTTAAAAATTGCATCAGTTACCAGGTTTTTTTCAATTATAAAATGGCAGTGGTTTTACAAGAGTATTTTTTGGTATTCTTTTTCGCTGTTCAATGTCAGACTTTAACAGGAAGTATAGAAAAACATGGAGAGTATAGAGATTTATAGGCTTTTTAGAATGACTCTCATGTTTTTATAGAAAGGTAACTTGTAGCAGATATTTTAGGAGAATTTGAGCTAAGTTCCCTTTTTCAACTATTTTAGAGGATTTTCCAGTAATTCTTCTTAAGATTCTTTTCTTGTTGAGGGAAAGTTGTAATTAAAGTTTTAGATGTGTATCTTATTAACTGAAAAATATATTTTCTGAGTAGTACACTGCAGCAAATTTTCATTTAGTTCACAATCCTTTGGAGTTTTTTTGTTAATGCTACTACACATTTATTTTCTTGGTGACATGGGTTTTGTTTGGGGTTTTTATTTCTTTGTTTTGTAGTTGGGTTGTGTTGTTTTGTTTTTGTTGTTTTTTCCCTGGCATTATTTGTAATACACATTTAAAAGCAATTAGATAAAAACATCGGAGACGTCTTATCTCTGAAGTTTAGTATTTATACTAAAACTATACCACAGGTTAAGAAAAATAGATAAAATAGTTAGGCTATTCATTTACAGTCCAAATTTTTAAAATAAAACCTAGATTTCAAATTTTAATAGTATGATATTTTCCTGCATTTATAAAAAATATTTATTCTTGGTTTCTAGGTTACCTATTTCGCCTTGTGTACTCAATTTCACTATGTGTGTTTCACACCACTGAGAGAGCAGGGATAAAATAGTTTTTAAGATAATTTTTTTTAGAAGAGAAAGAATCTTGTCCTGCACACTGGGATATAGAAAGCATTTGAGCACTTGATTAAATAAACTTGAACATTATATTTGTAAGCAACTAATATTAGATTCTACTTTCCTCAGATATCCATCTTTGGTTCAAGAAACACAATTCCTTGCTTGATGGAAAACAAAGCACGATTTCTGACATCAGTGAAATGTCATTTTTAGAATGACATGCAGTGTATGCAGTCAGGCTCACACATAAAAAATCAGCTGCCAAACGACTATTGTCTGTTTTTTCATGACTCAAGTTTTGTTGTATGGTTCCCAGGGTGATTTGTAGTTTATATTTTTCCACATATTTAACTACCTAATAAAGATAAAATAAGCAATTTGGGACAACAAAGAAAAAAGGCTGAATCAAATAAATTTTTATTGCAGAATTTAATTGCAATATCTTGCCCTTTTAATGTTCTTAAATATGCCCCAGACCCCTTCTATAAGTTCATCTGACTTCTCTCAGCAGTGCAGTCCATATGTCTCTTAATATCCAGAAATTAACAATGGTAGTTATACTAAGCAGTCTGGCAAACTATTGTCTGTATTTGAGGGAACAATTTCTCCCTATGAATTGCAGTAAAAGGCAATTTTGTCTAATTACATTGAGCGTATTGAAATGTTAGCTTTTCCCTTATGGGTGCTAACAAAAGATTCGTAATTGTTGATGGGAGTGAGTTTTAAATGTCCCTCCACTTGGGAATTAGAAGACACAAGTTTGCTCTTGAATATATGATCCTTATTTGTTAAAGTTTTAAATATCTTTACTGTGCTCTTACAATGTTTATCTCTATGCTATTATGAAAGAAAGACTTCATTTTTTGTAAAATATTTTCCAAGTTGCTGTCTTAATCTGTTTTAATTATAATCCATACACTTTTAAAACAATTTCTACTATTGCAAATTTTCTAATATTCAAATATTTGTAACAATTTTTAGTAATTTAAAAAAGTTATTTCAGAATCTTGTCCAAACGCTCTTGACCAATTAATTGGTTGGTTTGAAAATGCTGATTCACTGAAGAGTTGATACAAAATACATACATGAATGTACAGTCAATATATGCCCCTTCACCTGTATTGTCCTGGATTATAAACTATGGAATAACCTTCCAGCATAAAAGACATGAATTTACATTGTTTTCCCCTTAAAAAAAAAAATTCCCAGTTTTATGAATAAAAATAAGGGAGAAAAAGAAAGAAAGGGAGAGGAATAAAACCGGTAGTTTCACTTGTTCACATTCAAAACAGTTCTGTTTAAAAGGATATGAGGCGATAACTGAGTTTTCTAAAGTTACCTTTCAGTTCGCATGGTGTTAATAATAAAACTGTTCCACAGTATAATCTGAAAAGTAGAATTTCCATCAACCAAATTAAAGTAATTTTTGTCAAATATGTTTTTTTATTTTTACCTCACAAACTGGTCCATAAAATTTGTGGGAGTTTATATATANTGTAGTGGAGAAATCAAGAGAAAAACTACAGTGACCCACACCAACCTAGCAATATCTTAGCAGTTAGCCTAGCAATAAAATTTTAAAAATAACTATTTCACATATGAAGAAAACTGACTATTTTTAATGAAGAGTAGTAAATTCTGTACATGCTTCTAGTTAAATACTGGCAAAATACCAGATGAATATCAAGAAGTACTTCACTAATTTAATGGTTTAATTTATTAGAAATAGGAGTTTAAATTTCAGATTACATTCTTCCTCAAATCATGACCCCTTTTTAAGGCACACTACATATACATGTATTTATACTTAGATACATAGAAGAGAAATAATTCTGTATTTTCCCTGGAATATTATGTTTTCACATGTAAACAAGTATAATTTTGTATAACCGCATTTTCATCTAGTAATTCAAAAACTCAAAGGAAGATGAGTGAATCTACAGTAAGTCTCAGAATGAATATAATAGCCCAGATAAGCACAAACACAAGCTGCTGTCCAGATTCTAAATGTATATTTTTGATGCTTGGGAAAGTTTTCTATTTTGTTTTATTTTTTTCTCATCATGATTACCAGTAATATTTTTGCTGATCCCACACTTGTCTTTGACATAAGGATTGATGGAGATAACAGATTAAAAATTCGGTGTTAAAACAGCCTGCATTGTCAAAATAGAACTCATAAATAATTAGTATGACTAAAGGCAGATGAACACTAAGACTTTCTTTGTAGTCAATAGGAATAAATCCACATGATGGTTAAATCAATAAATCAGTATTTTTATTCATGCTGTGTTCTTCTTTGTATGCTTTTACTGTATTTTTTACATGCATTAACAAGGCATTAAAGCATTAACTCTAAAACTGGCATTAGCGTAGATCACATCAAATAATTACTTCATGTGAAGCTGGAGGAAGAAGAATTCCTGTGAAGATGTTGAAAAAGTAACCCTGTAGAGGATACCAGGTTCTGAACATGTACTGCTGAAAGTGTGTTCTCATGGAAAGGTGTTGGGTAGGGTGGTCTTGTGAATATCTTTATTCCACAGCAGAATTAAAGTTAGAAACAGTTCAGCCCTAGGATTTTATGCTACCTGTCCTTCCTGACAGCCCATATTCCCAGAGTCTTTGAGGTTTGGAAAGGCTGCCAAAGATCACTGACCTCTGACTTGTCAATTAGACCATAATGCTAAGCGCCACATCCAGTAGTTGGTGACTGGATGGTGACTCCACCACTTCCCTGGGCAGTCCATCTAGTGCACTGTCTTTGCTGACACACAGAGTATATATCAAGTAGATATTGAGGAGAACCTCATCTTTTGCTGCTCATCTTTTGCTTTTGCTAGTGGGTTTTGTGAAAAATCTCTCAAAAAAACATGCAAGTGGTCATTAGATTTTCACGTGCCAGACCTAAAGTAAGAGCTGTCTTGTTTAACAGGTAAGATTGAAGCAGCCCATAATGGTCTGTCATGGGATATTTTTTTAATCCCTCTCCTCCCCTAATTATTGCTTCCTGATATCAAGATTTGTGACTTCAGCTAATAAGCGTTAATTTGCATACTTTACTTTGACTGAAGTTGAACTACTCTTTGTATCCCATTTTTCAATCTATATTAAATTACATTACTTTCCATATTAGTTGATAAGCAAAATGTCAGAATTTTTCTCATTTTATGAGGAGAAAGTACTCAATTTGAATGCTTTAAGGCAAACTCCTGACCGAAGTGATTTATGAATTTATTAATGACAGGCTATTTAAATGAAAGTTAGTGAACCAAATATTAAAGAACAGTATAAGTAATGAAACGTGCAAATTCTAACATTACTTTTGCACAATGAAATGCCTTGGTCCTATCATACTGCTAAGTAGGACCAGGCTACTCTCAATGACCCTTGGGGAGGCTGTTCTACCAAGCCTGAGCAGTTGTCAGATGTCCTGGGAACAAAAGACAAAAGGGATGACTATCCAAAGAAATATCTGAGAAGTCGGATAATTATCTCTTGCATTACTTCTTTTCTTCTCAAACCAGTGTGCACACATGTACTTGCAGATATGGATGCACTTTTTGACTATCAGGGAATATTTGAAATATTGAATTTATAGAGCTGGAGTTGATGCCCTAAAATAATGGAATAATTTTAAACATGTAACACCATGTCAAGTTAAAATATAGGTATTTTAGTTTCCTATGTCTAGCCATCACCTGTGGAATCAGGAAAACTAAGTCTAATTTCATTGTGTTGTAAATGCTGACAAAGCTTTTATAAATTTTTAAGAAGGAATTGGAATAAAATAAGGAAAATAGAATGGTTACTTACGTTAGCTAGTAAAGATTCTTGGTACTATGAAATCCGATTAAATAATATTAAATTTACCTGGAAAATTCACATTTAAATATTGCTTCAATCATAGAGACACAAGCACACACATACATACTTTTGAAAGGTTATTGAAATGAATGTGTGCAGTTTCAAGATTATATTCATATACCAACATGACATGTGCATCAGTTGCTTTTTGATCAAAGCTTTTCCATTGGACAATTTTTTTATGTAAAAGTTGGATCTTCATTTTAAGTGGTGGGACACAAACTTTTCTCCAAGGACAAAATTCTAGACAGGCTCTTGCGAAAAGAAGTATAAGAACTATCTAAAGTGTTCAACAGACATTTCCAGAAAATTGCCAAAGGCAAGGTTTAAATGAACAGTAGATTGGTGCTGTTTAAGTTCAATGGACACAGCATGTCACTTTGAGACATTTTCTTATCCTGTTAGTGGATTGATCAGAACAGAGCTCTGTTCCTGGTTCTGCCATAAAGGATAAATGACATTCTCTGCCTTGTCAACCTGTCAGCGTGGCTTGACCTATAATATAGACCTAACTTTTGCTCTGAGTAACTCTTAAGATATTGATTCCCCAAAGGAGATGTGGCTGTTACACAGTAGCTGGGATTGATTCTGAAAAAACACTGGCACGTTGTTAAGACTCGGAGGCATTTTCTGACCCCTTAGTGAGGGAATAAAAGGTGTGAAAAACATAAAAGCTCTTCTTCCAGTCTATTTAGTAGGCTGCAGCTCAAGATGATAGATGTCACATCAAGTGTTCTCAGATTTTGATCATTGACTCAACACCTTCCATCCAGGAAACATAACACATTTCACATCACCACTGAAATATGGATGTCAGAGAACTTAGAAAAATCTTCCAATAAAGATCAAGGCAATCTGAACTTAAGTACTGAATATCAAAGTTCCATTCCTTTTTTATTTTTTGTGTTCATGCCTTTTTTTTCTGTGTCTACACACTGACATTTATACTTATAGAAACCTTCACTGAAACTTATGCAAAATCTCAACTAGGCTTTTGGAGGTTTTTGTTTTAATTTTGCAGTTCTGACAATTTTCTCTGCATCCATCAACATTAACAAAGACATTGCAATAAATATTTGAAAATATCTATAATGTATTAGAACTGGATTTTTTTAATGCTTCTAAATATTGTTAAGAAAAAATAAGCTTTACCAAAGTTTTCCCATGTAGTATTAAGTTCTTGGTCATTTTGATTCTCTTGAGTGTGAAATAAATTTTTCATAGGAAATTAATATGATGCTTAATTATGACATTAATTTTTATTATTTTTTTTTAAATGTGAGTTCCAACACTGACAAAATTCACCATATGAAGGAGTCCTTGTTCCAGCCAGGAGAGGGTTAATTTTTGCAGTAGCCAGGAGGGACATGGGTAGGGCATGGAAGATCTGCTTACTCTGACCAGCTAGCCAAAAGATCTACTCAATTATTTCCAAAAATTATATCACTTTTCTCAAAAGAAGAGGTTGGGAATCATTACAAGATACTACACAGAGATACCTTATGGAGGTAAAGATATATTTGTTTGAAAGACAGAAGATACTGAATTAAGGGCTGTGCATTGTTATTCAAAGTAAAATGATTTCTATGTGAACAGGAAACATGATTGCATAAAACTGTAATCAATCTGTGCAATTCTGTCTTTTTATTATACATATTCAATATGGTTTTGATTTTCTTCATTTTCTTTTTAATGTAATAATGATATTAATAAAACACGTGACAGTAACTCTGATGAGAAGAGCAAAAATTTAGGACAGATGCAAGATGAAATCCCTGTAAAACAAAACAACTTCACAAATGCATACTTTTTGTTAGTTAGTTAGTTAGTTAGTTAGTTAGTTAGTTAGTTAGTTAGTTTGTTTGTTTGTTTGTTTGTTTGTTTGTTTTTTGGGATTTTTGAGGGTTTTTTTTGTGATTTTGTTTTGTTTTTGTTTTGTTTTGTTTTGTTTTGAAGACCAAATGTGAAAGTCTAGGAAAACAAGCCTAAAAGAAAACTCTCTTGCATCCTAGAGGGTGGCTGCTGGTGATACTGTTTATATGCTGTTTTTAATTTCTGGGATTTTTTTCATATTGATGTATTGCTGAGAGATACTGCTTCAAGATTCTGTTCAAGTTGCTGCTTCAAGTTTCTATTCAAACGTGCTTCTGAATTTAGAAGCCCTGTGGATTTGAATATGGAAAAGAGAAAGGTCTGTGAGGGAAGGTTACTCACGCCTTTAGCATGTTCTGGACTCATCCACATCAGACTTCTCACAAAGAGAAATAATCTAAACTCTACATACATGCATATACATATACATATGTATGTATATAGTTTGTATATATCTAATTTATATATAGACATACCTCATCCCTTATATGCATTTGGGTCTATATAAAGTACTGAATATATGCAGTGCCATGTTTCATTTACCACACCATCTACATTTTTCTCCACATACAGATGTATTCATTTGTTTGTAGAGTCATCTTTCCCCTATGGGTAATGGAACACTTCAAAATATTAATGTATTTGTGTTAGAAACACCCATCTAAGAGAATTTATATGTATTCAACTTTTACAAATAGGGAACATGAAGTCTAAGCATTGATTTGATAACTCTAGGGCCTGTCTGTATTATTATACTGTAATTCATATGTTCAAAATCCTGCTCTTTTAATACTCATTACAGCTGGTAGCACTTAACATTTTGTGAAAAATTTCCTGGCTTTAAATCTGACTTCTAAAATGTGACAAGTACATAGTAGCTGCTTTGTAAACTGTTGTTAACAGGCAGCTTGACATCACCTTAGAGCAAAACCATGGAATACTTCTTTTTTACATTTAATGCTAAGAGAGGTTCTGCAGTGTATCAGCTACAGTCTTTCCATGCATGTTGAGAAAAAAAAGTAATTCTCTATCTTAAGTAGTGAAAGAATTCCACAGAAAGTACCTCAGGGTACACACACAAGGAGACCAAATGATGGCTTTACTATGTCCTCAGTTGTGAGCACTCAACTTCTCAAGCACAGCTTCAGGAATCCTCAGAGGATGGTTGCTCCAAGGGGTGAGGATGTCCTCTTGGAATATCATGGCAAGGACTGGCAAGCAGAAACCAAACTCCACTCTCCTCCAGCCAGGAGGAGGGCAGCAAGGAAGCACCAGGGCATGTCTAACCCTGGGATCAAATTCCTTACAGGGGCTAGATACAGGATGAAAACAAACCAAGTGTTCCTGGCTTGGGCAGCTGGAGAGACTGGCTCTGCCATGGTATCACTGGAGCAGGGGGTATAAGATGTGGACAGAAGAGTCCAGCAAAAAGCTGCTAAGAAGATGAAGGAATTGGAGCATCTCTAATGAGGAAAGGCTGGGACTGGAGAGGAGGAAACTCCAGAGAGATCTTTTCAATTTATACAACCACCTGAAGGGAGGGTGCAAAGAAGATACTGGGCTCTTTTTGATAACTCACAGGCACAGGTCAAGAGATACAAACTGAAACATAAAAGGCACCCTTTGAACATCAGAAAACATTTTTACATTGTGTGGTGGTGTCTGAACACTGGCAACGGTTGTTCAGAGAGGTCATGTAGTCTCTCACCTTGGTGATACTCAAATGGCATTTGAACATGAGACTGGGCAACTGGTTTTAGGTGGCCCTACTTGAACTGGATGGCTCCACACTCTAATAATGAAGTCCAGTTTGATCTCAGTCATTCTGTGATTCTGTGACTTATGAATTCTATTTTTTTTTTCTTTAGTTTTCTAAACTTACTTTATTTTTTATAGAGGAATGGGAAAAAATAGGGGAAATGGTTCTTATGCTCAAAAAAGTATGCAGAGTATTTTCTTGTTTCAAAACCTGCAAAATTATAATATTATTGTTAACAATAATTATAAACAAATAATTACTGTTGTTTTGTCCTTTTTTGATAATTTTAATTTTCAAGCAAATTGGATGTAAGATTAACAGAAATGAAGACTACATTATTGTAAACTGAACAATTATGCATGGTTTACTTGCTTCTGTTTCTCAGCATCTTAGAACTGCAGCATCCTAGTAGAGCATAATGCAAGATTTCATGGAAAAATATGCTTTGAATTAATCAACAGAATTAGCTCTTTTGAGAAATATAATCACTTGCATTTTGCCATCTGATTATGCTTATCATTCTACTTTAGAAATATCATTCCAGCTGTATTGAATACAGTGTCTATGACATTTGATTAAAAGTCATGTTTAATAGTGTCTGCATAAGACCATGACACATATTAAAATGTAACCAACCAAAAAAATGCACTTTAAAAAAAAAATACTATTCACCATTGTGTAGAAAATGAAGCAATTTTAAAATACATTCTCCATTTATTAGCATTTAATAGCATTCCAGAAGTAATTATCTTATTAAATAGTAAGAAACTGAGAAAAAAGATTTACAGCCAATGAAGATGATAAATAAATATGTGACATTTTGATGAAGAGTCATAAATGCTGTGAACATAAGTCTATGACAAAATATACTCTCTTCCTTCTGAATGAAATTTTTTTTTCCATCATTATATTTGGGAACTCTGAAAACAAATGTGAGAGTCATCACTAAAGAGTGTTTGCTTCCTTGGAATGGAGAAAACAAATATTTCCTGATATTATCATTAACCACTCAGTTCACTGAGGTTCAGTGATAATTGCACACCGATTGTAAAGAAATAAGTGGCATATAATTAGCTTTTTCAAATAAAACAAATTGCAAGAAAAATAGCAATAAAGTAATACATATGAGAGTGTGGTAATTAAAGACAGGAGGACAGATAATCATATCACAATTAAATGATGTGGTAAATGATAAATACTGCCTGTTAACTTCTTATTTATTTGTTTCGGTTTGGTTTTTTTTTTAGTATTCACTTTTTCATATATTGGCATTGAATTAACCCCTTGGCAAAAAAAGAAATTTCTTACCAGTTGCATATGGACATTTGTTGTGGGTTTTTATTTATCATGCAACAAAGGCAACCAGCTCAGTTGGGGTCTCTTTATGTATGTTTTGGTTCTATTATTTTTAGACTTCTAAGAGGAGAGGGAAATAATAATAATATCTGGGAAATAATAATTAATTCCTTAAAGGTAACAATCCAACAGTCTTGAGAGTGACTTCTGAGCTTAATAAATGCTTGAAAATAGTGGGGCAATTAGTGCTTATCTTTCCCACTTAATTTGTGCAAGTGTGTATCTCACACTCAGAAAATTGACAGTTTTACAATTATCCTGAAAATGATGTTAATATCTTCTCATTAAATTATATTGCACATTTGAGAAAACTAATTGTTTTATACTATATATAGCATAGAGATAGAGAGGATGTTGTTTATTACTACTCCCTTATAAGTCACCTCCAACTTCAACTCCAAGGTAAAGGAAAGCCTGAGTACTTCACATGAACTGCAGGTCAGGCTCTATCTCTCTTTCTTTCCAGCATCCCTGCACTTGCCTTCTTTGCTTCAGTAAGTTCTAGTTTTACAAGAAATAGCTTTTTCATTTGTCTATGCTGCAGAAAATGGTTTCTTCCTTTGAAACATCCTATATTTTAGGATAGATGTTATTCTCCCAAACATTAAAGTATTTATGGAGAATATAGGCCGACGAGTGTCAAGATTGTTTCTTGTATTTGCTTTTCTGCCTAAGTTCATAGAAAACAAAGATTTCATGCAAATAGAGGCTGCAAACTTGTACAAGCTTGCAAACTTTTCTCAATTTAACTGATAAAAAAATCAGTGATTTAAAGATTAAAAAATCCTTATTTGTACACAGCTGACAAATTAAATCTTCAAAAGATCTAAGAGATTTGTATCAGATCCTTATACGTGAGTACAGTAAACCATTTACACTCTTTAGGATTCTGCTCAGCATTTACATAATATCCTACAAATGCAGCATCAGAGCACTCAACTATTCCAAAGTAAAGTTATGACAGTTGGACTAAGGGTTTTCCAAAGAGTCTGACTGATGTGAGAAGACATAAATTGTTCTTTCAGATTCAGGTACTAAGAGTCTTTGGATTTAGATGGTCGTTTATGGAATATTAGGATTTTCTTAAAAGCTGGGAGCTTAAATTCTACAAAAATCTTTAGAAAACAATAAGGGTTTTCTTTAAGAGTATTTATATATGTAAATGAATATATAAATTAGTATACTATATATGTACATGGATGTACATATCTACGTATAGAAATATATATAGAGAGAGATGGATACTTCTAAACACTTCTTGTCAGTCAGCAACTACTGAGAAGTTACAATTCTTTAACACAGGAAACACAAATTCTGTTCAACGTTGAAGTTTTCATGTTCAGTACCATAAGCATAAGATATCTTCCTAAGACTCATTTTGCTACATGCTGGTGGTTTTCCCTTCCCTACCCTTCTATCCCTCTTCCCCTTTCCCTTCTCCTTCTGCTTCCACTTCCCATCCCCTTCCCCTTTTAATATGCAAAATCCTCTCCAGTTCTGGAAATCAAAACATCACAGTTAACGTACATTCATAATGCACCTACACTTATTGTGTGTGAATTTGCAGAATCACAGAATGGTCAAGGTTGGCAGGAAGTTCTGGAGGTCATCTTGTTCAACCTCTCTGTTCAAGCATGGCCACCTTGGGCAAGCTGCCAAAGGGTGGAAGCCGCCCATCCTCTTGGGTCACACTGTTCCCATGCCCAATCACCATCACAATAAAAAAGCTTTTCCTCATGTTTAGGATAACATTTCATGTTTCAGTTTGTGCCCATTGCCTCTGGTCCTGTCCCTGGAAAGCACATGGCTCCACCATCTTTGCAGAACTTTGAGCTCAGTGTGCTAAGTGTAGTTTATTTTGTTTTTTAATAAAAGATGGCTGATCAGAGACAGTAAAGAATATCTACATTTTATGCGCATTCTGAAATTAATAATCTAATAAAAATGAGAAAAAAAAGCAACCAGCTCACTCGTTTCCTTAAAAAAATATTGATTAAGTGTTTCAAAAAGGTGGGAGCTCTTGACTTTTATAATTTTGATTAAAGAAGGAGAAAGCATCCAGATTGATAACACTGGGGGAAAATATTGCACTAACCTTTTCCTTGAATATGTCATTAAAATTAAAACATAGTAAAATTAATATTTCAAATGATCAGATAATAATTGAAATTTCCCTTTAAACATCTGGTGAAATAACCCTGGCATGTATTAACAAAACGAAATCTTATAAATAGTGTATTTACTCACTGAACTATTGAGCCTTTGCTTTCAATGTCATGTTTTTTTAGCTTTTTAGTAGACATCACTTTTTATTATCTTTCCATTCGAGAATTAATTCAATAACGATCAGATTTCTTGACCTGGAGAAACACCCTAAAGATTGTTTACTTACTCAGGCTTTCAGTGGAGGAAGGATCTGCAAGAAATGTTTTCACACAGACATTTGTATCTCCCACACATGCTTTAGAACGAAGAAGTGCACATCATAAGATGCATACAAAAAAGACCACTATAGCTTTCCTTTCAATTTAAAAAATACTAAATAAATGTTCAATCTTTCTTTATATGAGATATTACACTGTACCTCTGAGACTTGCCACTAACAATTCCAAATTCATACCAATAAACAAATTAGACATATTTGTGTATTTAAATTCTAGAGGTATACAGAATGAAGAATAGCTTATATTCTTTGGTACCCACAAGTAATAAAATGTGTAATCTGATTCTGTAAGATTAAAAAATTTGTCAATGAGCTGAAGAACTATTTTGAAAACATACTTAGCTAGATGTTAAAACCAAATAATTTTAGACCAAGAAACAAGGTAATTCTTTTGTATGAAAATGCATTTTATACAAAGAGAAATTTTATGCCATTGTTTTAACAAAAAAAAAATTGAAACTCAGATTACTTTTTGCCACATGTGGTCCAAGAGATGACACTGGAATTGTCGACAAAGACTGCAATGTATTTCATTGTTCCAGAGAAAGTTTAGTGTATGATTAAGTATGAATAAGAATCATGAAGGCAATGGAATAAATTATTATATATGCATGGATTTCTACCACATAAAGCAAAACTGGCTGCATCAGTAATACATTTCATGTTTTGTATGGTGACCCATTATTTGAGTGAGATGAGCAATTAATACTTCCATAGTGTCTGCATGCTTCAGTTGGCATCATTTTGTCAGGTAGTTGTGTAAAAAATAATTGTTTGCTCCCTTCGTTGCTCCTCATACAATTTTTTGGACTCCAGAATTAAATCTTAATGAAAAAATTTACTTAATAATTAATATTAAAAGCAAAGATTTCAGTCTAACTTTTTGAAGTGATAAGGCTATGTGTATCCAGTTCTAGTGGTGTATGTGAATGAAATTCAGTATAAGTAATAAGGATTGGAAGGGAAGGAGAAGGATAAATGCAAGAGGAAGCAAAACCAATCCTTATGTAGTAAAATGAGACTTAGGAGGGGATAATTTGTTGTGTTTATGACAGTGAAAATTAAAATAATAGTGGAACTGATTTTTTTTTCATGTCCCACTTTAGAAGACTTCTAACTTCTTATTAGTGGTTGGTTGGCAAGAGGTTTTCAAAATTATTTCTTTTATAAAATACCAAGTATGGAGAGACCAGTTACAGGCATATACAAATGTTTTCTAACTAGCCCTCTACAAGATAATATTAGACACAGGTATACTGTCTTGTACTTACCCTTCAGCCACTTGGAAGCCAAATTCAGCCTATGCAAATAAGGCTCAGCGTACAAGGTTATTTGTGAAGGAGTTTTCCATGTTTAATTTATCATCCACTCCATTTTATTCTTGTTTGGTCTAATGGTGCCTTGCATCTGAGAGTATTTAACCTACATACATACATGTCACGTATCTGTTAGACATCCCACACAGTTTCAGCCTCAGCTTCTCTTCTCTATGTCCTCATTCCTGAAAAAGGAAAGGGACAATGATAAATGATCAATCATGATATATTCACATATTTTAATAAATTAATNATAATCATTTTAATAATAATAAAGTTATATGCAATTATGCTTCCTATGATATAGTTAGGAGTCAACAGTCTCCAAGGACATATTCAGATTCTTATTCTATATTTTTTATGACTTTTCCTAGAATTGCTACTTCAGTTTGGCTCAGTCACAGAGTTGATTTATTTCAAATAAGCAGATAACTATAATGAGCTGGCTGATTTAATTGTTTTGTTCATGGCTCATAGATTCCCCAATATATCTCAATATAATATGTAGAAAAAGAGGGAACTCTCCAGTAAATATCAGAGATTGTATGTTTCAGACAAATTAGAAAATAAAAGCTTAAGCTGCCAACATTACTGCTTTATTATGGAAGTCTCTCTTGATAATTTTAAATAAACATGATCCTAATTTCCTTAGATGTCCTACATATTCTCCCAGAGAGTTACTGTGAGTTAACTTGTATTCAGTAGATAAAGAAATTCAGCATTCTAGAGCTGACTTTTACCCACATAGGTATTACATTATGATTCAATTTGAAATTTGTCTTTTTTTTCTTGCTGTTCTCTTGAAGCCATTGAATCATATGTTTACTTCACCTCAAAAATTTACAGTGATCTGACTTGATAATGGATTATATATTAAACCTTGCATAGTAAAAAATGTTTAGAAACATTTTTTTTTCTAAAATTGAAGTAGGAATATGTTTCATTTGCAGAAAGCCTAATTTGTCTTTTATTCATTATCTCATGGCCTAATGTGCATAATAAATAATACCCCATCTCATTATTTTATATTGACAATAGAGCATAATAGTTTTAAATGTCTAGACTTTACTAACTAGAGAAAACTATGGTTAGATGACAGATATGGGGATTACCTCACTATGGATTGTTATATTTTCATAATTAAGTAATGAACGTTTTAAAAAAGGAAATGTCTTCTTCCTAGGCAGAACTAGACACAGTATATGAAACTTTGTTTTTAAATTTTAGGTTCTATAATTAAAAAAAGCCCTGCTTTTCACTTTCACAGGACCATTATATCTTAGGTTCATTGTGCCTTTTGTCACTTCACTTTTTACTTCAAGTTTGTTTAATTAAATGTATCCTAGTCAAGTTATTACTAAGAATATTTGATTTATGTTCTAGGTTTTGGTAGAGGTGGGGCTACAGGGCTTCTGTGAGAAGATGTTAGAAGTTCCTCTCATGTCCGGCTGAGCCAATTCCAGCTGACTCCAGGATGGACCCACTGCTGGCCAAGGCTGAGCCAATCATCAGAGACAGTAATACATTTGGGATAACATATTTAAGAAAAAGGAAAATAAAAAGTTGCTACATGTTTGTTTATAATTGTGGCCAGAGAAGAGCATAGTGAGGATATCTAAGAGGAACAGTCCTGCAGACACCAAGGTCAGAGCAGAAGGAGGAGCAGGAGGTGCTCCAGGCACTGGAGCTGAGATTCCCGTGCAGTCTGTGGTGCAGCCCATAGTGAGACAGCTGTGCCCCTGCAGCCCATGGAGGTCCATGGGAATACAGAAATTCACCTGCAGCCTGTGGAGAACATCTATGCTACTCAGAGTCCGAGAAGAGGCTGTGACCACTTGGGAAACCCATGCTGGAGTAGTCTCCTAGCAGGGACCTGTAGACACATGAAGGAGCACACACTGCAGCAGTTTCCCTGGCAGGACAAGGAGATCACTGGAGCAGCCTGACCTTGAAGGGCAGCACTTTCTGGAAGAGTGATACATGTTGCAGCAGTCTGTGGGGAACTGTCGCCAATAGGATGGACTCGCATTGGAGAAATTCATGGAGAACTATGTCGCATGGGAGGCACCCCACAGTGGAGCAGAGGAAGGACTCCTCTCCCTGGGCAGCAGAAGGAAGAGCATGTGATGATCTGACCACAACTCCCATTTCCTGTATTCCTGAGTCACTGGGACAGGAAATAGAGCTCAGGGGAGGGAAGGGTGGGGGAAGGGCATTTTAACATTTTTATTACTTCTCATTATCAAGTTCTGATTTTGTTCATAATAAAATTAAATTAAAATTTGAGTTTGTTTTGCTCATGGCAATGAGCAAATGTTTGGTGAGTGATCTCTGTCCTTATCTTGAACCTATGAACCCTTGATTTTCTCTCCCACATTCACTTGTAGAAGGAAGTGACAGAGGCTTTGGTTGGTACCTGACATCCAGCCAGGGCAAACCCACTACATTAAGAAAAAATGAACAGTAAAATATATCTAATTTCTTAAAAAAAGCACATTCATTTATTCCTTTATTTATTCCTTTGCAGAGAATCCAAAAGTTTGAATACCACAAAGAGCCAGGCAAGATTTTAGAGAAAGTTTACTCTGAAGTCTTTTATTCTTTTAGTAATAGTGTGTCAGAATTTCTAACTTCTGCAAGTCATGGTTTTATATTCATATTAGATACCTGAAAGATGCTAGCAGTTTTTTGTAGTAATAATGAATTTTCAGGCAGCATCTTAAAAGGTGAAAGGAATTCTTGTACAATTAAGCTGTCAAAAAAATCATATGCTTATATCCGTCTTAAAAATGATTTGAAAAAAAAAGTTCCAAAGGGAATAATAAAATAAAGTGAAATACCTGGAGTTTATATAAATGAATTGTCATAAGAGAATAATATTAATCAATTAAACTTCTTATCCTCATAATTCTTTCCAATACAGACCAGTTAAAGGCTAAGTCCTTATGCATTTTTATGAAATTTAGGAGTTGGAGTTTACTTTTCTAGTGAATTTTGTACTTTCAGTATCTGATGACTTTTATTTTGCAATTATTCCAAATTCTTTTAGTACATTTACCTGAAAGATGTGCTTGTCCCCTACCTAAAATTTATGTCTTCAACCAGTGATTCTAAAACAGATGTTGTATGAAAACGTTTTGATAATATTTCACATTTTAAATGTTATGCACTGTTCCAATTATAGCTAAACCACGTACAGTGCAAAAACCAGAAATGGACACTACAGAAAAATAAAAAATCCATTTGGTTTTAATTATATAGTAAAAAGAATGATTTTCATAAGTATTGGTATTCTAAGTCTATAGTGAGAATTGCTCCTCTGAAAAACAAACTTTACTACTCAAATATGACTATGGCAGGATATTGATAGTAACAGGATTTAAAATTAGTATAGCCAAAATATTATTTCTTATTCACGTTTTAGTTATAACAGCTTTTCAAAATTGATTTTCTTTTTCTGCTCCCCTCACCTGAGAGGTTATTTTAATTTATTTTGTGGGGGTTTTTTATCCTGGTTTAGTCTGGTTTTTTTTGGGTTTTTTGTGGTGGTTTTGTTTTATTTATTTAATTTTAGTTTTCAGTGTGTAATACTATGATTCCTCAGCTATTTGCTTCTAGTTAGATCAGGAGTTTCAAGTGCTCTGGCTTTAAAACACGTGTTTCTTAAAGAGTGGGCTCTATTATAATGAGGATGTTTCACAAGATTATTCATTGTGAAATGGAATGCATTTTAGAAAAGCTGAAAATAGACTGATTATTCTATCTTTATCCTTTATCTCCACCTAGTTTTCTAGCAGTTCTAATAATTCCTTTGCAGTGACTAAAACTTGCAGAACAGATCTAATCTGTGTGGTGACTGAACATTTTGCCAAAATAGTTCATTACTGTGTTGAGTAACACCACAGTGAAAAAGGATTCATCTTGTCATTGTAAGTCTAGATTTTATAGTTTTTGTATTTCTGCACTGGGCTCATGTGGCAAGAGGAGGGGAGGGGAGGGGAGNCCTTGGGGAGGGGAGGGGAGGGGAGGGGAGGGGAGATCTAGGAAGCCTGTACTACTGTTTGACCACCCTCTCAGTTAAGAAATCATGGTAACATCCACCTCAATCTCTTCTAGTGCAGCTCTGAGCCATTGTCACATGTCCTATTACTGGATCCCGGAGAGAAGAGATCAACACCTCTCTTTCCACTTCCCCTCCTCAGGAAGCTGTAAAGAGCAATGAGATTTCCCCTCAGCCTTATTCTTTCCAAAGCAGACAAGTCCAAAGTCCTCAGCTCCTCCTCATGGGACATTTTTTCCTTCCATTTTACAATTTTTACTGTCCTACCCTGGCCTCATTCAAGGAACTTCATATCCTTCCTAAATCTTGCGGCATGGAATCACGTAAAGCAGTCAAGGACAGGCCACAGCAATGAGATCACAGAGGGACAGCCACCACTTTTGACAGGCTGGTGATGCTGCATTTGATGCATCCCAGGATGTGGTTTGACCTCTTGGGTGCCAGGACACATGGCTGGCTCACACTGATCCTGCTGCCAATAGCACCCCCAGATCCCTTTCTGCAGGGCTGCTCTCCAGCCAGCTCTCTCCCAGTTTATACTTGTAGACAGACAGAGCCATCCCGAGCCAGACTCAATGCAGGACAGAGCTGAACCTGTCAATCATGATGGTGGTTCTTCTTTGATTACATGCTCAGGAAAGGGTAAATGTGAGAGGGGAGTGTGAAAAAATATGTATTATGCAGAAGCAAAAATTGACTGCAGGGCAATGTCACGGTAGATGTACACATTGCAGCCCATGAAGATATCCACAATCCCCACACTGCAGCAGGTGGGAAGAACATATGGTGGAGCTGGGAAGGGCTAGGAGGACTCAGGAATGGCAGACAGGAGATTTTATGTACTGACCACAGCCCCCATTTCCCTGGGCTGCTTTGTTGTGCTTTCAGTATCAGGACTGAAGTTGAGCCTAGACAGAAGAGGGCTGGGCAAAGGTGGTTTGAGTTGTATCTTCAACAAGTCTGAAACTCTGAGGGCAATAGTGATGCTGCATCTGATACAGATACACAATTAAAGAGAAAACTCCATATAGCAATAATAATATTTCCCTTTACTCCACCTATTTATCCTATTTTTAAGTAAAAAAAAGGAAGTATAAAGTACACAAAGAAATTTACATGTTTTATATTCATGCACCATTTTTTTCTTTACTGGAATTGATTCTTTTTTAAATGGTATATTTCCTTTATTATGTTAGAATTTTTTATTTTTGTTTGCTTGTTTTGGTTGTGGGTTTTTTTTGTGTTTTTTTTTTTGTTTGTTTGTTTTTGTTTTTGTTTTGGGTTTTTTTGTTCGGTTTTTTCTGGTGTTTTTTCTGGTTTTTTTTTTTTGTTTGTTTTGGGGTTGTTTTTTGGTTTGGTTTTTTTTTTTTTTTTTTTGGTTTTTTGTTGTTTTTTGTTTTTTTTTGTTTGGTTTGGTTTGGTTTTTTTTGTGTGGTGAGGATTTCACAGGACAAGACAGATAGCCAATATGCATATCAGATTTATTTACTTTTGATGCAATTATGCATTTGAAAACGTGAAAAATAGAAATTTTGTTTATCTGGAAATAGGGGAGAGAGGAAAAATATCTCAAGGTTGGGAGGTGTCTAACTCCAGTCCAGATTGCAATATTTAATACTTGAATTTAGTTTCATTGCTAATACATAATATTGTTTAGCTAGGAAACTAAGAACATTAGCTCTTTGTGTATCTAGTGAAATCAAACACAGAAGACTGATGAGATGAGAATGTCATCAAACTTTTTACTGAGAAAAATCTACCCTAGATAATTAAAAAGATGAAATTGAGGGCAATGTTTTGGTGAAATCTTTACTCAGTCCCAGGGGAACAAATATGGTCCCATGAAATATTAAAGAACTATCCTTGTGTGAAGGAAGAAATTAGTGGCTGTAAATCTGATCTGAGCCTCCTAGGCCCTCATGAAGCACCTCTCTGACAATTTTCATAAAAAAGTAGCATGTCCAAAGAACCTTTTTTTTCCCACATGAATTCCCCCAGTGCTGTCCTAGTCTCTAAGCATTTGTTATCTGCATATGTAAATCAGAGGTACTGTTGCTGTTTTGTACTACTTGGCCACTAGGTCAGAGTAGGTTTTAAGTTTCTTTAGGTAAATTTTCAGCAGATACCTATTCTAGCTTTCACTGACAAGAAACAGGACATTTAATTTTCTACAATATGATTTCATGTCTGTATCTAAATGTATGAAAAACAGAGCAGTGAAATTGTCTCATCTGAGCCCTTTTACAGTCTTTCTAGAAAAAAATTTGTCCAGAACACATATTAAAAGATAATCATAAATGTCTACTAATTAAAATAGAACTTTGG
Source organism: Bombycilla garrulus (assembly GCA_013400315.1). Taxonomy (NCBI): domain Eukaryota; kingdom Metazoa; phylum Chordata; class Aves; order Passeriformes; family Bombycillidae; genus Bombycilla; species Bombycilla garrulus. Next base: position 107,921 of record VXBU01012869.1, read on the forward strand.
AGTCATTATTTAAAAAATTATATTAGAGATTCATAATGTTTTTCTTAGCCTTTGCTAATAATGGTGGGATGGCATTAATTAAAATGGGCTATTTGAATTGCTGCTAATATGGAATTAATGATTTGAGCTGTCTCATCAGAACTATTAAATGAAAACAAGTGAATGACACGAGGTTTGAGAAGACACTAGTACATTAATTAAAAGATAGAACAAAAATTAAATCTATGATGTAAAAGAGAAGAGAGAGTTAATTAAGCTTGCATCCAGCTATTTTATATTTTATATTTCTAATACCTGTCACAGGAAAAAGAATACATTGCCATATTTCTTTTAAAGAATTTCCGAGAGAATTTCCCTCTTTTTTCCCTCCCTTTTAAAGTCTGATAATATACTTACAAATTAAGCCGTCATATAAAACTTTATTTAATATGAAACAAGTAAATAAATCCCAGAATCCTTTACAGTATGAAGGAATAATAAAATCTTGCAAAAATACAAATCTACCATATTCTTGAAATTTTTACCAGTCTTATCTTCAACCTTTTGCTTTTCTGAACTACAGAAATGGAAGAACATAGAATGGTTTGGGTTGGAAAGGATATTAAAGGTCAGCTAGCTCCAGTCCCTCTGCTGCAGGCAGGGACACCTCCCTCGAGACCAGGTTGCTCAAAGCCCCATCCAGTCTGGCGCTGAACACTTCCAGGGATTGGGCACCTACAACTTCTCTGGGCAACTTATTCATGTGCCCCACTGCCCTCACAGAAAAGATATTCTTCCTAATATCTAATCTAAACCGATCCTATTTCACTTCAAAACCATTCACTCACGCTCCCCTTGCAAAAAAATCTCTTTCCATTTTTCTTGTAGGCTCTCTTCGGGCACTGAAAGATTGTAATAAGATCACTCTAAAACCTCTTCTCCAGGCAGAAAAATCTCAATTCTCTCATCTTTTCCTCATAGGAGAAGTGTTTCATCCCTTTTATCCCTCCTCTGGGTTTGCTCCAATAGGTCTACGTCCTTCATGTGCTGGGAAAATAAAAATAAAATTTAGAAATTATTCCAGACTTGGGAGTGGAGTGGGCATATCAGGTACCTGGACAGGACAAAAGAATAGACTGACAGGACTCTAAAGAAATTTAAAAGCCTTGGCCTAAGGAAGGAAAACAGTTCCAATCAGGATACTTCAGACAATTTATCAGCACACAAAGTAATCAGATATTTCAAAACTGACTCTGGATTTACTTATCTCCTTCATCCTTAAAGCATTCATGTTTAATATGTCAAAACCATTACATTTTTATTTTTCCATTTCTAATCAACCATTTCCTAAAGTGTCAAGTAGTTTTGTTAGTAGGCATTTACTAAGGGACAGGTGAATCCTAAGAAATTTAACGATATTCTGCAAATATTACCAAAATATTAGAGTTTAATTTTGAGAGGTACATATCATTCTAAGTACAGAAACAAATTTTGTGTTTGCATTGCATATTCATTTCTTAGTGGATTTGTTTTCTGTTATTTTGTATGATTTCTGCTGAAGCAAAATGAAGTTGATTTTCTATATCAATATGAAACAGAACATGGCCTCTTTAATAAACCTATCTTGAATAATCAAACTAAAGATATTGTCTAATCCACCTAAGTTTTAAGCAGCAAAGCACAAGAGTAAGTAATTTAACATAGAAGTAAAATCACAAAGAAATTATTTGCTTGGCTAGGGCTTATACAATCTAAATAGAAGTATTTTTGATACAAAAGAGAAGATGGAGCAGAATTCTCTATAGTCCCTTAAAAGAGGATGTAAGGAAGGTGATTCATCTGGTATGAAGATAAGCTGCTGGAAAGGTGCAATGACTCACCTGCAGAGGTATCAACACTTCATTGATTTCAGGGAAGAATAGAATGATTTATGCTAGATGACTTAAGATATGTGAAATGAACCTCATCCTTATTTCCACTGTCAACAGTTACTCTAAGGTGAGGAGGGCAGAGGGAAGAGAAAAGAAAAAAATAAAAAACTAGCGGAGAAAATAGTAACTATGATCCTTCTCTTTATTCCTGATTCCATTTGTCATCAGGTTAGTCCATGTTTTGAAGACAAGTGGGGTAGTATATAGCATATTCTGCCTTTTCCCACTGAGGAATTCAGAAATCAGTACACAATTGTTCCTGTTGTTTTTAGGCAAGAGAACTGTGCAGGCTCAACAGAAGTCAACCTGAGACCTAATTAATTGCAGTGTAACTTGAATCGGAAACATTGTGTGGGGTTTTTTTCTCATGTGACTGATTTTGCTTGCTTTGGTTTGGTTCTGGTTTAAATTTGATATTTTATAGCTTTGGAGAAAAACTTATAACTTATTTAAGAATTAGCATCAAAGTCAGAAAAGAAAATCCAGTAATGTTACCTTAAGTGTTTTATGTTGATTATTGTCATTACTGTCAATGAAAGGCATGTCATCAGCCTTTGATGGCATAAAGCTTCTATTTTCTTTTCTGTGAGAGCGGTGAAAAATATGTACATTGACTTCTCTATGTGTTTGCACTTTGTTCAGGCTTTTTAGCCAGTGCTTTAATGGAATTAAGGCTGTTTGAAGTAGCAGCCTAATAACTTAAAAGCAGCCCAAGAATCTAAGCAAAGAGCATAAAAAGATCAAAATATTACAAAGAAATATATTTTTATTTTTGTTTTTTGCTCATGGTTGACTGGTGTTAATAAAGGCTTTAAAGATTCTATGCTTCCAAGCAAGATGGATGAACTTATCTCTTAGTATATGAATATAGTAAAGATGATATCTGAGTCGGATGTCAGCAGTTCGAATGTAGTTAGACTTGAATCAATAAACAGCAAGAGTACTTAGATTCATATCATAGGTTTATTTTCCCAAATTAAACCAGAAGTTTTCCTGCTTTCTAATATTGAACTTCCAGCCTTATAGTGGCATTTTATTCTAAATATAGTCCTAGATATATTTCTGGAATTCCTATCAAAATGCAATATACAATGAAAATTCCTAAAAGACACATCAGTAAAGCCAGTACTGAATTAAAAAAGAAACAGAAACAGAAACAAAAACAACTTTTTATTACACCTTTTTATTGTCACACAGTTATGTCTGACAGTTCATTCCTACCGGAAGGCATGCCTAAAGAAGAGAAAGTGCTAAGAGGAAATGTAACTTTTACAAACTATTCCTATTTTATTTCTGTATGTTCACATTAGATGGCTTTATCACTTTGTATGATGTAGAGTTCATCTTCACTGAGGAGAAAGGCAGAAGATGCAGAATGTTAGGGGATACTCAGGCAGTTTCCTGTACCTGCCACTATGATTTCTTGTGGTAGATTGACTAACAAAATACAAATGCATGCTGATGTCAAGAAATATGTTGGCAGCTACTATTTAAAAAAATTTCAAGAAAATTATGTCGAGCTTTTTCCTTTGAACGTGAAGTTAAAATGTCAACATAAATCATCTAGCATAGATGAGTTCTGTCAAATTGGAACTATTCTATCAAACTATCAAAGAGGAACAAAGTTCAAGCAATTTAAACATTCTAGTTAACGTAATTTAAATTTCAAATAGAACTTTAAGATCGTACTATACAAATATAATTTTACTATGGTATGTTGCCTTACAGTTCCACTAATAAATATGCAGGATGGTGGTGCAGGTAGCTGTTTTGCAGTTTTTAGAATT
>VXBU01012874.1:17168-35867 GCA_013400315.1 Bombycilla garrulus
GACATGGCATAGAAAAATAAAGCAATACATCAGATACTGTGGTTTAGTGACTGTAACTGATGGCATTTTAATGATACTTATATTGTTATTTTAAGTCTTCATTGGAAATATCTAGTAGAACCAGATTAAAGTAGCAGTCACAGTTATTCTGTGTATTATGTTATTCCGGCTTATTCATTTAGCTATGTAATTATTGCTCAGTTTTGGATCTGAAGCCATAAGATTTCAAAAAATGTTCTGCAGGATGATGATTTTTTGGGGGGGATGGAAACAATGCCATTAAAAAAATAAGTTAAACTGAACTCTCTCTGTTGATATATCAAGGTTTCATTTCTCTTGTGATGCTGTGTACATAAACTATTTTTAATAGAGAAATAAAATCTGAAGAAAAAACATAATGTAAATCTCCCATTTGTATGGAGATAAAAGTATTTTCCCTTCAAAGCCAAAGCTTCATCAGACATAATATTGTCCCATGGGATATTTTTACTCCTGATAAGAGAAAATGTTTAGCCTATTATGGAGACTCAAATTTAATTATATTCTCTTTAGGAGAGACAGAGGTGTAACAGCTTTTTAAATTATTATTATTATTNGAGATTTATGAGTCAGTGCAGGCCTATTTATGGGTGGAGTTTGGCTCAGAAGATATTCAGGATAATGAATGAGTTGCTATGTTTGGTATCAACCAAGTATTGGGACAATGCTACAGAAACAGAAGAAAAGAGGAAAAAAGAAAAATAAAAATCCATGCTTTGTCACTGATAAAATATAGGATTAAATCCTAAAGACCTTCCTTCTTTTATTTTTCTGATTTTTTCTTTTATCCTCAGGGACAAACCTCTGGGAATACTTTTTTTGGTTTTTTGGGGGTTTTTTTTGTTTTCTTTTTTTGGGTTGGTTTGGTTTTGTTTTTGTTATTTTTTCAGGATGAGTGAAAATTGAATAAGAACTTAAAATTATTTTATTATGCTATGATTTTTTACCACAAGATAAAAACAGGTGCCATGCTCATAGAAAGGACTAGGAGTTAAACCTCCTAGAATTTGTGCATTTCTGCACAAATGATTGGTGAATGTTTGTGTATCTCAATTTTCCTTGACTTAAAGCAGATTCTTACCATAAGACTGTTCATTATGTTTGATCAATTGGCACTTGAAAATAACAATAAGCAGTTTAGATGAAAATAATTCCACAAGGATTATTGGGTAATTCAGGTCCTGACCCTGCATAGGATGCCCCAAGACTCACACCTTTTTTCCTGAAAGCATTGTCCAAATGCTTCATGAACTCTTTCAGGCTAAGAGTTGTAATCACTTCCCTGGGGAGCCTGTTCCAGTGCATAAACAGTCTTGGGTGAAGAACTTCTTTCCTGATATTCAGCATAACCCTCTCGTGACACAAAACCAGGCTATTCCCTCAGGTCCTGTCACTGGTCACCAGAGAGGAGAGATCAATGCCTGTGCCTGCTTTTCTCCAAACTTCCACAGTAGAGGGGGAAGAAGGGAGGATGACCCTGTGGCTCTTGATTCCAACTCAGAGCTCTGTGCTCGACTTAAAAAAACACAAGAGGCCTGTGGCACCTCCTGTGAAACCTACAGTGGGTCTTGGTGCAGCCAGGAATTGACCACCTTATCTGACTTTGCTCCAGGAGGGGTAATCAACTCGTGGAAAAGATGTGAAGAGCTAAATGACAGCAGTATTTTTACCTCTTCTGCTATTTAGTCAATGGCTTTAGCTCTGGCCCCTGTGTTTTGTCTGCAAGGGGGGGCTTGACACCAGATGAAGATCTTACTTGAGCTACCTGAAGGCACACAATGTCAGTCGACATTTCCACGCTTCAGTTTCTTCCCCAATGAACAGGGAGACCTGCAAAACCTTTCAAGTCAGTTAAGAACCGAACTACTTTTGACTCAAAAAGCAGTCTCATAGAAAACATGTCTTCCTTTGTCTACAATTCACATGGTACAATCTGCTTTTTTTTTTTTTTTTGAAGGCTTTAGATAACATTGAAAAACCAAAATAGCTAATTAAATTTGATTGTAGGTCCACATGGTGGACAGAGAGGTAGATAGGGTGGACCCGAGTACAGATGTGTCAACATCAGTAAGAAATGGGGGCTCCTAGTTTGTCTCCTGTGTTCCCTCAAAATTAGTGAATGCCCAGCGAGCTGGCAGAGTAAAGAGAGAAGATAAATCACCTGGCTACGGACTCTGTGAAATGCAAGCAGATTCCACACTTCTGTTTCTTAATAAAATACACACCAGTCCCCAGGAGACACTGATAGGGAGCTGGGGAGCAAGTAATTTTTTATGGGTTCATTTCATTTATGAATGGAACACTTTCTCCATTCTGCCTACCCCCCTCTTTCTGACAAAGCCCTCAGCTTCTTGAGATGTGAAATAGGTGAAAGAAAATACAGTTTGGGACCATTAATTATGCTTTCTTATTGAGCATATAAATTTGATGTCAAGCTGGCCAGGCTGAATGGTATATATTTATTTCAAAAATATCTCTGTGAGGCATTGCTGCATCATCCTATTGATTTAGGTATTTTTGTTATTGTGCTTGATGCTTTTATGAAAGCCAGGCTATTAACAAACTAAATTGAAAAACTAGTGAGTCAGACTTTTCTTGGATGATCCTGAGTGCTACTTGCAAGCAGCTTTAAATTGGAAAATACTGTAAAAGACTTTTTTTTTTTTCTTTTAATGGGGTAGTCTCCTCTTTGCAATCCATATCCTTTACTTGCTGTAAAGAAAAAAAATAAAAGACAGAAAAACAAGATAGAATTCTCATGCTCCACTGCAGGTTGCCTATTTTCCTCTCCTATCTATAAAAATGTTAATCTTTCCATTTCAAAGGGTCACTATTTTCGACCTTGTTGGACACTTGTATTAAAATCCTGTGTAAAACATGGTTGCCTTAAAAGAGCAGTATCAAATATTTTGTGTTCATGCAAACAGGACCAAAGAAGCAGCAGTTTGCTGCTTTCCTTTCAAATACAAATTTACACATTTAAACCTGGATGGGCTGGTGTCAAAGGAACCAAAGGAACCCAACTTATGGTGCTGCTCGAGGCTACTTCCTTCCTTTCCCCCTCGCCCTCTTCCTTATCAGTGCTCATAGGTTTTTTTTTCTGAATTCCATAATCAAAGAAAGGAAAAAAATCTAAAAGGCAAATTAATCAAAACTCTAATATTTCACCTAGTTACTTTGGGAAACCACAAACCACCTCATGGAAATAGGTCCCTTGAAAGAGTCTTGGGAACTTTTGTACACAGGGAATGTCCAAATCTTGTTGCTCTTTCTTGTGTGACAAAGAAAAATTGGTGAATAGTGCAGCTGTAGGGACTCCATCAGTCTGTTTTCACAAGTCATGAGCAATGAGGGTGGTCCTTAGCTTTGGATGGCAGCTCAAACACAGGGTTAATTTTTAACACAAGGCTGTAAGCACAGAGGAGTAATTTTTTTTTTTTTTTTTTTTTTTTTTTTTTCTCTCCCTCTTTTTTCTTCTCAGTACAGGACATGCTTACTGGGTCAGATTACACACTTACTTGGTCAGATTAAAGTTCTGTGCATGGCATGTCCACAATACTTTTTGGTGTTGAATATAACTGAGGGAGGAACCCCTCTATGCTCTTGGTTTTGAATCTGTGTACTCCAGCTATGATTCTCAATTGGTATCACATTTGAGATAAACCAGGCAAAAAACACATTTCCCCAAAGCCTCAATATGAGAAATTTGATTAGGTTGGGTCACCGAATGTCATGATCATTTGTGCGTTTTGGCTGCTTACTACCAGCTAGAACCAAAAGAGCAAATAGTGAAAAAGTATTGCAAAGCAAAATATCAGAAATTTCAGAAGACTTACTGGTCTTATTGTAAGATTCTTTGCAAAATTTTGTAGAGTTTTCAATAAGCTCAGAAAACTTACTTCTGAAGGTTTTTGGATACTGCCCAAATCAAACATATACTGAACCACCAGCTGTGCGCTCTGCTGCACTTCAGCTGTTAGATCAGATACAACATGAACCTAAACACTGAACCTTGGGCACAGGCTTGAATTCCTCTCAAATGCCTTAGAGTGTCCTTAACCAAACAGTACCCTGAAAAATCATTTTAATAGGGCCAATCCTAATTTTCATTTTACGTTGAAGTTTCTAGTGGCAGAACACCTTGAAGATACTAATTCCAGGCTTTTGGTACAGGATAGAGAGCTTTGAATTTCCTATTTCTCTGTTTTGGGTCCTCAATTTTAATCAAGGTAGCACGACACTACAGACTGTATTTCTGATTTTAAACAGGGTAACCCTCAGATGGATGAGAAATGTTTTCTGTGTCTCAGGAAGGGTGACTTAACCCAGTGTTTAGTCTGTGTTTTTGCCTATCAGAACTAGTGGCTTTGCTAGCTGTAAGTCTGACCCCAGTTACATGTAAAATAGTATTTGTTGCGTTGGTACTACTGTGATGTCTTTGTAAATTGTAAACAGGACATCAAATTAAGCCTTCTTCCAACTCACCCCTTTTTCCAAGGTTAATAGAAAAGTTGCAAGGAAAAAGGTAATGTACATAAGCAGGATTGCCATTAGCTGGCAGCTATCAGAGAGTTCCAGCTGCAGCCAGACTCCCCTGTCTCCAGCTGAAGCAGGGGAATACCCATTATTGCACCACCAGCTCTGGTCAGCAAGAGGACCCCTCACTGCCTGACTTTCAGGGGATAATCATAAGTTTATTCGTAATATCGCTGCTGTTACACAGACAAACAAACAGCAAGGACATTCAGAATTTGGAAATCTGTCTTGTTTCCCGGTGTATTGGATCTCAGAAGTGGTCCTTTTCTGCTGATTTCCCAGATCTTATGTTGAAATACACATGATTTTTAGAGAGGCAGGAAGAAGGATAAGTAATATTTTTTTTTTCTTTTTGCCTTCTTCTCACTTTCTTAGCACAAGACTTTGTGGTTTTGTAGTCCTCTTTTCAAAATGGCAGGATTTCTGACCCCCCAGCTGGAACTATATGTTGGCCTAACCAATGAAAAAATAGTTGGTAGGATTAATAGAGCATAAAAATCTTCTGTAATGAAATGTCTGACAAACAGATCTGCCAGCTCTTTGGCTCTTAAATAAATAGGTTTTTGATTTTAATATGTGCATGCCAACATTAGAGGGAATCTTAGCCAAAAGAAAAAAAACTATGTTAACCCAAAAGCAGACAAATTAAATGCACTTGTCAGGGACATACAGGTTAGAATATTTTGTCATGCAGAGTATGGTTGTTTGAGAAAATTTCCTTTTCCAACAGGTATTGAAACACAGCAAAAGGTGATTATAAACACTTCTTTTAATTTAGTCTCCAGCTTCTTCTGGGATGCAAGGAATTCAGGATTGTTGCTTCCATAACAAAAACTCTCTGACAACCTCAGACAGAACAAACCCCATCTCTGGCTCTACCCTGTCTTCCACCTCCTGGCAGATCATACCCTCTCAGCCTCAAAAAGCAATACTAGTGTTTGAAGATAGTTCTCTTCACTCAGGAAAGCTCTGGCGCAGATTTTGCTGTGGCAGCAGCAAAATGGTTATCAGAGCAGGGAAGGTAAGGAAAAATGAAGCTGATACCAGCACGGTGGGGTATATAGTCTCCCTGTGTGTCTTTAAAGGGGCACCATCAACTCAAAAAAATCACTCTTCTGTCTGAAGCTTCCTTATCACCTGCTGTTAAAAGTGGCACTGCCAAGTAGCATAGCTGAGACTAAGCATGTACGTGAAGTTTTCTGGTGTACGTTTATTTGTTTGTTTGATTAGTGTCAGTTTACTCCTTCTTTCATTATCAGTGTAGGGTCTAAAAGCTCCTTAATTATGCCTCTGGCACAGTCCAATCAGTCACCAGTTTGTGTGGGTTTTCATCTCAACAGAAGAGGTGGGTTTCTGTGAAGGGAGGTGGGGGTGAAATGCCAAGACAGAACACGGTTCAAGGAAAGGTGGAGAAAAGTTAAAAATAACAGTAATCTTATAGAAATTAACACTGAGAGCACCTTTTTTTGAGCATGGAATTCAGATTAAAAGGCACAGAGTGAGTTGGCAGCATTTTTGTGAGTAAAATCTGTCAAGGGCTAGGGCACTGAGGAGGTAGCTTTTGCTTCAAACTACCAGGTTACCTTCTTCTGTAAGGTGGTATTTAGGAGACAATGTTTCCAAAAAATAATACTAAACTCTTTTATATGAGGGGCGGTTTTTCATGCTAGTAAATGGAAATTGCAGTCCAGCTGTACTAGAGTTTTTTGTTTTGTTTCTTTTTGGTTTTTTTAACCTATAGCACTGTATTGGGAGAATTATGCTGTACAACTAAAAGTGAAGAAATAGCTTAAATGGCAGCCTACCCCCCAAGGGAAACCTGACCTCACTAGTAAACTTTAACTCAATTTCAGCTCCTTTGAGGTCAAATCTCCTTCAGTTTTGCTTGGTTTCTTATTTCCTTTTGTTATTTCCCCTTCCATTTTCTTTATTTTTTCCCCTTTCCTACTGACGTTTATTTTGAATGACATCTTTATATCTTGTTTATTTTTTTTTTCTATCATTAAAGAAATAAAAGATCACTCTCTTTCCATCCTCCCCATCTGCTTGAAGATGAAAGCCATGAGCCTCACTCGCCCTAGAAAAGAAATAATGATAATAATAATAATAACAATAATAGTAATAGCATCTTCCATTTAAATAGTGCCTTTCATCCTAAAGCTGATTACATGTCGGGCCAATTTGTGCTTTCAGTTATACAGCTATGCCTCCAGAATAAATCTGTCAGAATCAGTAGTGTCTCTCTGGACTTATCCCAGAATTCATTTCTATAGGATTTAGGTATGTAGAGGTCACTGCATCATTCTTCTTTCCTCCAGGAGATATTCAGCATTCACCAGCAGCATATCAGTCCCCAGCCAGCCCGGCCCTGTCTGTATGTTTTCTGTTGTGGCTTGAGCAGGAGCATAACAATCTCTTCCTGCATAAACCTTCAGTTTTAGTTTGTCAGCTGGTGTCAAGGATTCTGGATATCCCGGACAAATTTTCTTTGATCTGATGGAAGCTGTGGCATGGTAGCATGTGTGTGTTTTACAAATCCTTCTGCACTCCTCTCTGTCAGAGATTGGATCACTGCAGCCCTGGCTGGAGAACCAAGCTGATGAAGGTCTGGGTACTCCCAGTTGGAATTATTACACAGTAGTGCAGGTAGAAAAAAAAAATAACATAGACAATAGGTGCAAATGGAGCTGTTAAATGGCCTGGGCAACATGCCAAGGATAAGAGTTCCAAACATTTTCCAGTGCTCTGCCTCTGTCTCAGAGTTACCCTTTTATGTCAAATTGAAGATCTGGAGGCATGGTTCCTTCTTCCCATTGCTCTATAATGCCTGGCATGGATGATACTTTGAAATGTTAGTGCAAGAAATTAGAAGAAATGTTCAAATATTACTGCAATGTCTGTATAAGTTGGAGGATGAAGGAACAGCTGTGCTGAGGTGCACACTTTGATGGTACACAGGCTGCTGATCAGGGTGGGGCTAGGACATGCATCATGCCCCAAAGTGTCTTAGGGTAACAAAACCCTGGCATAGGGCAGGAGTAGATTAACTTTACAAACTCAGCAACATGTCACTCACGGTGAATGCTCAGGGATGGAGTGGTGTGGAGCACAGCAGAATGCCTGTGCTCAGCATTGTAGACCCAACTTGTGCCACAATCTGAAATCTTTCAAATTAGGTCTCACCCATGCTCTGCTTAAGAGGACAATGACTTATGTTTTCTGGTGTACCCTCTTATTAATATGTCATTTACAAGTCTTTGCAGTTACCATTTGAAACGCAGCCTTGCATTTGTGGGCTCTCCCAGGAATCTCATCTGAATTCCATTCTTATTTATCCAGGCAAGCTTTCCTGGAGATCATTCCAGGAGTGAGTTTCCTGTTGGTATTTCTGATAATTTCTACTTCAATTCTTGGTTGAAAATTTCATGACAACAATCTATTCCACATTATTTTCATGTAAAAATGAAACTTAAAACTGAATGAAGCTCCTTCTAAATGGGAGAAAATGCTGTTTGGATCAAGTTCAGTTTGAAGTTTGAAGGGTGAGGATAAGGCGGATTTATTCTATCCAGAGAAATTGGTTTTGGTCACCCTCAGCTATAGACTGTATAAAATTCTCAATATCAAGTAGCTGGTTCTTGTATAAATAGATTGTACACGTACAAAGAGAAGGATTAAAACCATCTTCCTTAATTACATCCTATAATTCATACCAGGATAACCTTGTAAAAGATCAAACAGTAATGGGGGCAGAAAGGGCTTAGTGTACAGCAAAGAAGAATAGCAAGATTTTGCCCTTTCCAATATAAAGACTGCAAAGAGTCATGCAGGACATGACCACTTAGAAACTTAGAGACAAGAGGAGAGAGAGGGGACAATAACCATTGCAGGGGCTGAAGCTGTAAATGTTTATTCATGCAGCAATCAATTCTAGCTAGCTACCTCTGATGCAGACACACATACATATGTGAGCTCTCTGTATCAGAACAGATCTCAATAATTTATAGGCTTCTCTACACAACATCTTTATGAAGTAGGGTGTTTTTTCTTCTGCTGCTCTTCAGAGTAAGGGGCTGAAGTGCAAGGAGACTAGTACTGAAATGTTTTCTATTACCAGGGAATGATTCATGTCTTCCAGATACAGAAAAGAATTCAGAATTTTCCAACACCGGTTAATTTCTAGAATCTCAGATTTGGACAGGTTAGAAACCTTGTAAAATAAGGATTTTTTGTAAACATGAACATAAAATAAGATTAGGCTCACTCTAAATTGTATTTAGATGCCTCCAAGTTTGCTTTATTTTTAATGCAATGACAGCAGATTTACCTGTCCACTCTATACCTGATTTGATTTCATAATATGCTATTGATGGGATTCTCCACAGAGTGGATGATGTAAATTTGCTTTCTTTTGTCTAAGGATCCCATACTACATGATTGCGCCTTAGTCAAAAGGTGTGCATGCAAAAGATTTGTCATTGCCACCTTGAAAAATTCCCTGGTTTCGGAATAGTATTTCCACTGTCCTTAGTGCCTGTACTTTGTGCAACATTACAAGTTCATAAGGCATAAGAGCACAAAGTTAATCCATCAGTCCCCTTCAGCAGGATTTATCAGAAGTTTCTTTGGGTCTTTGATCAGCAGTCTGCCCACAAATAGCTGTTAGGAGATATCCAGTCTTCGTGGTGACTAGCTGTCCTCTGCTGCCTGCTCTGCACATGGGTTTCCTGACTTGCTGCCTATAAAGTCCCCCTGTACTGGTAGACAGCAGATCTGACACTTGGCTTACAAATCACTTTCCTGGAAAGAGGCTGGAAATTTATCAGAAATAACCCAATGAAGGATCCAACGGGTCCATTGTGGACCTTACCTCCAGCAAACTGTCTGGAGTCATACAGGAAGGCTGAAAAGAATGATGAACCTATGTGTCTGACTAGCTTCTTATCCCAGGAAAGGTTCTAGTCAAAAAACACTAGCACTGCTATTACACCCTGGGGTAAAGATTATGCAAACCTTTATCTGTTCTTTTTTTTTATCTCAGTTTTATATGATTTTTTTCATCCCCTCCAACTTCTACAGCATTTGAATGTATCTCAGATTTGTTTCTCATCTTCTCCATTTTATGTTTTTATTTTAACTTGTGACAATGATTCACACCTAATGTACTTTTCTTGTAATTTCATTGCTTCAGAGGAGAGCAGAAGAAAAGACTCCAGCTGTTTATATGAAGTATGTAACAATTAAAATTCTAATTTCCAGAACCTTTCTGCAGGTGTGGTAGAAGTGCCAGGAGAGTGAAGACAGGTAGTTACAATTTCACTGGGTAAAATTTCATCTTTGAACCCATATAGTCAGCTTCCAGAAGAAACACTGACCATATACTAATGTGTTAATGTGCTACTATCCAGCTTCTTTCCTGTGAGAGTCCAGTAGCAGCCAAACATCCAAGGTGTAGTGTACCAGCAAAGAAATTACAGGGACAGATTATTTAGTTCCAGATTTGTCTGGGTGGGCTGTTCCTATTTTTTCATGATGCCAACTTTCTGAGGCCATTCATGACGGGCAATCATCTTTCAGAAATCTAATCTTCAGCCATACTGTCTGTGAATTATTAATGCAATCATTCTCTTTGCAGCAACACTGGCCCTATCCTGCGTAACTTCTCCTTAACTGCCCCAATAGTCTCACTTCAATGTATATATAGAGAAAAATGTATTTTTAATTAGCCCTTGTTTCCTCAGGTTAAACTTTCACATTGCTCTGGTCCAACCTGGACTGTTTTTTCCAAATACCTTTATTCAAATCAGAATGAGGCAACTGCATGAAGTCAACATCTGACTTGCAAGATTCCAATCATTCCTCCTATGAATAGAATTTATTATTATTTTTTTTTATTATTTTTTTTACTACTACTACTACTATTAATACTACTACTAACACCTCATGTCAGTGATCCATAGCACCTGATTGGATAAAACATGCAGTTTTTATCCCTTATTTCTTCCCTCTTCTGTATTCCTTAGAACTTTGGACATAGAGCATAAATGAGACTTGTGCCTCAGTACAAGACACTGCTTTTCTTAATATGTTTCTTTCTAGTTCTAGTTTCTTCTTCTTCAGTCTTCACTCTGATTCCCTTCTGTGCCGACAGTCTTTGGCTTTGTGTTGCCAGCAGTCTGAAATAGCACACTCTGTTTTCCAAGTAAAGAAAAGGAAGCAGTGGTTCCAGCCTATCTGATCAAGAACGCTGTTGCCCTTCCCTAATAATTCACCAGCCATCTCCTTACATATTTATAGCTCCTCATCTAACTCCTCAACTAATCCCCATCCCCTCTAGCTTTGATAACAATTTCCAGCATGGACCATATTAAGTATTTTCTTGAAGTCCAGGCAGATTAGATCTATTAAATTTCACTTGTCTAGAAAAATCAGTTGTCTTATCATGGAATGGCATCAGTTCGGTTTGTCAGTCTATCCTTGGTAAACCCATCTATTTTTTTCTTTCTTATCTTTCCATCTTTAATATTTTCCTTCAGAGTATGTCCTAAAACCTTGCTGTCTATAAAGCCCCGACCCAGTGGTCTATATTTTCCCAGGCCAATGATCTGATTTAAAAATAACAGGATGATCTTTTCTTTCAGAGGAATTGCAAGAAATTTCTCCCAACCTGTCCTAGCTGAGGAGAAACAATCTGTGCAAAAATATGATATGTTTCTTCCTGAGACAAGTGATGACCTTCTCAAGCACAGCTGATCTTGAAAAGCAGTCTTTTGTGTGTCAGTTGAGCATCCTTGGCTTATGCAGTTCATGAACTCATTCCAGACCGTTCCTCTTCTCACTGTCTCTGGCTTCTGCAGAGGACTGCTACTGTCATGCCTAATTCTGCCCTGTGTGATTTCAGACAGAGGAAGGAAGGAAAAAAAAGAAAAAAAGAAATTATAACAGGGAAAATAAAAAAGAAAAAAAAAGGGAAAAGGGCAGAGGAGGAGAGGGAAGAGGGAATTAAAAAGAAAAAGAAAAAGAAAGGAGTGGGAGGAGAGAAGGATGACAGAAAAAGGGAAAAGGGACAAAACATTTAATTGAACTGTACTTGTCACTTTCAGGGAGCTTTATGACCTATACACACTGNATCTCTTACATCTGCTTCTCAGGATGTCTCCTAAATAGCACAAATTGTTATGTTAGCTTTCCTCCCGGGTGGTTTTAGTTCTCATATCTGCAGCCATGTCAGTTTAACCAGACTTTTATCTTGAGACTCACTCAAAGACAACATCCTGAAAGATACTTTCCCCTGTCCAAAAGATGGCTTAGTCTTCTCTGCATCAATCAAGACTCCTAGACTCCTTGTCTGCATCAAATTGCGTATCCTCCTCTTTGCTACCTCCCTCTTGCTTTCCTTTTTTTTTTTTTTTTTCCCTAAATTTTCTCATTCCCATGACACTATGATGAGTTTTGGATCATTCACTGTGTTTAAACCTTTCAAGAACATTTTCCACATGGAGGATCCTCTTAAAGTGAATACATCATTGTACATGATTATCCATGCTTAAAGGAACAATCAGCAGAACAATATGTGCTGTTCTCAGTACTGCCTGCAAGCTGCACTTTCTTCTTCCTATTTCTGACCCCACCTAGATTGTTGCAATTTTTTTATCCACATAGTTTCTGGGTTAGAAAGAAGCTGTTGGTAAATTTCCCATCAACAGGCCATAAAATTTTACTTTAATGAGAGAAAGTACACTTCAAAAAGATTTGAGTGTGAGTTTGGTGATCTTTCTACCCCTCAAATCATCACAGAATCACAGTATCACAGTATCATTTAGGCTGGAAATGACCTCTGAGTTCGCTGAGTCAGTCACCACCATCAACAAGGTCAACTAGAAGACAGCACTTGCCAACGGGAGCAAAGCACTAAGTGCCATGACCAGTTGTTTTCTGAACACTGCTGGTGGGTGACTCCAACACTTGGACAGTCCATTCCAATATTTGCTAACCTTTTCTGTAAAGAAATTTCTCCTGATGTCCAACTTGAACCTCACCTGAGGCTTTGTCCTCTTGTCCTGCCACTCACTGCTGGGAACCAAGGCCCACCTGCTCCTGGTTGCTCCCTCCTGTCAGGGAGTTGTGGAGAGTGAGAAGATCCTGAGCCTCCTTTTCTCCAGGCTGAGTCCCTGCAGCTCCCTCAGCTGCTCCTCTTCAGGCTTGTGCTCCAGACCCTTGCACAGTTCTGTTGCTCTTCTCTGGACAGGGTCCAGCCCCTCAATGTCTTTCCTCTAGTGAGGGGCTCAAAAGTGATCAAAAGACTCCAGCTGTGGCCTCAACAATGCCTCCAGTATGGGGGGTGGGCACTGCCCTGGTCCTGCTGCCCAAATTGTTACTGACACAAGCCCAGCGCCATTTGCCTTCTTGGCCATCTGGGCACACTGCCGCTCATGTTCAGCCACTGTTGACCAGCAGCTCCAGATCCTTTTCTGCTGCCTTTTTTTTCCAACCACTCTGCCCTCAGCCCGCAGTGCTCTCTGTGGTTGTTGTGGTTAATCATGACATGAGCTGATCAGCAAATGTTCCATTCTGGCAAAACACTTCTTTCTCAAATCAGTTTCCTGCCTTCTGTGGTTTCTCAATATCTTGTTTGTTTTGCCCTTTTCCTTCTCAGCTTTCTCTGGACACAAAAAAAATCACCAAGGCTCCAAGCCTCCATTTTTCTTCATCTTCTACATAGCCTTAATCACAATGATCTGTACTTACTATAGAGAAGTCTGTTAAAAAAAGGGATGAATCTCTGGAAGCTGCAGGTCTCTATCACACCCCCTGCAATATGAATTATTTATCTTGCCAAATCTCACATAAAGACTTTTTCTTGAGTGGCTTGGTCCAGGTCACGATGAAGCCATGAGCTTTTCCCACTTCTGCTGTATCAGTAGAACAATCTTGAATTCTAAACCACCTGTAGTAAACTAAACAGTGACAGATGCACAAACCCATGAATTTACTTTAATGCATACGGGACAGCTTCCTGAATGGAATTCCCTGTCAGTAAACAGTGCTTTGAAGCGTTATGGAACTTTTCATGTGATGGTTATTCCATTCCTGTTGACATCAAGGCCTAAGAGCCATCCGGGATGTACCTACATTGTAGTGCAGATATATTATAAAAATGTTTCGAATTGTTGCTTTCTTTGGATGACTGTGGGCTCACAGTGGAGATTCAGGCAGGCTGCCTGTGGTACCCTCAAAAAGGCTGTTTCAGGGTGCTGTGTCAGTTTACTACACAAATAGATCCATAACTGCCATCCTGCATCTGGCTTTAGTCTTACTGTTCCCAATTCCTTCTCCCAAACTTGCTGTGGGTGATGTTTTCTTTAAAGAAAAAAAATGGTTTCTAAACAACTAAAAACTGCTTATATAAGAATTATCTACTGGTCTACATCATGTTTAAAAACTTTAGGAGGTGATTATTAACTTAATCAGTTACTTCTTTTTCTACCTTATTGCTGAAGATTTATGCTTCTATGTCTAGCTGTAGCTATATCCGTAAAATAAGTCTTCGAATTAGAAATATACATTGGAAATCTTTTCTAATAGTAAAAATTCCAGAAGATTCAGCTTTCTGTTCTTAAAATGTGTTTTTAAGTGGCATGTTATTTTAGTAAAGTAAGTACTTTTACTTCTCTTTATGCACTTTTTTTTTTCCTCCAAAGAGGGCAAACCTGCATGCATCTTGCCCTCTTCCTTCAGGCACAGAGGTGTTTTCAGTGTTTTTTCCTGTGTTCTAATATTTCTACAAAATGGGGTGTTCATGTGACCATGTAACACTGACATGTTACAGTCATGTCAGCATAAAATTTCAAGTTCAGAGTTCAATGGAAACAATGCTCAGTTTCAAGTTCCTTATTGTGCTTGAGTTTTCCTTTAATAAAGCACATACTTTTCCTTGAGCAATGGCAACAGCTCTGATACAGACAGTAATAAAAAAAAACAACACCTCATTATAAAATATAAGTTCTGAAAAGGTTACACATTCACTTCAGCTGTTTGTGCTTAATACCTCAGCCAATTATGCCTGGCTAACAAATGGATATCTGTAAATACAAATATTTATTTTCCTTGTCACTTTATGAGGGTTTTTTTTCCCCTTTTTTTATTTTTTTCCTTTTCCTTCAATTTTTACCTCGTTTATCAATTATTTGCATATGTTTTTCACCATACAGGAAACTCACAAAAATTTTCAGTTTTTCCACATTTAGTCATCTGTGTGAAGCAGTCTTCTAAAGTACTTTCCTAAATATCTTAGGCACAGCTCTTTATAATCACTGCAAATATCTGCATAAATAGGTACATGCGCACTCATGGGCACATGTATGTGTGTGTATCTATGTAAAGTGTCCTATATATGATCTGCAGCAATTAAAAAAGGTTCTGAACCTTATATTGCTGACTGAGGTAAGATCTGGTTCACCTGATCTTATAGTGTTAAAAGCTGTGTGAATTATTAATTTTGTTTGCTTTCCTATACATTCAGTGGCTACTGTAGCGGGTTCCTCATGCCAAATATCATAAGTATTGGCCTTAGGCTGAGGCTATGAATGTTCTGGAAATTCTTCCCTCATTCCAATAAATGGGGAGGATACATGAAGGACTCATCAGCTCAATTCTTCGTAATAAAACTCAGCCTAAGAAGATATTTACTTAAGTGCATGCTTAACTTTTAATCAGGGAAGATTCACCATTGCTACCATGAAGTTTCTGTACTCCAAGTTAGGCTGTGCTGTTTCACTCTGTATGAAAGCTTGAAACCGAAGATTTTGCTCACACGAGCAAATTGAATTGCACAAGATGCTTTAGTATTCATGAGATTTGTCTCCTTGTTTGCTGTGCAGAATCACGGGTCACAGATAAAAATCAAGGCTGCATCTCCATGATTAGGGAAGTGATTTTTGGTGTCCAAGCACTGGGACCTTCTGAGAGAAAAGGCACTGTGTAAATGTGAAGATATCACTCATAGTTATTATCAATAATAATAATAATACTAAATAACAGTCTGAAAGAATACTAGTATTCTGGTGATGAAAAAAATATTTAGCCACTGGTCTTTTCATATTAATGAGATTCGATTTTTCAATCAGTATGAAGGACATCACCTGTGCTCCTTGCCTCCAGGTTTATCTACATGGGTGGAATAGATTCTGAAAACTAGCACTTAGAGAACTTTCTCAGAAAGATATTTCCAAATGTCAGCATTTTCTATTACTTTGTCATTGACTTCTAATGTGTTTTCAGAATGATTTGGTCCTTTCTTGAGTAAGGAAGAAAAATGGAAATCGAAAAAAACTTATATCATTCATTATTATGCAGCTTTCATATTGCAAAACACAATTTATAGCTAAAAACTCACCTTCCTTTCTGCTGTGCCACTTCAAATGTCCAATGCTAAACAGAAAGTGCTATAAAAATGTCTGCCCTCACTCTATGAGATTCAAATAATTGACAATAAAGTGGAAAACTGTTAAACATGTAACCTTGGCACAAGTTCCATGGAATATTTATTTTCCTGCTGTTGTATTCTTCAGTTTGTTTTGTTGTTTTATTGGATTGTATTCTATCCAGTTGTGCCTTGCAGCATCTATGCATGAGTCAAACGCCTGCAGTGGGACACTTGACAGAAATAAAGCAACAGGAGACAGCTCACAGAGACTCAACCTAGGTGCCATGGGCTGCCTCAAAGCTTTGGGGACCAGTAATCCTCTACTTTGAGGGGCAGCATTCTGCCACACTGCCTGGGAAGGAACTGCAGAAACCGTGGAAGGCTGGATGGGCATGACAATTTCCTGTTGCCTGCCACTCTGAGGCAGAAAGTTACCTCATGGAACTTAGGGGCTGCTTTGTGCTTGGACAGCTTTCTTCCTGTGATGAGCAAGTTCCTGCTGAGGCCCTGTGGCTCCTCACTGGTGTGATGCTGGCTGAGTGGCTGCTCCAATCCCATGTGCAAGTGCAGAAATCCTCAGTAGGGCAGTTGGGAATGTTTACTCTTCCTTCTCCCTGAACACACTTTTCTGTCAGTTCAAATGCTGCTTCTTCAGCCTACTCCTCAAAAAAACCCAGACGTGACAGTAAATTAAATCTGAAAGAATTGTTGCGCTTGAAAAGGAATTTAAACATCCACTGTAAAGTTTGCTGCCTATTGTTTCTCTACCTTTGTGGGATTTTTTTTTCACTTTCCAGGGTAAAATTATGAATTTTGATTTTTCCCACAAAATAACCTCAAAATGTATCACCCTCAGAAATAATATGTGAAATATGATATATCCAGAGAATGGTGGTTTGTTTGGTTTTTTTTCCACATGGTTATTGTAAAACGCCAGTGGGACTCAGTGGAAGGAGATAAAAAAACAAGCAAATGAACAATGACAACTGTCAAAATAATAATAAAATAAGGAATATTAAGTAATCTTATGTGTTCAGTCATAATAAACAAAGGGCCTAATGCACTGACTTCACTGATGCTGAGTGCATTAAGGTTTGATGCAAAACAGATGAGATTTTTCACCTCACTCAAAATGAAAAGTTTCCGTGTAAAAGGCTAAAACACTCTTAACCCCTAGATAAATCTGTGTTGGTGCACTGTTATTTCCACTGTTATCCCTTTTGGCTGTAAAGGATCAACCCTGTGAGTAAGACGGCTTTCCATTTGTGGTTCATTATCTCCATGACCATTGTGAGTGGTGTCTCTGCAACCTGATCTGTGGCCTTCAGACTGAAGAGAAATTCACTTTAGCCAGTATATATCCTTGTTCCTCAGGTGGTCCTAGAAAATCCAACTCCTCACTACTACAAGGAGTAGTTCAGTTAGTTAAATCATCTAGAGATGGTCTCTGTCAGGAATTTATTCATGTTTAAGCGCTTGACTTTGTAATCCAAGTATTTTTGAACATAAGGCATAGGGAGAAGGATTGCTGTGTCCATTAGATCATAACATGTGGTTCAAGGAACAGGTGGTTTTTACTCTTTAGTCTTTTTTCCTCAATTTTGTTTTTCTATTCTTGTCCTTTCTTTTTTCTCCCCATTTCTGGGGATGACATAGGCTATTCACATGGACTAGTAATGTTAATTCCCAGTCTTCTTATACAGTGATGGTGAGAGCTACATCTCCCTGCGGGACAATTCAGAGTCCAGACAGCATTCCAAATCACCCTCTGGAGGTTCTTTTTCAATGGGCTTTTCCATTGCCTATTGAACAGAGACTGATACTCATAAGATTAACATTAACCTTTGTGTATTTTATGTTTCCCGGCATGAGGGCTTTGTATTTTATTTAAACAATGGAACTAAACTACAAGTTATTTTGATAAACTGACTCAAGAAGAATGGGAAGAATGTTATATGGCAAGAGTTTTCTTGTTGAAGAAAATCTTTGTTTCTGTTTAAAGGATACAATCCAAGTTTCCGATTGGAGCCAAAAAAATATAACTCCTTCTTCTCAAAAAAGAGAAATAGCAAAGTATAAAATAACAAGGAGAAAAAGTAAAATAGAAGCAATTGAGAAGAGGTTAATAATGAAAGAGTTTAATTCCCAATGAAAATGAAAATGTTCAATGCAACACTGTAATTTTCAGATCTTGTTTTTAACTATAATAGCAGTTTTTAACTCTTCTATTGGGAAAAAAAAAAAAAAAGAAAGAAATAAAAAGGAAAAGGATATGTGGTTGAGATCCCCTTTGGCCAAGTTATAACTGTGATTTCTCTGTTCTCTAGAACTTTCCAAGTACTATATTCCCAGGAAAATATTAATCCCAATCTCCTTGTTACAGGAAGAGTGTAATTAAGTAAGTCCATTTGTTCTTATTTATTTCTCTGACCACCATATTTGTGTCTAAGTACATGAATATAATCTCTATAAAATCTTTAAAGACTAACAGATAAAAAGGAGCAGGAGATTGTCCACAAGTAGGGCAGTGGGTTTCAAGGCCCTGAATGTTAATTTTCTGGTTTAGAAAATTACTGTTACTCTCCTTACATGGCAAAGAGAATCACAGCACATCGAGCTTTAATATAGAGCAGACTTTCAAAGGTGTGCATAAGATCTTCCTTCTGCTAAGACTGTCCCATGCCACCTGTTTTTTTAGA
>VXBU01012874.1:36458-47586 GCA_013400315.1 Bombycilla garrulus
AAATTCCTTTTTGGCCTTGAAAGTCTGCATCAAATGCTTAGGTATATTTGTTTTTTTCTTTCTCTTTATTTTTCTCTCTGTCATGAATTTTCTTCCCTTTTCTATTTGATATTTCTTTTATATATTGTTTAAAATTTGCCTGTTTGTTTCCAGGATGACAAGAGGGAGATATGATCATGTGCTGTTCGTCTCTTTGTTTCTTCCTATTTTCAAATACCTTATTTTTTATGAATTTTATTTGTTTTACATATTATTATTTATTGTTTTATTTTGATTGGTAACAAAAAAAGTTAGTTTTAACTTATGACAAGAAGAAACTAAAGAATTGTGACCTGTATTATCTTCCGTCTCTCCACATGACATATGAGGCTTTTAGACAAATTGGTGTTCAGAGCAAGCCCAAGAAGTCTCCTTTATACCGGCCTACAGATCAGCGAAGGATTCTGTTCATCACACTGAGGTTGATTTATCATGCTCCAATAAATCTCCTAGACACCTAAAATCCTTTTGTAAAACTGAGGATGACTTTTTCACCGTCTCTTGGAATAATTTTCTGGTCATATCTGAGGTTAATATTGTTATTACACTCATTAAATAAGTCAAGTTCCAATGGTTCTTGGGCTTCTCTTCTTCTTTTTTTTTTTTTAATTGTGTTTTCATATGCATGGGAAATAGCCTTGAAAATATTTTGAAGCTGTCATTCCCAAATATTTGCCATGCTGAGTTACAAGAAAAAGTGGAACCCATGAAATTATTCAGTGCTTTGAGAATTAATCAAAACATTCAACTGGATGATTTGAAAGTTTTTCTTTTCTATACCAAGGGTTTTTTTAAGGTTTTTCCTGCTCTTATAATTTTGGGTTTTAAACATGCATCTAAAATCTCAAGAAGAATATGTCCCTCTTCAGCTAGAAAGCAAGAAAATGTTAGGGTTTCTCAGTTCTGGAGTTTTGAAAGAATTTTACAGTTCTGTTACTTCAAGTGAAGTAACTTCCAGTTGGCTAGGCCAAAAGCAGCTCTAAAGGAAATCTGCCTCTGGTTTGGAGAATCTACAGTGCTACTCCTAAAATATGTGCTTTTGAAATTTTATCATAATACAACAGATGAAAGGCTTGATGTTGTTACAACTATCTTGGTGGGAGATTTAAAATTCGATTGGTGAGTTTCAAAATATTGACAAAAATTGTGGGTCAGAATTGTCAATTGATTTGAGCTGTACCTCTCAGTTATTGGTTTGAGTGAAACAGCTAAAAGCACATAAAGTTGAACACAAGTATGAGTGCCTACAGTAGGACCTCAGCCACAAAACTTAGCAGAAAGCATTTATCTAAGTCCTCAAGGGAAATTTGAAAATACTAACCAGGTACATTAAATCAACAATACTTTAAACTTTCCAGAGTCAACATAAAGGACACAATTTCACTTAAGGATTGTAAGACCTTCATGACAAGGATATAAGAATAAAGAAATAATAATAATTTTTTACAAGGTCTAGAAAATACATAAATGTGTAAGAAATCAACTCCAAACATTTATAACATTTAATTGAAAATTATAACTTTTCTACAGCTTGTTTTTTTATCCATCTTTCTGAGTTTTATAGAAAATATATAATTTTCTATTTAGTGTTCTAAAGCAGTGCAAAAAAAGCCAAATGAAATATTTTCATTCCCTATTATATTCTCTAGGACTTTTTGTTCTGAAGTGGCAGTTTCTGTGTTTCTTGGTGCTAACCTAGCGGACTTAATAGCTGAGCTTCAACGAAATGACCAAGAACTCTGATATTTCTCTACTTAGTCACAATGGCACTTTAGGTTAAACAATCATTGGCTCAGTTGTGAAAAATGAGATAAATTAAAATAATTTTCTTCGCGAGGACCAAAGACTTGGCAAGTAATGTATTGAAGAAATTTCCTGGACATAATGGGTTACATTAATTTTCAACTGCAAAACAATTCCTTCAGCATTATTTTTCAAGCGAGAAAAATACCCCACACAACTTACTATTTGCTGTGTTTATTTCTTATTGAAAAGTGAAAATACATTTCAAAGAAGAAATTAGGAAAATTGCATCAGGAAATATTACAAAAAAAATTACTGTAAAGCATTTCAGCTAATTGGTCACCCATTTTCTTTCATCCAAACGTAGTCAGTCTTCTGCAATACAAAAAAAAATAGTCTCTTAGTTATTTTCATCTTAATATAATTTGCTTGTTTATTTTAAACAAACTTTTACAGAAATCCATCTATTCTTCATAAAATTGTTTCTTCACTCCCATTATAGTCCTTTGTCATTTGAATAAGTTGAAGAGAATGTAATTTCTGCTCAAGGCTTCAGCTCTCAACCTCTTCCTGCACAACAACTGATAACAAATGTTGTTGTTCTGTGATCTCAATGGCCTCTCACTACCCTATTTAAAATGAATGCAGTGACTACAGACCTGTCTCAATAACTCTGGGCTTTATTCACTTCTGGTCTAAATTGGCATTGCTGTATTGTAGTTAATAGAGCTGTGATGACTTTGATCAGTAGAGAATTCAGCCATCAGGGAGCCCATCACTCAAATTATCCCTGAAATTGCTGTTAATTGAGACCTCTGTGGGAAGTCACAGCAGAGGGGCCAAGGTGTGAACGAGCAAAGGGCTGATCTCTGATCCCTTCAAGTAGTGACCAGAAGAATGAGCAGAGGAGAAGCCAGAGCAGGGCACACCAAGACATGTCTAGCCCAGTGTCCTGCTCCCAGCAATTGCAGGTGCTTGGAGGGAAAATAATATTAGGACAAACATTTTCCTGGTATATTCTCAACACTCATGTGCACAGCAACTTTCTGAGCCATAAGTGGCGTCTCTGAAGCACAAAACTCCTTAGAATTTACTTCCTTCAATTTCTTGTCATCTTCATTTTGTATTTATGCATACACTTTTCATGCACTACATTCTACAGCTTAATTCTGGACAAAATCATTATATAATCTACATTCATATATGTGGAGCTTGCCACAGCTTATCATATCAATTTTTTTTTGTGGTTAAACTGAAACTGTCTGATTTTGCACCTAAAAGAATAAAAAGTGCTCTTTTAAAAGGGAAAAAAACCCAACATTACACAGGTGTCTCAGTAATTTGTGAAAACTTTCAAAAATATTGAAGTTGCCAATAACTAAATTAATTGTTCCAAATGAATCCACCATCTCTTGATATATTTCAACAATGAATAAATATCCATACTTCCTTAAACTGTTAAAATTAATCCCAAAAATGTCTTGATATCTTGGGCTTCAGAAGCTGCTCCGATTCCTTAGCAATTATGTCACTAAAAAAACCCAAAATGAAATAAAAATCTGAAACTGTCATCAGAACATGTCTATTGACAGTATTAAGATTAGCATTCTTGGCCTGCATGATCAATATCAAAACCAGTCCTCACTGTGATAAAATATGCTTCAAGTCTCAATAGTTTGACAAGATATAAGAGAAACCCTGTTTTCCTTTTCATAACTTAGCCTCCCGATTCAATAATTTCTCCTTTAAACATACTGTCCCCCCAAAAATCCAACAACAAAAAAAAAAAAAGGAAAAAAAAGGAAATAAATGGTTTGTCTTTTTTTCTTTTATGCAAAAATGCCAACATTGGAAAATGATTCTCTATTCCAAGACATGGCACAACTTAAATATTATTCCTGAATGAATAAACGCTGAATTATTCAGGCAGGAATTGTAAAAATAAAAATGTCAAAAAATCCTTAAAATTAAACAATCCAAGGGGAATATATGCCAACATTTTTACAACTATTTTTATTGTGTTTTTAAGATGCATAGCTTTTCTTGAAGGTCATTTTGGAATGGAAATATCAGTGTAAGTTGACTACTTCATTTCAGTTCATCAAATAAGGGCATTATTTAAAATAAATAATATTGATCAAAACACATTTCTGTCAAGAAACATCTTCCTTTAGAATTTTTTAGCATGTTGATTGTCATCCTTTTTTTGGTATATTTATTCATGTTAATATTTGTACAACATCCCTCTCTACCATTTCCTAATAGATTTTTAATATGGATATATTTATTGAATTTATTCTAAAAAATAGAGATAAAAGTGTATTGAATGATGTTAATTTGTTTTTGATTTATTTATGGAACAATGTTATGGACTATTGTGGGATGTCTCGAAGCAGATATTAGATGTAAAAGCTGTCTTCATGGCTTTAAATACTGTTCAGTTTCAGTTACTGAATAGTCCAACACAACTTAAAAAATAAACACAGGGTAGATAGAACAGCATGAGAATAGGAAACTAGAGCAGGAGATAACAAGCACACAAAGTGTTAGATGGGGTTATTTTCACCTTGAGCTGTGCCACACTTTTATTAGGCGTGTTGTCTCGGTCCAGAAAAAATTGCCCTATTGCATAATTACAATTACCAATGTAAGTAATAGATGATGGAAATAAAAAGGCAGGTTCAGAGACAGATTTACGCCATGTTTGAGCTACAAAACTCTCTGGAAACACCAATTTTTGATCTGTGCTGAAGACAGGGCCCAAGGTGGTTGTGCTTTTATTTAAGTCTTGACCAAATGCATAGGGCCACAAGGATGGTGAAGGGCCTTGAGGGGAAACTCTCTGAGGGGCAGCTGAGGCCACTTGGCTTGTTC
Organism: Bombycilla garrulus; assembly: GCA_013400315.1. Classification (NCBI taxonomy): domain Eukaryota; kingdom Metazoa; phylum Chordata; class Aves; order Passeriformes; family Bombycillidae; genus Bombycilla; species Bombycilla garrulus. The sequence goes on from VXBU01012874.1 coordinate 41,115, forward strand.
ATCCTGGAGAGAAGGAGACTGAGGAGAAACATTATTGTGGTCTTCAACATCTTCACAAGAGGAAGCAAAGGGGCAGGCACTGATCTTTTTTTCTGAGGTGATCAGTGACAGAACTTCAGGAGCAGCTTGAGTCTGAGTCAGGGGAGATTTAGGATGGATATCAGGAAAAGGTTCTACACCGAGGGGGCGGCTGGGCCCTGGAACAAGCTTCCCAGGGAAGTGGTTGTAGCAGCCAGCCTGTTGGAATTCAAGTAGTATTTGGAGAATGCTCTCAGGCACTGGTTGTGACTCCTGTGGTGTTCTGTGCAGGGACAGGAGTTGGACTCGGTTATATTGATTGGTACCTTCCAAGTCAGCAAATTCTATAATTCCACGATTCTGTAAAATCAGGTAGAATAAATCTAGGCCACAGTTTCTTGGAGCTTCTTAGAAATGTTGTAGAGATTAATATCTAAAGCTATCCACTAGTAGAAGCTCTATAAATACTTTAGATGATAGCTAAATATCATCTGAATAAGTTAATTGATGACTGTGACAAAACAAAATCTTTACTTTTTTTGATGTGCTAGACATGCAAGACAATATTGCCTTACCTAAGTTATTGAAATTCAGATATGATTAAACTTCCAGGTGCTTTTTGATCCTAGAGAGTGCATGGGAAGCAGATAAATTAGAATCTGTGCAATTAGAGTTTGGTATAGCCAAGGTGTTGTGTGATGAATGCTTTAAGGAAATACACCCCTTCAACACCTTCAACAATAAGCCATTCTTAAGATAGTTTGTGTAAATATTTCAGATACCTGAATACACGTTCAGGAAGTCCTTGTGAGACAAATAATAGAACAAAAAGGATGGGTTTAAGTAATATACCATGAGCCTCAAAAATGTACATATTGTGCAAGAACACGAAAGTTTGATTTGCGGCAACTTAATGGCTACAAATTCAGTGAAATTTTTATAAAATTTAGGAAATTTGCAGGATACAAATTAAAAGCCACTTTAGACTCTAGAAACATTGTAATGGATAGGTCTGGCTGGCACTTTTCATCCAATCAACAATGATTTTAAACTTGATAATTTTGGTGTTGCTGTGGCCAAGACAGCCACTAATCTCCACTTCACTTACATAAGACTAAGGCTCAAGAACATATAGAGGTAAATGACTGAAGCAAAAACAGATGTTTGTGCAAGAAAAGTCAGAATGTACATTTCCATGCAAAAAAATATTGATACTTTCATATTTTTTTCCTCTAAAATCTGCAATTTATATAATTTGGGAATGTTTCACTGATGCTCTTGAAAGAATAAAATTTTGCAATTAATTTGAAAAGTTTTAAAATACATTTTTGTATATTTTCACTGCAACTAATGCCTAATATAATAAATCTCTTGGATTCTTATCTGATTAACTACCATTATTTGGAGAACCTTAATATCAGGAGAAACAACATATTTTTTTACCTGTTTATATCATGCCTGAACCATTTAAATAAAACTTCAGTTGTTATTTTATGTTCATTTATTTTCATTAATAAATCTGTACTTTTTCTTTAATATTTTATTTGAATTTTTTTAAATTGTTTATATAGTTTGTGTCACCTGTATTGTATTTAAAGCATTTCTGGTCATTGTCTTTATTCAAATATTGTTTTGCTATGCTCCTTGCATCTTTTTTTTTCCCTTTTTATAAGGAAATGGTGAAATTGATGTTTTTAAGAGTGTGTCCAACACCAAATCTCCTCAGAGAGGCAGGATTTGATGCAGTTTGGGGCTGATATCTCAAGCTTCAATATTTCTAATCTCAGCTAAGAGGGCTTTGATCCTTACTCATTGATGTAAAATTAACCAACCTGAATGTGTTTTGGTGGAGCTGAAGAATCTCTTTGAGGTGTGGGATTTTCAAAGAGTTTTAAGGTCGCTTCACATGCAGCTGCTACTGACATACAAGTTTCTAGGTTTGGGTAAATATGGGTTTCCTTTGCTTTGTTCACTTAAGCTTTATTGGAGTTATGGCCTCCCTTTCTCCTGGTACTAACAGTATTGAATAACACTAACACTTCCCTTTGTCTCAGGTCTTGAAGCGGAGATTAAAAGACAGCAAAGTTTTAAAATTTATGCTGTACTGTGCAGCAGAATCATAGCAAGTGGACTGAATGTCTGTCTAAACTTCAGCCTTATCCCGGTGTGAGTTACAACTGCAAGAATGGGACTTGTACAGAAAATCTGTGCTCCTTCTTTCAAAGGCTGTGTGATCCAGTCACTGACCCTGAAGTGCATCACCAGCAGATATTTATCTCTGAAGTCCTGAAGATGCTTCCGTTCCATATTTTCCTGACGACATAATTTTGACATTTGCTTTATTGGGTCTGACCTCGTAGTTGCCTTCATTTTATTACTGTGGCCCAACTTGGAGAGAGAGCCTAATTTACAGTGAGGTCTATCAACCTCTTTTGGAGCAGTTTTCATAAGCGTGGACAGCCATTGGGATTTATAGAACTACATGGCTTGGTGAAATACAAGGATCCATGCCATGTGAGCTGAGGAGGAGTGATTCCTCATCCGTGAGCGGAGCCTGTGTTCTGTGAGACCCGAAATCCATCGCTGGAGCCGTGGCTCCAGCACAAGTTAACATCTGTGAAAGGATATGGAGTAAAGTATGGCCCCTTATGTCACTGACACAGCTGGGCTTCTTGCAGCTTAATTTGCCCTCTCAGCATGTTGTGCTGATTAGAAATACAATGCTGATCTTGTTGCCAGAGGCCATGACATATCGCTTGGCACTTTGCAACCCTCAGAACAAATTTTTCCCTTTCCCTGTTCACCTCAGTCAATCACGGCTTCAGAAAACAGCCCTCTGCCACCCAGCATAGGATTACATGTCATTTATAATTTTACTCGCTTCAAAAAGCTAATGCTTAAGTTAATAAAGTGGAAAGATAGCAAGTACAGTGTCCCAACCAGGGAGAGGCAGATTGAAGTTGTTATTGTTTGAGTTGTGGGGCACGGTAGGGGTCAGGAAAAAGGAGACATAAAAATAAAGAGCTAATAACCTCTCTGGTGTCAAGAAGAAAGAGAAAAGGAAGCAGCTCTTCAGCAAGACATAAAATATTAATAGCTCTTATTGGAAAAAAAAACCTGCTCCTCTTTTTCTTTTATTCAATTAGAATATATATATGCATTTCTAAGCATAAAGTTTATGTAAGTGAAATCTTTCTGCTGGGTTTTTTTAATCACATGAGAATTCAGAGAATTTCCTGAACTTGTTGTAATTTACTTAATGGTACACTGGTTGCATAAAGTTAAAAAGAATATATGCTTTTCTAACTTCAATCTGACTCATCTTAGAAATCTGCAGTTTGTTTGTGCTTTCATTGTAGGAATTGGGAGGCTAGAAAACCTGCTGAAATATCTTTTCTACAAAACTAAGTTAAAAGAGATATTATGCAGTATGTGATTCAATCACTGACAATACTTTAAATTAAAATATTTGATGGTAAGGGGAAACACTTTCAGTTGTGCAGGGAATTTTTTTTTCCATACCCAACTGATTAAATATAATTTAATTAGGTTCATAATGAAGAAAAAATAGCAAAACTAATAATTATATATGTAGCCAAATTGAAGCAGTAAACTTCATTGGGCAAGTGAGACAGCATTTAAAATACAGCAGTAGAAGTTGAAAATAATATTTATAAGCAAACAAACAAACCAAGACCAAAACATTAATCCTTGAAAAGAAGTACTCATTTTGCCCGATAGTCACAAGTATGTAAGAACTTACTTGGTTGATTTTTTTTTATTTTTTTAAAAAACTATTTGTGTATATGGTTTAATTCACAGTCCGTCTAAAATATCTTAACATTAATGGACTGTAAAGATGTGGTTAGACTAGTGTGTACTTCAGAGTTTTTAACTTCAAGATCGATGATTAAGCACATTTCTCATCTGACTAACCAGATCATGTCAACATTTCATTTATTTGCTGATGAAGACCCAGCAAAAATGTGAAATAAACTGCAGTCTCACTAACTAAGCGAAGGAACAGAAAGCACATTACTACATTTTTTCTTACAGTTACTCTCCTTATGCATACACATTGCTTTTGACTAAAGAATTAAAGATATGTGAATATATGCTCAGAAATTTGGTTGATAAGTGTTGTACAAAAGGTTGATTCAATGGCAAGGTCTATCCAGATTTAAATAAATATCTTTATATGCAACACATAGTATCAGGTTATTATTTGTACTCTACACCTACTGACAAAGTGCAGTAGGACAAAATGAAGCAGTGTCCATGGTATTGTTTAGGAAAAAAAAAAAAAAAAGACATTCAGCATGTGGATTTATGAGGCAAAACTAAGTGCAATTGAACATCTTCAACAGGAATGAAAGTGATTTATGCCAGTGACAGGAAACAGCAAGAGAATTTGATCAGAAAAGTTCCATGTCTTCTATGTATGCAGCTACCCTTAGTCCTGGGTTATTGGATAATTCAAGATCACATACTTTATATTTTATTTCTGTTTGATTGCTTTTTANAGTGCCTGATTATTCTCTTTTTTGACCAAGTCTTATGCTGGAGCAAATCTTTATCTCATGCTAATTGTGCAAGTTTTGTTGGATTTGGCTCAGGCTATCCCACATGATTAGAAGTTGTGATGTCTTTGAAAAACCTCTGATATGGAAAATAAGAACAGATTTTGAATAAGATTTTCACTGATATTCACTACTGTACTTTTATTTTCTGAAGCAAAAACTGTCGCATTTTAAACAGACTCGTATACTCCAATTTTTGCACCTCGGTCAATCAAAAATTGGTTTCACCTTCTGGGTCCCTGTGACGAAGGATACAGAAAGTACTTTTACTTTATCAAACTCATGTAACAACCACTGGCCTATGAATACTAATTTAAAATTATTAGCACTAGTTTAAGTTTACCTAAACTTAAAAGATACAAATAACTACATGACAACAGACCAAACAACCACTTTAGCTTAGTTTCCCTTCTCACTCATGCAGTCAGGCCCCAAGAAAGACCCTAATTATACGATAAGTGTTTTGGTTTTTTTTTGATGCTGAGCAGAAGTTTCTTATCACTTGAAAGGATTTTTATGGAAAAAAATAAAAAAACAAAAAGCCTACAACCAAACAAAAGCAACCAAAAAATCCCAAAAAAAAAACAACCAAAAAATCCCAAACAAAGCCCCCTCCACTTTCTTCCCTAGAGCTTGTTTCTTTGCATCTAACAGATTTCATTGAATTTCTCTTCCATGACCATATCCAATCATTTCTGTAATACATATAAAATTGCAATAACTTCTGCATCCTGAAGCAAGGAGTTTCACAATGTAATTATTTGGTGCACTTTCAGACTCTTAGGCATATATGCTTCAATAGAGGAAAAGAATTGCATTATATTATTAGGAAAGCAATAATTGTTGCAGATGGCGTTGATCTTATCTAGTTTAGCTGTCCAAAACATGAGATTGGTCCAAACTAACTGTTTAAGTTCTGAACAATGATGAGAATGAGGGAAACGTACAGGACAGCTCTTTTCATACAAACTCTCATTGAATGAATCATCCTGTACATATGTCAATTTCTCTCCATTAGCTAAAACTGGAGCCAGGACACCTAGTCCTGAGATGCCAAAAATTTTTATCTAGTGAATGTGAATAGGGTGAATCATTCCCCATATGGCTTTGGAGAGGATGAGTCTTCACTTGACCTCAAAAGCATCTAAAACTCCAAACATTACGTGAATATTTTTGTGCTGCATAGTCCTTATATGCCTTCTAAAGCATGACTTTATTCTCAGGTATTTCAGAATGAATCAGGAAAACACAATGTCTTTTTGCTAGAAGAGTAAACAGGAACTTCATTATTGCCAATGGACAGATTTTTTGTTTGAATACTGGTAGATGGGCATATCTTAATCTTTAATTTGTCATGAAAGAGGGAGATACTGATGTAACAAAATTAGTTTAATTAAAGATTGCCTTATGTTAGCCAAAACTGGCTTGATTTACTTGAATTGGGGAAATCTTAAATTTATTGGCACAGGTTTGGAACAACCTTCTGAGATGTATTTTTGAAAGCCTTTTTGCTGCCTCTTATTCTTTCAAAACACTTCTTAGCGTAATCTCATTACACAGGATAGCATTAGCAATTAATAGATTTTCTAGGATTATCAAGAGGGTTTTAAAGCAACATAAATGAGGGAAAATGATACTATGACAATCAAGGGGCACATACTTAAAAATTAAAGCCAGCCTGTAGGCTCGTTATTATGACAAATCCCTTTACAAAAAGTTAGGAAAGGAACACAACCTTTAGCTGTGCATCCATTAAAGGAAGCATCTGAGAAAGGTATTTAGGATACCCAATTCAGGTATTTAATTTGCACCTAAACTTTAAAAATCTTAAAACGGTCATTGTTAGATCTCTTGCTCAAATGTCTGAATAAGAA
>VXBU01012877.1:0-16024 GCA_013400315.1 Bombycilla garrulus
GACCAGGCATTCTCAGTGGTGTCGCAAAGCATCCCTGGCCAGGGTTTGGGGCTCCCAGCAGAGGCTCCCTGGCACATCCTGCTGCTTCTTCATGTCCCCTCTAACGGGGATAATTTTTTGGGGTAGGAGCACCAATTATTTCCAATTCCCCAGGGAGAAGAACAGGAACCCTGCAGCAATTAAGGCTGCACAGTCCACAGCAGGAAGAGCTCAGTACACATCCAGAGAGGCAGTTCCAGCATTTAAAAGAAAAAAAAATAGAAAAAAAAATTGATTTATCTTGTTTTAAAGTTACTTGAAACTCTTAAAACCAAACCAGGCTTTGCTCTTGCTTTTGGCTCTCACTGACACGTGAAAACAATAAAAACTAAAATAAACCTTACTATAAATGAATAAAAAATATAAATATGAAAAGTCCCACTCTTAACTAGCCCCAAACCCCATGTTCCAAATATAAACTTCCTCCAAAACAAATATTTCAAAAACACAAAATAAAACTCAAGTAAACCTCCCAAAATATTTACATACTTTTTATATTTTAATTTTTGTATTTAGATTTATAGATCATATTTACATTTTATACGAGAACACAGCTTGTTCTGGATTTCTCAATTTCCATTCCTACCAAATTCAATCACTAACATCCATCAGGAACACTCAGTCTGCAGCCCAAACAAGCAGTGGAAATGGAATTTTTTTCTCCCATACAAATTAATTCACATTTTACTCCTCGAATGTTCATCTTATCCCCTACAGNATGTCCCCTCTAACGGGGATAATTTTTTGGGGTAGGAGCACCAATTATTTCCAATTCCCCAGGGAGAAGAACAGGAACCCTGCAGCAATTAAGGCTGCACAGTCCACAGCAGGAAGAGCTCAGTACACATCCAGAGAGGCAGTTCCAGCATTTAAAAGAAAAAAAAATAGAAAAAAAAATTGATTTATCTTGTTTTAAAGTTACTTGAAACTCTTAAAACCAAACCAGGCTTTGCTCTTGCTTTTGGCTCTCACTGACACGTGAAAACAATAAAAACTAAAATAAACCTTACTATAAATGAATAAAAAATATAAATATGAAAAGTCCCACTCTTAACTAGCCCCAAACCCCATGTTCCAAATATAAACTTCCTCCAAAACAAATATTTCAAAAACACAAAATAAAACTCAAGTAAACCTCCCAAAATATTTACATACTTTTTATATTTTAATTTTTGTATTTAGATTTATAGATCATATTTACATTTTATACGAGAACACAGCTTGTTCTGGATTTCTCAATTTCCATTCCTACCAAATTCAATCACTAACATCCATCAGGAACACTCAGTCTGCAGCCCAAACAAGCAGTGGAAATGGAATTTTTTTCTCCCATACAAATTAATTCACATTTTACTCCTCGAATGTTCATCTTATCCCCTACAGAACGTGTCCGGCATCCGAGAACAGGAGAGCGTGGATGCCTGGCGGCAGCAGCTCCGCAGCTCCGTCACCGGGGCAGGCGGCGGCACGAGCGGAAGAAGCCGCGGCGCATGCGCGGTGCTCCCTGAGCAGCACATCTTTCTCGGCAATATCGTGTCTCTGCGCACGCGCAGCTCCTCGCTCTCCGCGGCTTCGCTCGCGTCTTTGCGTGTTCGAGTCTTGCCGCTGCCGTGCGCGGTTTTGCTGTGTGTGTTTTTGTGTTTTATTACTTTTTATTACTGCTTTTTAATTGATTTTATTACTGCTTTTTAATTGCGCGTGCACAGCTCTGCAGAGTTCACGCGCGCGTGGGGGGGGGGTCCTAAATGTTTCTTTCCTCTTAAGAGTCTTGTAAAAGGCAACAACCTGAAGGTCACCACTAATCCCATAATTACGAATTATCAGAACTACAATAAACAAACTGTAACTAGTAAGGAATTTTGTTATTGATTGCAGGTAACAGTTCTGTGGTGAAAACACCTCAGTGCTATTGGGAAATAAATAATGGAGAATTAAAAGCAGTTCCCCCTCAGAATAATTATATTGATGATGGAAAAAGCACTGCTGGGTAAGGTTTTCAGTAATTATGGTCAGTATGATGAATCTTGGCAAGGAGGACTGTACTCATCAGCTTCGAGTTGATCTAATAGGAGGGGAGGAAAAGATAGACAGCACCTATTTTCAGTGTTTTACATATGTGCATGAAGAGTTCTTGCCAGGTAATAACTAGAAAGGACGCAGAGAGAAAGTAGTTTAAAAGTTGCAAAGTTACCTGCAAAAATTTGCAACAAGTTAGCAAAGTTTTCTTCCCTTTTTACATCCCAAATCTTCATGTCAGATCTTAGTTATCCTAACACATTCGCCCAACTTACAAAAAACAATGCAAAATTTCATATAAATCCCCATAGATTAGACTTCAGATTGCTATTGCACAGTTATTTCAGCTGTAAAATGTGGTAGCAGCCTGTGACAGGATCTTCATGTTCTATAGTCTGTAAAACACATCAATTTTGAAAGCAGCAAACATGAACAAGTGTCAGTTTAATGAAAACCATTCCTAAAAATTGTAATGCAGAAAAACTTAATCATGGTAAGGACTTGCATTAATTAAATCAATTTCATTTAATTCATAACTAATGTGACAAAACAGAACCTTCTGACTGAATGTGGTTCACAAAAATGCGTAAATACACCAACAGTTTTTGTTTACAGTAAAAATCTTAAGACCAGGATTACTATTAAGCAACGGTGGTGGTTTAATGTTAGAAGCGTGTAGTATCAAAACCCAAAGCAAGAATTCCAAGGATAAAGTCTCAAACCACCAGTGGTTTTCTTTTGTCACTGTGATCTGCATCACTGCTTCAGTTAAAAGTCCAGATACTGAGGCACAGCAGATGAAATGAGTTTCCACAGCTTACTTATATGCTTGATATCAAACACCAGCATCGGTGCTCTCACTGGTTTAAAATGCAGTGTCACACAAAAGTATGTAATGCCTCCTCTAATGGGAAATCAGTAAAAACATCTTCTGCAATACACTCTTGCTGACTAGCAAGCCATAACACACCATTAAGCAAAGGTGCTGTCTCACAAACCACAACATGCTTCCACAAGCTCCCCACTTGAACAACAGAGTTCAGTACAGCATAGAATACGATAGCTGTGCTTTGCTCAGACAAAGCATGGGAATAAAACAAAGAATTTCATCAGTCCTTAGATCCTATGGTGCTCTTGCTGTGTGAATAGTCCGAAGCTGGGATTGCAAGACAAAGAAAGGGGAAAAAAAAGAAAGGGGGGAACAAAGAGTCGAGAGGAGCAATCGGGCCCGATCCGCTGCCTTTTGTAGTTAACATGGTGCACGCCTCTTAGGCAAACTAGATTCTCCATGCAATTCTTTGGCACACGCCAGCCAGCCCTTTGAGGCCTGCAGGGAGTGAGTCGGGGCGGGGGACGGGACTGACCACGAGGCTCAAAGTGGAGCCGGAGGTTGGCTCAGAACGCGCTGCCCCACCTCTGCAGGACCCTCTCCTCTGATCACCTTTCCTGCAGCAATACTCAAAATGTTTGAGACAAGACCTGCTTAGGTCTGGTCCTCTACAGCCTCAAATCGAGGAGGAGAGCAAGTTCCTGGGCACGGTGAGGTAAATTGAGACCTGAGTCCTCTTTTTTTTTTTTTTTTTTTTTCCCTGTGCCATGCAAGACTTCTTGAACAGCCTCCTCTGTCTTCTACTTGTCATGAATACAGCAAATGCAACTTAACTGCATAAACCACAAAGAGAAGTTTGAGAAATGCATTACTGTGAATTGAGTAACTTTTTTTTCCCCCAAATCTTAACAATGTGCACAGAAAGCCAAGAACTGAAAATACACAATAGCATATGGTTTAAGCACAGCTCCTCTTCTGTAAAATATTTTAACCAAATCTAACATCCTTAAGTTGTATCAAATACTTCAAATAAATCTTGTACAATAAACAAATGACAGTGGTCAATATTTAAAAGAAGAGCAAGAACACCTGGATGCTTTTCAAGGCAAAAGGAAAATCTTTTTCTGACAAAAACATCTCACAGCTATATAGCAAAAAGGGTTACAAAGATAATTCATCTTCATTAACAGTGCTTTCTCCATCCATTCTTAAACACAGTTGCACTCAAATATTTGGTCACTGAAATGAGATTTATGAGGATAGATTGACAGTGCAGCATCAAAATCTTGCATGGGCTTCAACACAAATGAAGCTTTGACAACCCATATCACCAGAACCCAGCTAATGGAATCTGTCAACCTTACACACCAAATCCAATACACCAGGAACACAACCAATGAAAAGAGTCAAATTCTAAATTTCTCAAAGCACACATTTAAATTCTTACAAGGAGCAATGGCTGGCGGAGTTCTGGAGTGGCCAAATATGCTGTCCAGATTTGGATCCTTTGCCTCCATGGGATGGACAGAAGTTACCCCTCTGTATGGGAAACACTTTATACCACGTGTGTAACCACAGGGTGGCTTGAAAGCACTTCTTCCCTGAATCCTTACAGTTCTGCAGGCAGCACTGTTATTGATACAGGATTGCCTCTTTACTAAAGTGAAAAAGTAAAGTTTCAGTCCTCAGTAAAAGTACGATTTTAAAAGTGACTGTGTCTATGCATGTCAGTTTCCAGACCCATAGCCTGGCTGAGCAAATGAACACTTAAGAAAATCTAAGAATAATTTTCAGATGTTTAAAAATTTATTTAGAGACAGATAAGAGGCATACTTGTCTCTTGTTATTTCAGCCATTAGCACAAGAAGGTTAATGTTATCTGTTAATGTAAGATGTATTGCATTTAGACTCATCAAGAATTGTTTCAGCTAATTCCATTCATTTATTGGAAAATGAACAGAGAAGTTGCTCTGTTAAGGAAAGAGGGAGCAGAAAACTCTAATTGAAGCAAAGTGGGATGTAAAGTATCATGCAGCATTAGTAGCTGTATGCCAGTCCAAGTGAAACTGCTTATACATCGCAGTCCAATGGGATCCTAGTGACGTTTTGCTATAAAGAGGCTCTGCTAATGCCCTTCTTATTTTCTACAAGTCTTTCAGGCAGGTTTCAAGAAATACTGCCAAATACCCATACCTAAGAAGCACTCTAACATGTCTTCAGACTTCTTTCCCAGACAATTATTTAGCTTTCTTATTCTCTTAGTCTCAGCACTGAAGCCTTTTAAAAATTCATCTCATTTACTGTCCGTGATTTTCTCTCCCTGCTTCACTACATCATGGTTATCTCCTTGCTAAGAACCCAGAAGAAACATTATTTTTATTTTTGCAGTTTTCTTCCAATTCTAAAAACTCCTCAGAGCTGAAATTCCTTTCAGTCTTTCATGCCTTTCAATTTCACTTATTCTCATTTATGTCACACCCTCTTCCTGTTTTCTTTCAACCTTTCCTTTCCAGTGCTTGCCTTTATGGCTTTTCCTGCATTCTCCCTCACTATATAGATGCAGAGAGAATGGTTTTTACACCAACCCAAGCCCAGAAACTGAGTCTTGGCCCACGTAGTTCAGTTGAGCTCCATCGTTATTTGGTCAGCCTACTCTCTTCCATTCCATAATAAAAGAAGTCAGGGAGCTAGGTCACAGCTGACAGCAACTATTATCTGCTGTTTTGTTCTCTGTCTTTTCTGAAAAGGAACACTGAGAAATATAAATAGAGAATTTCAGCAGTAAAGGCAAAAAGTAGAGAAATATGTATGTCTCTCTGTGATTAAAACTGGGGCCACCTTTAAAGCAATTAAAAAAACTTTTCTGGTGCAATGTCCTAACATCCTGAATCATTCAAAGACTGCAACACAGCATATAACATATTCTGAGAGGCCTCGAAATAATGAAACATTTCTGGTTTGATAATATAAAGGACTCTTTATCATTACATGCTTGTCACTGAATGTATTCTTAGCAGACTCAGTTGAGTGAAATGAATTTTCAAAGAACTACAAGTCCTGCAGTGGAGTCCAAATAGAAGGTTGAGAAAAGCAGATAGAACAAAAACTACTTTGGAAAATCTATATGAATTATGCCTTATGCCCACTTTACTGGTTTGATCTGATACGAAAGGTCTGAAGAGCTGGGAAGAACCTCAGTGGGGGCCCTCACATGAGTGCATGTGTTTACTTGTCCAGCTTTATTCATAATGTACTTGAGAAGTGAACTAGGGTCACCTAGCTGCTGCCAGGAGTTGGTAACAAATGATATGTACAAATACTGAGGGCCTGCCTGGTCAAATGGAATAAAGGTTTGTTGTTTCACAGGAGGTTTAGTCCTATAAATAGTGTGACTGAATAAACAGTTCTTAGCTTTAGAAAACCTGGGATGGTCAATAACCTTGTTGCTGCAAAGGAGAGAAACAAAGCTGTAGAAACTGCACTCCTCTTAATATCCCAGAACACTTCAGGAGACAGGAGATGGAAGGCAAAAACCACAAGTTTCTGTCTCATTAAGCTCACCAGCACACCACCAAAGGTCTAAGTATCAATGAATATGGGCTAGAAGACAACAAAAGGGTGAGAAATGCACTTATACCAGAAAGTGATACCAAGATCTGTCACAAAAGCTACATGGCCTTGGAAATGTTTCTGCCTTCACAATGTGCAGAGTAAGACATTCCCATATTAGGGGTTATGAAGATCAGCATTTCTGGCTCACTTCCTTATATGATAAGGAATTGTAAGGCTTTGAAGACAAATGTAAATGAAATAGCTCTTAAATCAATAAAAGTCATGTCATTGCTCTTTTCAGTACGCATTCAAGTTTTTCTTCATTCATGTTCTCATCCCTCAAAAATTAATCCATTAGATTTTCAGATAATCACAGAATGGCTTGGGCAGAAGGGCTCTGAAAGATCATCTGCCTCATTGCCACCATGGGCAGGGATGTCAACCACTAGAACAAGTTGCTTAGGGCCTCATCCAACCTGGCCTGGAACACTACAGGGCTGGTGGGCCAAGAGGTATTATGCAATCAAACCAGTAGTTGCAAAAAAAAAAAAAAAAAAAAAAAAAAAAAAAAAAAAAGAAGAGTGAAGCTTTTTAAAACATTCAGAGGTCTTCATTGGGTCCAAATATCATGTGGGGCAGACCTAAATAAAGCTAGCTAAATTAGCTGAGCTGTATACAACTTGAAGGCACAGCTTTGAAGTGAAAGAGAAGTTAGTAAGGGGATGACACTGGAGACAGTGTTAGGGAAGACAAACAGGTAGTTTGCCTCATTAACAGAGAAGTTAAGGAGGAGATTTATTGTAATGTGCCATAAAACGAGTGAGGCTGCTACTGAGTCCATGCTTAGATTTGAGACTAAAGAATGTCTCGTGTTCAAAAGCTTGTCTTTCTTCTACTAAATCAGCTGATCTAGTAAAGACCTTTACCTGTGATTTCTGTTTCTTATGTCCTGCTGTGTTGTCCAAGGTCAGGTTTCAATGACCCAGCCATCACACTGAAGTAAGGGGAATTCCACAGCTTGCTCCCCTGTACGCTGCAACCGGCACTGAAACTCTCCTTGTACCAGCCATGGTTAGCTGTGCAGATACACCTGGACACAGGTTTTTGAAGGATTTGATGAACAGTTCAAAACAAGAATTATAGAGATTTCCCTATCAGAGTTGTTTAACATAAGCATCTCATAAAAAGCTAGATTAAAAATTGGAAGACCCCTAGTTCAATATATAGTTTATAGTCCTGTCCATCTCTGTTTATCATCTTAACAGTTTAATGGCCACATTCTCCAGCATGACTCTGCACTGCAGTAAGAGCACTCTTACTGATTATCTGACATCTCCCAATCCTTTCACCTATCACAGATGTCTCAAATTGCTACTCCTGCTGCTGCCTCATTTCTTGCTCTTTTGCTCTTCTTTCCCTTCTACCTGGACCAATACATAGCTTTGATGTGTCTTAAATCCCCAAGTGCAGTTAAGAAGCAATACAAAACAGAAGAACAGTGTATAAATAGTAATTATTAGGAAAATGCAGTGCTTTTCCTTTCATTTCTACTACTTCAGATCAAAACTCTGTCATCTCTAATACAAGTAATCACAAATGGGTGTCATTACAAGTGTTCATATAATATTTGAAGACTAACAGTGGCTCTACATATACCTAAGATGCTAGAAAGAAGAAACACATTATTTTAAGTGAAGCTATGTACATTAAATGTGCCAGGGATAAAGATGATAATGGAACCAAAACATTTTCTTCTATGCTATTCATAATTGTTACTGGCTACATAAAGAGAAGTTTGCTCTTTGCTGTACCTTTTTCTCAATTAAACAGATTTCCTCAACATATATTGACATAAATGATTCTGTGCTTGATCCAAATGGGCTTCTTGAATATAACCTTTATCAATGTTAAATGCTTAATAACTACAAGCCAAATGCAATGGTCTCTCAGCTGGACCATTATATCCATTAAACATTTAAATAGAACAATTTTCAACTTATGTACAAAGTGGGATGTTTGTAGTTCTTTGGTTTTTGGGGTTTTTTTAGCAAGAATCATACCACAAATAATTCTGTATTATACCTTTTTAAAAAAAGCTAAAAAAAATTTAAAGAAAAATATTGGCTGGGAATTTCTATCTACAAATTTTTCTATTCCTTTTATAATAGAGAATATAGGAATAAAATCCAGAAACTTCATGGCAGTCACCCCTACGGGATCTAAAATATTCAGGATATCCCTTGATAATGGTTATTAGAAGAATATATGGAATCCCTTAAATAACAAAAAAATATGCCTTACACTTTTCCTGAAACACTAATTATTTCACTTTAAGCAGATCTTCTCCAGAAGATACCGGGGAATGCAGAATGAGAAAGCTCTGTAGCCTTGATTTAGTCCTGCCAAAATGTTGTCACCAGTGAAGTTCACTTCATACCTAAGACGTTACAGTTAAAAACATCGCAGGGCTTCTAAAAGGTCTAAATAATCATGGAAAATATAAATTCAGCCACAAAAATAGTACAAAAGAATTCTAAGGTTCAAAATGCACTCAAATCCGCCTGCTTCACATCTTAAGTGTCACCCACAAGAGCTATATCAGTGTAAACTGCTATACTAATCTGATCTTCATAGGCAATAGGCTGTGATAAAATATAAACAGTCACTAGCAAAAGTATCACAAAAGAAGCGAAAACAGCTTAGGCCTTCCTACGGTGTCAGTCATGGATTTTAAAACAACCAACCAAGTGTCCTTCCACCCCCAGTTAGTACTAGCTATTAAATTTATCTTCCTGTGAGCAACTAATGTAAAGAATGCAGGGCATGGGTAACGTGATTTCTGTTGCCCAGCCCAGCGAACAGAACTGCTGCATCTGCATTGTGAACAATCTGGAAGCTGTGGGGAAACATTGATGAAAATCCTGATAAAAGACAATGAAAAAATAACTGGACTGTACAGTGAGAAAAGCACAAGTGTTGTTTTAATGTCTGCACAGGATAAATAATGCTATGGCCTGTATGAACTATGCAGCTGGAAAATCATCACCGAGCCACACCTGATACACATGGACCAATTAATAAGAGAAGGCTTTCTCAAATTACTTATGTCCAGCTTCCTAATATAGTCCCAAAATATTTTTAAGAAACCCATTCCATACAGCATATACTGCAAGGCAGCTATACTTGACAGCTATTGTAACTATGAGATAGTATAAAATTAAGGATTAACTTTTTAATATGTGGATATATTCTTGGAATGATACACCTAAGATAGCAAATGTACGCAGTACAGCCAACATGACAGAGCAAGAAGTTGTTTTCTCCAGACTTTCAACAGAAAACAATTCTTTATCTCTTAGGTGAAATTTACAGCACTACAGCACACAATCAGTGTGATTGGGGCACTCATAAGACTGACTCAGCACTCCTTAACAGTTCACCAGATACAGTTTTTTATGCCCAGCCTAAGTATTTTTTAGTACTGTGACAAGACCTCTGTCCTTTAGCACTTTTGACATCAGATTTATCAGAGAGATGGGGTTTCACGCTGATAGACCATTTAATGCTACGATGGTTTCGACAACAAGGACTTCTGATCATCATCTTATAACCTAGTCTAATGGCCTTTTTCTAATGCAAACCTCCACATCCTAAAAAAATCCCTCTACTTAAAGAAGACCTTGCTAATTAGCTCTTGAGCACACTGGCATATTTTGGTCATGAACCCAGGAATGTGTATGTCTAGCTTTACGTCATTCAGCCCTGATGTCAGCAAGGTCAGATGTGGAACTTGTTACACCACACATCTATACCACTGATGTTCTGTGGAGTCCTGAGGAAACTGCAAGAAAGAGTTGCCCAAACTAATGGGGTCAGGCTGAAACAATTTCTCTGAGGTCAATTAAAATGATGTCCTAAGCAATGTAGCTGTTGCTTCATGCTAGCAGAAACTGCAAACTATCTGCCCACTTAATCTAAATAAGCCCTATGATCACTTCAATAAAAATGAATGTAATAATGGTTAAATGCTCAGAGATGGGGAATTAATGCTTATGTAGATTTTTGTCAACTATAACTGATGAGCATTATTGTTAGTGCATCATCCCTATAGTAAAAGTCTAGTCCTACACAAAGACTCTGGCTTTGTCCAGTTCAAAGATGAGGCTGAGGGGCAACCTCATTGCTCCCTGCAGATTCCTGAGGAGGGGGTGTGGAGGGGAAGGTG
Source organism: Bombycilla garrulus (assembly GCA_013400315.1). Lineage (NCBI taxonomy): Eukaryota > Metazoa > Chordata > Aves > Passeriformes > Bombycillidae > Bombycilla > Bombycilla garrulus. Next base: position 10,662 of record VXBU01012877.1, read on the forward strand.
CTGGGCTCTTCTCCTTGGGAGCTGGGGACAAGAATGCCTGAGAATGGCTCAAAGTTTTTTTCAGGGGAGATTCAGACTAGATATTATTAGGAAGCATTTCTTTACCAAGACAGTAGTGAAATACTGAACTGTCTTCCTAAAAGATAGTTGATGCCCCAGGTATCTCAGTGTTTGGAGGCATTTGGATTGTGCCCTTAATAATACACTTTAACAATAGCACCTAACAACGCTTTCAGCCCTGAAGTGGTCAGGCAATTGAACTACATGATCAATGTTCATCATTCCAAATGTTCTATTCTATTCTATTCTATTCTATTCTATTCTATTCTATTCTATTCTATTCTATTCTATTCTATTCTATTCTATTCTATTCTATTCTATTCTATTCTATTCTATTCCTGATGCTATTATACTTCTTTAGGTAGGGAAGAGGTTAAAGCATCTCAACTTGGTGATACTAAGGTTTTTCAAAAGGGAGTAACTGTATTCACTTAATATTAATCATAAATGCCATCCCAGTATATCACCCTGATTTTTTTTCTTTTAATGTGACTAACCCTGAAGTTAATTACTTGGCCTAGCTTGGAGGAAGTACTAGCTCGAAATTCAACAAAAATCTAGCATTGCTATAAGTCTAAGTAACTTGGTGGAAGTATTGCCACTGCTTCTTCTCAAAACCCTGCTAAAATTTCTCAAGAATTTGCATATCCAGGAATTTTACCATCTGCTAGTTTTTTAAGCATTGAGAGTGTCAGCACTTCCTGTAGTAAGGAAGAACATGCATGTTCAGGTGAGATACTAGAATTTTTCTATTTTGACTGAGTTTAAAACTCTGGTATGTGGAGGTAAGAAATTATGAGTTATTGTTACCTACGGAGGTAGAATTTGAATACATGATTACGACTTCCCTGTACAAATACAGACCAAGAGAGTGTTTTAGTGTTTCAAGTCAAGTGGTAAAAAGGAAAAAATGAGAAATACATAGCTGTCCTGCCTGTACTTATTGCTATGGCAAATGATGAGTGGAACTGGTAAAAAACCCCTGCCTTCTGCTCTCAGCCACGTCCTGATCAGCAGGTTTGTGGCCTCCCATCCCAAAAGAAGCACTAGGAAAGGGGAGCAGGCAAAGATGAAGCAGAGGGCAAGTTAGGAGAAAAAATGCACATACATCTGCTTTGCTTAGCCTATTTGCCAAAGGAAATGAGGCTTATAAATCAGTTGTGCGTGGTTCTGTGTTCTTCAGTGATAATTAAACCTTTTCATTACGTGTAAGAAAGTGGCGGGAGGTCTCAGCATTAGAACTTTTTAACAGTCTTGTGAAGACTGGTGAGCGAGGTAACAATTTCTCCAACGAGAAATAAAGGTTCACCACCAATTTTCTTAATAGATGCCAAGTTAATCATAGAACAAGGAGAACAGCTTCTACTGTAGCTTGCTTGCATTGCAGACCACTGAGAATCAACCCAAAAGACAATACAAGAGAAACTGAGACCTACTCACTTCCCTGCTTATAGGAATGTTTATTTTATTGTGCTAGCTAGAAGAAATTATAAGAATTCCTCAATCCACTAAACATCTGCTCAGTGCAATGCATTAAGAACATGAACAAAGCAAATTACAGAGCCTAGCTTTTTGGAAGATTATCACATTTACGTAGCAGGTGGATTTTTTTTTTTTTTTTAAGAAAAGGTGAGAGCTATAATTGGTGCTGGGAGAATATCTCTTAGGAAAGGAGAATGTGAAAAGATGAAATAAATTGGAGTGACAACATAATATTTTGATTATTCAAATAGAAAGATGAAAGGCTTTTCAGTCTTACTGGAGTAAGTTACGTTACATTGAAATCCTAGCACTGGGGAAAATTGGTGCCAATTTTAAAAATTCTATGCAGACTACTTTTAGTATTCAATAACTGTTCAGTCTAACTTCACAGTAAGGTCAAGGTGAGAAGGGCTTCAAAAAGAGGAGGGAATGAACCTGAACAATTTTTGTCATAGGAGACATTTGTGGCATCTTCAGGGTAAGACAGAGATGGCTGGACAAAAATGAAATCAAATCTCTCAATACAGTCTTGAATTAGGCTACAAACTTTTCATCTATCTGTGCACTTCACACCATGAGGCTCTTTCCCAACCAGACAGATTACCATTTCAGTGTTGTAAAAACTGAATATCCCCACTTTAAACTTGGCCTGGATACATCAAATCAACTCCTCTGGATTGCTTTTTAAAATGTTTTCCCCTTGGATTTTGCAGAGGCAGAAAAAATGTTTCATTCTGAAACCTTCTCTACAATGTTTTATTATCTTAATGGTTGGACTCACTGTGCACATTTTCAAGTTTATTAAGTGTAATTAATTTAAGTGGCTAATCAAGTACTTTAGAAGCTTACACTACACAGTCCTGTTACAGGGATAGCTGTTACTGCTAAGTAAATCTTAACTATATTTCAAAGCTACTCTTTAGTACTTGGTGTTTTGAAATGCCTTTTTAATTAGATTATAAACAAGTTGCTATTACAATAACAGTATTAGTCATTAAAAATAGAATGTTCTATAATGTATAAGGGTAATTGGACTTCTGTGACATGCCTGGTGAGGGAATTTTTTAATTGTGTGAAGACCAGATCATTTTCCATAGGACTTGCACCTTGTTCAGGGTGCCAGTATTCACCTAATGAGCTGCCATGCAGCACTTTGTCCATTCTTTCTGAATGCTGTCTCTTTATCCAGCAAAATCTATTCCTTCTCCCTCCTTACTAGGTTTTTATCAACTCATATTGTGTGCTGACAATTAACAGTTTCCCTGATTAGTTCCCATCATCATATCTTACTTATCATTAATTTAAATTTATTCCCTTCCATAAAAACTGAGGCCTAGCTGCTTTTTTTCCTCAGACTATCCTAGACTTAGATGCTTTCTTATCCTAGCCCTCATCTCACAACAGGTTTTCCTGAGCATTCTTCTCTTTTCTGTGGGCTTTTTTCCTTCTACCCTCATATCACATGATCTTTTCTTCTATTAGTACTGAATACCTGGGATACCTGTTTCTCTCTCAGATTCTTCCTGTGACTTTTTCCCTTAAGATTATGGAGAAAGAAGGGTAAACAGTCAGTACAAATGCACAGATGTACATGTAATCGAGTCACACAAGGGAATCATAAAACTTACAGCCTGCTCAGCCACGAACATTAGAAAAATCTCAAACGTGCATGTGCAAACAAGTGCTAGCATAGGGGTGGACACGGCACTTCTCTGTCATACTTTCAAGCTGAATACTGGCAATCCTAGGGGCTTTTTCCCTGATTGTTTAATGTGGAAACCAGAAGGAATTATGCTCTTTTGCTCCACTCTAACATAACACAAAGGAACCAAGGGAAGGGGGGAGGGCAGTCACCAACAGCGGCTATTCTATTGTTTTCTCTCAAAAACTTGGCAAAGCAACAAGCTAGACACAGCTGAAATGTGCTGGCTAAAAAATTTCTCAAAACTTTCATCTGAGACAGACACAACCATGCTCAATACCATCATAGAGAAAGTTGGTCAAAGCCATGGATACCTGAAAAGAGGGTCACATACCAAAAAATATTAGTAATCCCTATATGTGTAAAACATTACCGGCATTGCCTACAATTCTGATTCACGCACTTTTATGCATATGATGCATGAGTTTTAAATTAATTACATGCTCTAAATGCACGTTTTGGTTTGGGGTTGTTATTTTGTGGTTGGTCAAGAAACACTTCCTTGATTTCGGTATATTTAGAAGTAAGTAATTTGATTTCAAAGAGATATAAAAAAATTGTCTCAGCTCAAACATGATCTTCCCTATTGGGGAAACTAGGAGTTGGAGTGTTCTTTGTTTATGAGTTTGCATTTGAGATTTTGTTTATTTTTTAAATCCTTTCATGGCTCATTTGCCATTTGAAGTCAGAAAAAAAATCCCCTTCCTAATAGACTTCCCTCAGTTTATTGTGATCAAAAAGTTGTATTTTGTCATCTTGAGGATCACAGAAAAGGATCTGGGCATCCTGGGGGACATGAAATTGAACACGAGCCAAAAACGTGCTCTTGCTGTAAAGGTGAATGTTATCCTGGGTTGCACGAGGCAGATCGAGGGAAGGGATCCCTGCCCTCTGCTCAGCACTGCTGAGGCCACACCTGCAGAGCTGTGCTGAGTTCTGGGCTCCCCACTATGGAAGACACGAACGCACTGGAGAGAGAGCGCAACAAAGGGCCACAAGGATGATGAAAGGACATGAAAGCACCTCTCCTAGGAGGAAAGGCTGAGAAAGCTGGGACCATTCAGCCTCGGAGAAGAGGTAGCTCGGGAGATCTCATCCGCCTGTACTAACATCTGCAGGGAGGGTGCCAAGAGCCAGGCTCTTCCCAGTGGTTTTCGTCCCTCTTCCCGCAGAGCTTAGCGGCCACAGCACCTGTGTACCACCGCCGTTCCCAGCCTGAGGCACAGCACCCTGACACGGTCCTACCCTCTATTCGCGCAGCGGTACAGCTCCGCTTTACCCGAGAGGCACACCAGTGGGTTGGGCGGGGGGGTTTTGAGGCCTCCCGGAGAGGCGCGGTGCCGGTACCGATGCCGGCCCCGGAAGGAGGGGGGTGACGTGCCGCCGCCGCAGGAGGCCATGGCGGGGGCTCCGCCCGCGGCGCCGCGGGGATTCCTCGGGGCGGNGCGCCCGCCCGCCTCGCGCCGCCCTTCGCGGGGGCCGCGGGGTCGCTGCGGCCGCCGCCGCGCTGCGCCTATTCTTAGGCAGCCGTCCCGGCGGCGAGCGGGCTCCGGCTGGTGGGGGCATGGGGCTACCCGCGGGGGGGCCGGAGCCAGAGCCGTCCCGCCGGGCACCGCTGCGCGGTTCGAGAGGACGCGCACGGTGCCGGCTCTCTCCGCGCCTGCCTCGATGCTGCGCCCCGGGCTCCGTCCCGTAACGGGAGGAATGTAGCCGGCGTGGCGGGGAGCAGGATGGGCCAGAGAGGCCACTGCAGGGCTACAGCGGCTCACAGGGGAGAACCCAGCCCTCTCCTGAAACGCCGGAGAGAACTTGTGATTTCTGTGATTTTGATACTTTGCAATGAACAGATCCTTACCGGCTCTTCACATCGCTTCTTTCTTCCCTTTTGTTGTTGTTGAGGACTTTTTTTTTATTTGTTTTGGTGTTTCTTCCCCCCGCTCCCGATTTTCACTTGAAGTTGTCGGCAGAGTCGGTTTCCTCTTTCAGGACTGGAAGTCTGCTCCCCGATGCATGTCTTGATAAGATGCTCCTGTCTCTCTAGGAATCCTGCACTCAAAAAAACAACAACAACAAAAAAACCAAAAAACAACAACAACAACAACAAAAAAAAAAACAAACT
>VXBU01012877.1:16072-116556 GCA_013400315.1 Bombycilla garrulus
CCAAAAAAAACACCAATTTCAGCTACGCTAGCACCTAACTAAGAAAATAGGAGGAAAGGCAAGCACCTGTGAACTCTGGCTATACCTAAGAAAAATCTTCCAGCAGATTTTTAAATGATCTGGGGCAAGCACTCTAGTAACCTCCTGCACGCTATGAAATGAAAGATCGCTTCTAGCTCAGACTTCCAGGATGCTTGTGGGTGTGTAAGGGCTAGCACAAGAACTCTTGCAAGGAGATATTATAGCCTTTGAACTGGGCAGCCAAAGAGGTCTCTGAAGTAGCATGGTTTTATCTGGGGAAGTCAATTAGGAAGCTGTGCAACTGCCTCTCATTCTATGTGGTTTTGCAGACACGCTGTCACCAGGAGTTCATTATGTTTCAGGCCTAACAGTGGCTGCTGTGTAAACACAGGATTCTGTGGAGAAACTGTTTACAGAGAAGGGGAAAAGGATGAGAAGGGAGACCCACAGCTGCAATACCTAAATGTTGTTTAGGTAAAATTGACTAGTCTTTTGCAGATATAACTTCCATAATAAGCACCAACTGGTCTTGCCCAAAGTGTAGCATGGGCTCATGTACTTTAGAGAACAGGTCATAGTTTATTCAAAACTTTGGAAAGTTATGCTGACTTAGATGGTCTCCAAGTTGGCAATATTCACCTCCTGTCAAGCAGCTGTAAAGTGTTCACCTAGAGCTGAAATGTAGCAGGGGGCTTCTTAGCCTTTACTCCATCATTGAATTGACTTTTTTCTCTAAAGATCTTTGTGTGAATATTCAGTTTCAAGAAGATGAGACAGAGTAGAAGTGTACCTGCTAACAGGTCAGTGAAGAAAAGGCCCGTCTTTCGGTGGCAAGGTCACTTTAAGAATTAGTCTTACACTGCTAGGGAAAAAAAAAACACAAAAACCAAGCAACATTCAAATGACTATTTGGCACAATCCCGCTTTGTCTACACTGGATTTTTAGTGAGCTGTCTGAGAGCGTAGTGTCAGACTTCCATGTGTTGAATAGTAACATGCAAATTACCTAGTGAAAAACACAGTCCTATTAGGACTTAAATACAACCTAAATTGTTACACACTTGCCCTTTCAAAGAAACAAGGTTGTTCAGTAGACTTGCCGAATATGAGCTAGTAATATGCAGCTAAAAGTGAGTTGAAACAAAATATCTTTATTCCTGGCATTATAGAAGCTTTTTTGATCTTTGTGATTGACCACTATAATCTAAATCCCTTGGGACTAGTTGGTTTTGCTGCTAAGCAAAATAGAAGGTTTTGTAGCTGGTCTATAGGTCTTGCAGACAAGGTTTGTAAAGCTTATAGGCAATTATGGTACATGATTGTCTGTTGTCAGCTGTTAAGGGGGTATTAAGTTAAAAAGATACTGATGATGACTGCCTTGCGAATTTAGGAGTTGTGCCAAACAACAATTTTTTGGAAAGGTGTCAGTATTTTGATATTACTACTAGTCTTGATAGTAAGCCTTTAACTGCCTGAACTCTCACTCTGATCTAACCTAGTTAATGCCTTCTTTAAAAAAAAGAATTCAAATTTGCTAAAATAAATTTGACTCTTGAAATTCTTAGGAACAAACTGTTTTGTTGATAGAGTGAAAAATGGATTGGTAGAAAAGAGCATGCTTTGTAAAATGACATGACTTCGAAAGGAGGTCTCCATGAAAATAGTTGACAGTGAACTGAAGAACTTTTATAAGTTACACGTTTACTTTTGTTAGTCCCACTCTCGCAGTTTGAAACAACGTGAAATAATGCACAGCTTGTATAATATGCCTTCAATAAGTACTATATGGCAAAACAATCTGTCTTAAGCTATGTTTAAGATGGAGCAGAGGATTACAGCACCTCTTTTTACTCATAGTAAAAACTGTTCCTGCAAGCTTTAAATTGCTTTTTGTATTACTAGTTACTTCCCATTTACAACTTGCATTCTTGTGACAGAGCTGCAATCATGGGTTGCAGAACAACTCATCTGCAAAATCCTGAGCTAGCAGAACTTAAAACTGTTGTCTAAGATTCTAATTCAATGCTTACTTTCACTTGAAAATGGAATGCAAGTTTTATGCTGCTTTAGCTTCAGGGTTGAGAGCTGAACCTAGAGAAACTCTACAAAACCCTACTAACTTTAGGCCAAAAGCAAGCTCACAGACTCCAAACACTTTTTGCATAATAGCATATTAGTGGCCAAAGTAGGGCTCTTTAGAATTTTGGATTGTCTCTACATTTGGCATGACTTATTTAACCTGCGGGCAAACTTGAGCTGGTGTTCTCTTGCAACAGTCTTAGTTTTGTGGGTCATTTTACTGCACTTTGCCATGTGGCAAGTTACCAGTAGCAAATACAGCTATGCAAGTAATCTGCTTCATTGAGTGGCATAGGAAGGCCCTATACACAGAATTAAAGGGCACATCTTGGAGGTCTCACAGCATGATTGCCTAACAATACCGGGTTTCTAATGTATCTGTCTCAGAATGAAGTAGTGGATCACGCTAACTTGACCAAGTTCATTTCTTCCAGACCAGTCTTTTGTGACTCTAGCCACAAATGACTCCTATGTGAAAGGAGCACTGGTACTTGGTTCATCCTTGCAACAGTACAGAACAACAAGGAAGCTGACTGCACTCATAACGCCTCAGGTCTCAGATCTTATGAGGTAAGGACACTTACATACTTCAGACTGCAACACTTCCTGCTGATGTGCAGGAGGGAAAATGGAAGTTAAATTCCTTAATAGTAACCTTTCAAAACTCTGGAAGCTAAACAGCTAATTTCAGCAGAACTCAGCTTATCTATACTATCTGGAGTTCTCTAAGTTCTTCAAACATGAAACTGTTTGTTTTGGTGTGGTTTTTTCCCCTATGATGGGTTAAACAAATAGTCTGCAGTTAGAGCTCTAAACCATGACTGGATACTGATATTTCTGCTGGATCTTTGCTCTTTTGCGGTCCCACTTAGAACTGTTCAACAATGTGACATTGCCTGTGCATTTGTTAGTGCTATGTGTATGCATGTGGAGGTGGGAGCAGGGAATTGGTGTTTATATGTTTTGCAGAAGTATTCCTGATTGAGGTAATATAACACAAGCTCTCTTGAAATCTAGCAGATGCTTCAAATCAAATTTTATCATGGGAGAAGAAAGCGAGCAGAACTAAAGTAGCACCAAGTATGTCAAATCTGCAACCGAACAGAGGCATCTAACAAGGTCACCACAGTACATCAAATGAAATTAACAGGCATCTGCTTCCTACAGTCTCCTTAGAATAGTGTCACTATGGAGTGGACTGGATTATCTTTCCATATGTAAGAGAAGACAAACAATGAAACAGTTAATAACTATGGAAACTACAGATGATAGGTCAATATTCTCTGCATGGGGAATTCTAAAAAGAGTTATCAATATATAGACACAATAGAGAAGTGACTCAATAAAAAAATGCAGTGACTCTCCTTGGAGTCTCCTGGCAGCTAAACAGTTGTATCAATATTAAAATGTTGCATATAGCAGCATCCATTCCAGACTACTAGGTGAGTGTGCTCTTCTAAGATGAACCCTAAATGTACCTATGTGCTAGTACAAGCCAGCCAATACTATGCCCTTAGATCAGTGATACCTACATACCTAGTGGTGTAATTGGAACTTGCATTTCTCGCCCTGTTTCTGCTAACAAAGTTTGCCTGAAGTTCAGAAGCACTGTCCACACCAAACTGTCAGTATAAAGATTGCCTTGCAAGGCAGAATTCCAAAACTCATTTACAGGCTCTGTGGCTCACATTGTGCTGGTAAATTGCTGAGCATCCAAGGCATGCTGTAGAACAGTAAGACTTTACTGATGTGTCCTGTTTTAAGCAGCATGAACCTTAATCTCTTGACCTAATGGTAATGATCTGTTGATGGTAAGCAAAGGTTGGAGATCTGTCACAAAATTTCACTACAGTGCCTGAAAGTTTGTCACTCTTTAGTGAGTATGATACTGGCTCAAAATATTTCTGAACCCACAGCCATGACTAAGTCAGTCTTGAAAAGACTTTATGGGATAAAGTTTTAGCAACTGGGTCTAGTAAGATGGCTCAAATGTCCCAGATGTCGCAAACCCAGAACAGTGTAAGTATTGCATAAAATTTTGTCTCAGCTGTTTGGGATTCAGTTACTGTCCTGCTCAAGGTAGTCTAACAGCTTCCAATTTCTTAATTGCCTGCTCAGAGTAGACTGTTAAGTTGCCAGAAATCAGAGTCAGGACAAAAAAAAAGCTCTGTGGAAAGTTTGTACTACATGACTATGACTTACTTGACACGATAGCAATGCCAACCAAAACTCTGTGGAAGAAAAATAAACAAACCCAAGAGACTTCTCTGTTCTCCAAAATGTGCCCATTACAAACTTTGTGGGAGACAGGTGTACTTGTGCTTTCTGACACAGTCAACTCTTACTTCTTTTCAACAAGAAATGTTGCCGGGTTCCCTGTTATGCCACTTCTCTTTATGGAATCTGTCATGTGGTTTGTTATTGGAATAATACTAAAACTAAATCTTGCCAATTGACTCTTCCCCAGGAGAGTGCTGGAAAAAGTCTTTGATGAAGTCATATTGGTAAATGTCTTGGATAGTGGGGATTCAGCACACTTGGCATTAATGAAAAGACCTGAGTTGGGCGTCACACTAACAAAGCTTCACTGCTGGGAACTGACACAGTTTTCAAAATGTGTTTTCATGGATGCAGACACAATGGTAAGTGGCTGTGTCTCATGGTATCTCTTAAAGACCTAGTATCAGAGTTGTTGGATTTTCTTCTGTGGTTGTTTTTTTATAAGAGCAGGTGTAATAGAAGCCTTTTACTAGATGGACTAGTAACTGTAAGAATGTGTATGCCTTTTAAACTAAATTAACTGTAATGAAGTCCATGGGGACTATTTCTATAAAGTATTGTGTTCCATAAGATGAACACTGATATAAGAATTTTCTTTCATGTCTTAATGTTGATGCCAAAATTCATTAAAGCATGATACCACAATTCCTAACCTAAAAGCATTTTTTTAAACTCCTTTATAATTAGGTTTTGACAAATATAGATGAGCTTTTTGAGAGAGAAGAGCTGTCTGCAGCACCAGATCCAGGCTGGCCTGACTGTTTTAATTCAGGAGTTTTTGTTTACCGACCTTCTATTGAAACATACAGTCAGCTGTTACAGTTTGCCACAGAGAAAGGCAGCTTTGATGGTATGTATTAATTTGCATTTCAGTGTGAGTTAGACCAAAATGGTGACAGTAGTTGGGATGGCTCGGTAACTACATACATCTCATGGGGACTCTGTATGATAGAATTCTCAATGCAACTATTCAAAAATAAAATAGTCTCCTTCTCAGAAACAGAGGCTATCATTACCATAACTCGTAAAACTACTTTTTACGTCTACTTTTTTCAGACTTCATAAAATAAAAACTGAGTTTGGCCTCCAGACTAACAGGTGTAGAGTCATATAACAAGAAATCATATAACAAGAAGTGAAACTCCAGTACTGTGTTTCAGACATTCCTAACACTCAAGGCTTGGATGTTCTGTACTAACTCAAGCTGCTACAGAAAAGAAAGTACCTGAGCAACAACTTCAGAGAATCAGACATTTGAAGCTAAATCTATCTCTTCATATGCTATGTGATGGCTTCCTATCATTACAGAGGGTGACTGTCTCTTTCCCAATATCAAGTGTATCTAGTAGCCTTGTGGCTGCTTCCCACTGTAGGTTACTTGGGATCAACCACTGTACCGGGTTTAAACTTGAGAAGCCAAGTTCTGCTGTTCTGTAAGTCTCCTAAATCTGTCACTGTTGCAGTACAAGTGTAACTCTGTTGGAGATGGCTATAGTTAAAGGCTGCTGTGTATCACTCCTGTCAATTTCATTGTATCTCCTGACAATTTCATTATGTAAGTGATGTGGTACAAAACAAAGTCTAACTACATAAAACTACTTACATAGTTTAATAAGAGAGTTCCATATCTGAGAACTATCCATCATTTATCCATTCCATAAAATGGAACTCTCACATAGAAGATAATGAGCTAGCCTGTTGACTTACCTCTCAGTACGTTGTGAAAAGTAAACTATCCAAAAGTCACTCCTAGTCTGCAGAATAATCCTTGTTACTGTAGGGACTCGTGTGTGGCTGTCTAAAGAACATTAGTCACAGTTGCATGCTCAATGCTACCCAATAAAAATGAGTACCGCCATATAATAAAGGTCTGTACCTTGCTGTGCAAATTGCCCACAAGCTATGGCAAAAATCTATAGCATAATTCTGAATTGTTGCATTAAAACAAACAAACCCCCAAAAAACAAAACTAACCAAACACCTTCTTTCCTACTCCCCCAGACCCCCAAAAAGCAAGCAATCAAAAAAACCCTAAATTAATAGAACTGCTTCTACAATATGCTTTCTGACTTGAAAGCTAAAGCCATGCAATGGTGACACTTCCTCTGTCCTAAATGCAAAGCAATTGTTGCAGCACTTGGCAGCAAAAATAGTGGGTCAATTGTTAAGGTATCAGATTTCTAGAACTGTAATTTGTACTTCAGCTTAAAAATTTACTTAGTTTGTATTAAATGGTAGCACTCATCTGAGTAATGGGACCATGGAGACCTAGACCATCTGTATAAGGTACTGCTGAGCTCAGGAACCCGACAGGGGAGAAAAGGAATCAAAATTAAGTAGAGAATAATAAAAGGGTCTAGGAAACTTAGGAAGAGAAATCTTTGAAGGGTCACTGCTTTTAATAGGACACAGGGATGCAAACTTAACAACCTACCAAACTATGTGTAGTTGAAGTTAAGGTGCAAGTACCTTGCCTGCAGTAGGAATACCTAGGGAATGGAAGACCTTCCAGAATATTTCTTGCATGTAACAGCACACGGTTGCCCCCTATGTAGGGCTGTTGTCCAGAAATGGCAGAATGATGGCTATTTATGTAGATATCTACTCTGTCTGTCTAAACTTCACCTTTCTAGATAATAAAGAACATATCATGCAACTGCTCTAGATACCATGTAAAAGTAGTGGATAGGACAGAAAAGTCTGGTAATCTGGTAGTACTGCTATGTTAAGAATGTTGCTATTGCTTAGACAATCCTCTGGCTCTTTTGCCTGGGATCCAGAATAGTTGCTTTCACGGTCTTGCTGTATTGTAACCTTCAAATGTATCTGTAAATATGTAGTTAATATAAGTACTGCCTGATTTTTCAGACCTTATGTCTGAGATCCCGTTTATATAACAACACTTCTGTTGAAGTATGAACTAGGACAGCTAGATGCTGCTTTCATTGTCTGCTTTGGCACAAATGCATGCAGTCTGAAAAAAAAAAGTATGTAAAACAATCTGAGTGAAAGATTGTAATCCTGATGAGTGAAATCCTGTAGAGTAAGTTAAATATGCTGTTGCTGCTCCTTCAGTTCTCTTATGATGGATACAAGTTCTTCAAAAGTGCTTTCCTTCCTTTATGGATTGAGAGGCAACTCAGAGGTTTGAAATTACTGGACTGAGCTTCCAGGCTGTTTCTCACTCTGCAATCTGCATGTATGCTGACAGCTGTAACAGGATACCTAGAATTTATATTTGTCAGTGTACTGTCTGTACATCTAAGTTTATGCCCAGCGTCTAGATACTTCAGCTGCAAAAAGCAAATTCTGCTCTAACAGCACTGATGGTATAAACCTGCTCTAAATTAAATCATAGGCCAATAAAAACCTTTCCTGAGTACCAGAGACTGAATGCTTGAGAAAAGAAAAGATTAAAATGAAACACTGTCTACTAACTAAGCTGTCCATGTACCTACTCTTTAGTAATGCTCTTCAGTAATGCTTTGTGAATGCAGTGATAGGTGAACAAATACAGGAAGTGAAGACTCCCTTCAATCTCCCTGAGAAGAGGAATTATTACTGTTTAAAGATTAATGGTATTCATTATGATAAAGAATGGATATAGATAAATGGGTTTTTACTTCTCAACTGCTGCTTATAAAGTAGTCTGCTCTGGCCTGAAGGCTGTATTTTATTTTTTTTAGCTTATCTACTACAGAGATAGCAAACAACTTCAGACTCACTTAACCTTGTAACAACCTCTATTTGCAAACTAAGAGGTGACCCCTCTGAACACAGATTTCTATCCTCATTTAGTGGTTAGTCAGGGGCTTTTTAGTACAGAACTAGGAACACCTACTGTCTGTTAAGGAATTTTATGGAGTTTTACTAGAGTAAGATTACATGTGCTTTTCTTATCAGATCAATGTAGAGGTAGATGCATGGTCTGGAGCTGCAGGTCCAACAGGCCACTGGTACCCTAACTTTGTCAGTGAGATGATGTTGGTCATGCATCTGTAAGCATAACTAATAAAACTAATTGTTGCTATTTGATCTTCTGAGCTACAGTTTTCCTGAAACTGAGCAGTGCTCAGTTGTATTGTTTTACTGTGGGGTTTTTTTGTTGCCTTATACAGATTGAACTTAAGCTATAAAAGAAAGTGAATGGCAGAGTTTGAGTGGCTTCCTGTCTTTTAACAAAAGTAACCCCGTATATACTGTTTCATTCTCTGCATTTTTGGAATACTCAAAGGCTGCAAGGTTTACAGGGTTGTTCACAAATAGAAGTGTAGTGCTCTGTGCCAGACTTCTACAGGGTGTGATAACTGCATTACCAACTCTTGCTTTAGTAAAGTGACTGAAAAAGATCCTCAAACATCTGTCTGATGCTCATAGTCTATTAATGCTTTCTCTTGTAGGTGCAGATCAGGGGTTGTTAAACACCTTCTTCAGCAGCTGGGCAACAACAGACATGAGCAAACATCTACCGTTTATTTATAATTTGAGCAGCACTTCTGTATATTCCTACCTTCCAGCATTTAAAGCGTAAGTTGAAAACTTCAAGAAGACTTTCAGAGCTTAGATAAACTAATGTCCTGTAACAGAATGAACAGGCATGATATGAGCTTACACAGGTTTTCTAGAAGGAGACTGTTCCTGTCACTCAAAATACCATCATTTCTTCTTTAAATAAAAAAGGCTGAATTGATGGAATCAAATGAATCATCTCAAGATAAATGCAGAGAGACAGCTGTATTTGTAGCTTAAACCACTTATCCCTGGTGATAACACTGAAGTTGATTTAGAGTAAGCACATTAGACAGGTCACTTGCAAAAAGGAAAAACCTCCTCCAGTACAGGATACAGTCTAGTACAATTCTAACCAATGGCAGAAGGCTCTTGAATCAACTTGAGCTGAACTTCAGCAAGTCACTGGTATCACTCCAGTTACTTAGGGTGTTTAACAACCAGTAGTTACAGTTTCATCTAATCAACCTATACCATTCAAATAAGCATGGTGAATGAAGATTTGTATCAAGCTAGAATTCTCTCCTAACAGTCTTTCTAGACCTCTGTCACTTCCTTAAGTAACAGCAAGATGGAACCAAGAATACAGCCATTGCATGTTTCCTCTGTGACAAAACCTGTATCCTCCCTAGCTAGCAGCGTTACTTTGGCATGTGAATAAACTATGTCAGAGGCAGGGTTGCTCAAAGTGTTATAACAATCCAGGAGAAAGGGGGCAGGAGGGGAAAGAAGGGAAATTGAAGTGTTGTTCTTTATCTGTTATGAACTACAGAAGTTGGAGGTGAGGGAGAGTGCCAAGTGCATAAAAACAATCTGATCTCTGAATGACATCAGGTTACTAGTGTCTAAAGCAGCAGCTGGCATAAGCAGGGCTTGCTGGCTCAAGATCAAACTATGTCTTGTGATCAGAATACTATTTAGAATCTTGTCATGCTAAAAGTGGAACACTTATTTAAAGAAATATATGCAAGCCTCAGAATGACTAAGTAGCTGGATAGCATTCGATAAGCTAACATCTATTGTAAACTATGCCTTCTTTCCATAGCTGGCTGTTAGTTACGTGGCCTTAATTTTACAAATTACTTTGTTGCTGCAAAAGACTAATTGGATCTGGGAGCTCCTGACAAAAATTCTCTTTAAGTGATAGAGTCCATTGCTTAACTGAATTCATCAGACCTTCAAAAATAGAATGCTGGAAGTGCAGCCCTTTTAAGTAACATTCCCTGCTCAATAGGTGGAACAAGTTCCCTTGGTTAGATCAGCAGCTACACTCCTGATAATCAGCAGTTGGAATATAGTGAAATTTAAACCTACTGACAGCAATAGCTAAGTTTTTTGCAGCTTTGAACAGCGAGACTGGATTTCACAGCAGTCTCAGTAATCCTTTTTCCAAAGGAAAATGCCAATTCATGACAAATGCTCTCTAACTTCAAAACATTGATGAAGGACTTTTCTGGGAGATGTGGAAAGACAGATTAGCTGAGGCCAGTGTGGACATAAAGCTTCCTAACAGTTGAGCTTAAATGTCAAAATAAAGTACTGCAGGTCCAGAAAGTATCTGGAAAGCAGATGCTGAAAACATTGTAGAAGCTTGGCATCTGTTGTTCTCACTGTAAGTGGACAGGGTACCAAGAGTACGCTTCTCTGTTTGCAACAAATGTCGCATGATACTCCTTAGGCATTCGATTCTCTAGATTAACTTCCCTTGATTTTTGAACAATGAGTTTCTTCAGAACACCAGCAGCCAAAGATGAAGAAAACTCAGGTGGTGTAGTACTGTCACAGCTAATAAAACTATAGTAGTCCCCTTATGCTGAATCTTGACTTTTGGGGTTTAAAGTTAAATCCAGTAACTGACCTCTTGAAGACACTTTTTTCCATGCAGTTAATGCAAATACTTGGCCTTTCACCCATACTTTCATTTTGCAATAAGATCAGTTGTATTCAAAACATTAAATGTGAATATTGAAATATAGTCAAGGACCTTAAAATAGTATGAAACCCACAACTCCATAGAAATGCATACTTAGTTTGAATATTCTACAGCTTTTGAAACACACCTGTATTGTCTCCATAATAAAGCTCTTTAATGCCCGAGTCCTGGTCAAAAACACCGGCATCTGCTTAATGAAGTGTTAGACAAGCTACTTTGGCATCACTCTCCATTTCAATCATATTATGTTGACAAGAAAGCCTGATGTGATGCAAACTGAAATAGTGAGATAGTCACTGTTAACAGAGACTAGTATTGCTTGTTCACAAAATTGAATCAAGCTGAAACCTAGTTCTGGAACTGTAGAAGAATGACATGAATGTTGTCTCTTTCAATGTTAAGTTCTTTACTTGAGAAGAGGTGCATCTCATCTATACTTCTAATACAGAAGAACATACTAGTAACAGCTGGGGCAAAGCTAAAAGTCCATATTGGAAATCGAGTTTAAATGATATCAAAAAGAAAGACAACAACCCACTACCACATCCATGCGTGGTTGCCCTAAGGTTATTTAGGAAGTAAGGGTTGTCTAGCAGGACCCTGCTGCCCTGAGATCAGGAGTCTTCTGCAATGCCTTGGCCATACAAAGAATGACCATTATTTTGCAGGGACATGGTCTCCTTGCAGCAGAGTCATCCCTTGATCCATTTCTACAGGGCTATAAACTGAATACTGACCTCTTAACACTGACCCTTCTCCACATAATACTTGTAATGCTTAACTCTCTGGCTTGCTGACTTTGGAGTAGGATCTTTTTCACTTTTAAAACCAGTTCCGATTGCAACGGCTGCTTGAGACTGCTCTCTCCTGAGCAATGGACATCACCCTAAAGACTTGAGTTGTCTGTAAGTACTTAAATAGCCCAGACCACTAGGTTTTGGCTGTATTCTGACTCTAGTGTAACGTAGAATTCAGTTTGCATTTTTTCTGCTGTATTGCAATGCTTTCAGTCCCAATAGGCACTGGCAGTTTGATAATTTTAGCATTTAGCCTCCTAAATATATTAATATTTCTGTTTTCTGGACAAATACAGAAATAGCAGGTTAAAAAAAGCTGTGTCTGCAACTCAAAACTCATGTTCTAGACACATGTACAAACTGACTTCTGAAGTTTTTCTTCCCAACAGGTTTGGTGCAAATACTAAGGTGGTGCATTTCCTGGGAAGCACAAAGCCATGGAACTATACATATGACTCCAGAACAAAAAGCATAAAGGGCAACATGGACGACCCTAAAATAGTTCACCCAGAATTCCTCAACATGTGGTGGGATACCTACATAGCTGATGTTTTACCATTACTAGAACAGCATGGAATTGTTAAAGAAAATACTACAGGGGTAAATATGGTATGTGCTCTAATAAACTTGTACATCCATACCTAAGTATGGATGACAGGTTATTTACCATTGCATCAATTTCCCTTCCCTCTGTCCATCTCAAAGCATGGGTGTGGTTTAGTTTGTGGGATGCAGGGTATTTTAGTTTTGTCATTTTAAGCTTGGAATGAATAATACTACAAAAAAAAGAAGCACGCTAGACAGGTCTTGGACATAGCTGTATGCTTGCCTAAAACAATGTACATATCTAGTGTTGCACCAAGTCTTATACTGTAGTAACTTCTTTGATGTAGTAACTTCTCTAATGTAAAAGGGCCTAACTCTTAATGTGTTGCAGCTAATAAGGTTCTCAAGCAGAAGAACCACAGTTCAGCATGCAATTATGTACATACAGATCTTGCATAGTGAATCACATTTAGGTAAGCCTAGGATAACTTGAGAATTAATACTTACATAAACAGACAGTGAAGAATACCAGTACTTATTAAAACCAGAGTAATGCTTCTAACTCTAGTTCCCATTCTTAGAGTTTAGCCTACGTCTGACTGGGGACTTATTAGTCTTAGCTTAGTGCATGGACCAGTTTAAGTTCTCAGCCTTTCTAAGACCAAAGTTACTGATCTCTTAAGATGTGCTTCTCTTGGTAATCTTGCATCTTTCTAACAAACTATTTGCAGCTATCGAGCTTGGTCTATACTCTGGCTTTCTCTTGTGGCTTCTGTAGAGAGGTATGAAGAACTTAAACTTCTTTTTTTTTTTTTAATTTTTTTCCCTTGCTAACTTCTGTAACTCTGCTTTATTATTTTGCTAGGAAAGCTGCACAATCCCTACCCATTGGCAGTACTTGCTACTGTGCATGATAATGTCTCCTTTGTTGTCCCGTTCTATGGCCTGTTGCTTGCTTTAGCTGTACAAGGTATTTCTATATTTTTACTCTGCTTTTCCTTTTAGGCAGAAGTTACAGAGGCAGTGTCCCACGTATCAGTATCACCACTATTACCAACTGAATCTTCAGATGAACGCAAGGAACGGTGGGAACAGGGCCAAGCTGACTATATGGGAGTGGATTCCTTTGACAACATCAAGAAGAAACTTGATACCTACCTTCAGTAGAAGTGCCTGTCTCAAACAGTGGTGATGCAAGGACTTGTTCCAGAACTAACAGCTAGAAAGGTATAGATGGTGGTCAGTTACACTTGCTAGTAGCTTGAGGAAAAACTTCTTGGCTGAAGGCCTCTGCAGTGCTACAGATGAAGACTGAGCAAAAGCTAGGAAGCAGAATCCTTGGGCCACCTATTACCGCCCAAATTCCAATTTTCCCTACTAGATAAAACCAGGTATTTTCAGCCTAAAACTTCTTCTGTTTTGATCAATTGGCTCAACATATTATTTAAACTGGGTTTGTTACCTCACCTCATTAAGGTGATTAGCATTGATTCCTTTGCTTGCTGTTTTAGATGTAAAATCTAATCCATGGGATTGCTCATACACTGGAGTGGTAGCCATTCTGCTTTACCATAAATGTATTGATGACACTGGGATACATACAGTTGTAACAGTAATAGCACTGCTTTGCTCTTCCAGTCACAATTGCACTGAAATCTTGACCAGGTTCTTACGCACAGTGCCTGCAGCGTGGCAGAATGCGTTTTTCAGTTCTGTATACTATGGGACTAGTAAACTGAGTTTTATCTGTTCCTTGCAATGTTGCACTTGATACAAAAATAAAAAGTTGTCATGCATTTCTGTCTTCCCTAAACTCTTGAGCAATTCAAAAATAAAGGAGCTCCAAAGCAGTCTAACTAAAATATTCAGCGGGTATAAATACCCCTTAAGCTTTGCTGATGCTACTCAAGCTCTCATTAGCAAATGTCCAGCTTTTAGTTCATAATTATTTAGAAGTACTTAGTCATTTGCCAGGGAGCTGTTTAGGGCCAATCCCCATATTAGCTTGCCATAAATATAGGACAGGGCACTGGAGGAAGTGCCTGCTGAAGCTGCTTACATTAGTAACTTAAAGTTTGGGAAGAAGGCATCTTTAAAGTGGCTAAATAAATATCATCCCTAATGTAAGCCCTGTACGCTGAACTTAAACACAACCGTGATACTACTTTGGCAAAGGAAGATTACATAGCTGCTTAAGTAACTGTACCTACCCTGGTAAGGAAAAATACTCTTTCCATGTGTAAAGACAGTAAAAGAAAGTGCCTTTTTTCTTTTGTCACATTCAGGCTACATGTACTTCAAGACACATGAAAAAGCAGTAAAAATAAAGCATGCTGATGACAGACAGAGAGTAGCTGTCATCTGTACTAAGCCAAAAGACTAAACAGAACAAAATTAATGTTCTTTTGACAGCTGTACCTTGTGCTAATCCAGAAACACTCAGAAAATATTACTTCATTATTTCCTAGTAAAGGAGGATTTTGGCTGGAGTCTAGTGATGGCACTAAACCTTTAGCCTAGAAATAAAATAAACAATCAACAAGCTCTCACCATTTGCTGGTAAAGCAGAAGACAATGTGAGTATAAGGGTAGGTCTGTTTTAACTTAATTGCTCTGTGATTTAGTTGGTCATCGTTTAGGGAAAAAAGCTAGAAGATGAGGTCCAAACTGAAGTAGCTTGTACTTAAAAGAACATAGTTTCTGAACTCCCAGTTGTAACTATCCCTTTCCTGTAGGGTTTTTCTTTTGCTGTGTTTTTTTTTTGTTGGTTTTTTTTTTTTTTGTTTTGTTTTGTTTTCTTTTTTTTTTTAAAGGATAAATTTGAAGTCATGTGATAGCAGGAGGGATTACTAGTTACAGTCTGTAATGACAAAAGTATACTTTATCAAACAAATATTGGTGAGATCTGTATGCGCAAAGACTACTTTATGGAAAATGGAAAAATACTCCTTTTAACCTAAGCAGTCTACATTTTCCTCCCCTTGTCTGTATTCATATTTGGGAATAGGTATGTTACTTCTTTTTAAGATTAGTTGGAGAGAACCAAGGAAGTATAAAAGTATGATACTTATTACCTGCCTGAAAATTTGGTCTAGCACATAAGTTTTGTTACATTAATACAATAAGATAAGAAGAGATGCTGAATAAGGTTAAACCCAGCTTGTTTTAGGTTACCAAATACAGTTAGTGAAGAAAGATAACCTGTGAAAACAATTCTGTTGTAGCCGCTGTAATTTGTACTATGATCAAGTGTTTACCACAGCCTCAGGAAAGGTATGACATCTATATCAAATTCTATGCAGCTTATTTTCAATAAAATGACCTTTATGTCATTATTTGCCACGATTTCCTTTACAATTGCTGCAGACAGCTTTTGCAGAAAAGTAGAGATCCCTTTTTATCCCTTGGAATTGATACATCAAGCAGTTTTCTGCTCTAATCTGAGGGTACTCAAAACAGCACTATACTCTAAACATCGTTATTCAGAAGAACTGCAGCACTGCTTAGACTACATGATTCTAGCATTTTTGTCCAAAAAACCTTTACTTTTACAAAATCACTGGAGTCCTGCTAAGTAAAATATTAAAAGTAAGTGTTTCACAAATTTAAGTACTTCCTTTTTACTAACTTCTGGGAAGTAATCATCAGAGGAACTCCCTCCTGCACCTGTGTATTATTCAGAAATAGTAAAAAATACTTTAAAATTTTGAATTAAATATCATCTTTTGACATAGCCTGCAAAAATAAGAATTCCTTTCAAAGTGTCATTGACCACATTTTATGAAACAATCAGTCCAAATTATCTGTTTGTTTATCAGGCAATACTAAGATAGACACAGGAAACTAATTCATTTATAGAGGGTTTTGTCTGAAGGAGAGGACACATTATTTTTTATTACCTTTTCACCTCTAAAATGAGATGAAACGCTTGCAGGTTAGAATGCATGAATATACATTTTGGTTTTGAGGCATTTTTTGTGCTCTCAAGCATTGTACTAACAAGCAACCTTTTGAAGAAATGAATGCTGGAAAAATTTCAAGAGTTTGTGTGCTTCTAAATTAACATTTAGGAGCAAATTAGTTTTTGTAATTTATTTGAAGCATTTCCATTTTGAGCACAAAGACAGCAAAACTGAAAATTAGCATGGGTCATGTAATTTGAAGAGAAGTATTATCCAAAATATTAAATATGTTATTTATGCAAAATATCACAGGATCAAGCTATAAATCAATCAGAGCCCTAATTTTGTTACATATTTTTTGTTCTATTTCACTTGCTGAAGGCTTTTTGGTAGCAAAGGCTCCTGCTGCAAGTTCCCTCTTCTTGTTCTGAATTTTCAGGATATTTTCCTCTACTGAATCCTTCACAATGAACCAAAATACAACCCCTCCCAAAAAAAAAAACAAAAACAAAACACCAANAAAATCATTCTACATACCTTCAGGATAATGAACTGTAATAGCAGGCTAACCTACAGCTGTACTACCCCATTTGAGTCACCCCAAATAGCTCAACAGAGACATTTAATGTCTAATATTAAAATCTTACAATCCAAAGCACACTTCGACAGTCACTCCACAATTTAGCTTTACTGGTGAGACTGTGATGGCACAATTATTTTTAAAATACCACAAAGCTTCTTGGAAAATAATTATTTATTCATAACCAGGAAACTGTTGGGAACATCTTTCAATTCACCTTAGTAACAAGAGTATTGTGCTTCTGTCAAAACACTGTCCTTCTGCAGTGGGATTTCAAGATATTAGTAGCAGCAATGGACAAGTTAAACAACCTCCCTTCAAAACGTAGTAGTATTCACATGGCATCACAAGGAGATACTGTACCATCACCTCTTGAACAAATATTGCCTGCAGGTTAATTACTACCTGCCTAATGTCTTACTCTTTAAGTATCCCACTATAAAGAAAGCTTTGAGAACTTCTGGTTATATGTTCATAACAGGCAGGAACTTCAGGGAAATGCTTTAAAAACAGAGTTTGTCAGGAGTGGAGGAGACATCAAAAAATCCTGTTATTTTAATTCAGAGAAACACTGCATATACTAACTGTCTCAGTACCTGATGGCAAAATCTAAATCAGCTGGACACAGGCAGTTATTTAACAGTAAACTGGACTGTTAAGAAAGCCCATGTATGCTTTCATTAGTATATAGTATATTAATATAATCGCCATGTTAGGTAAACAAGACATTTTGCTGAACACAAAATGATAGAGCAGCTGTTACTACATATACTTTGGATGCAACATTAAATGTAAGGATCTGTGAAATGCCAAGTCTGTGCTCTCATTTTCCCAGCATGTTTTATCTATCTAGAGGGTACAGTACTACTAGTTCTCAGAAAACAGATACTTAAATTGACATCAACTGTAATAATGTTCCGGCTCTGATAAGCAAGTCTCGTGCAATAGGCTCACCTTGTTATGTCACCCACATACTGCAAGTTGTCTAAGAATTCTTCTTAATGACTTGTTTTAGATTCTAAGAACCTCTGATGCCCATGCACACTCAGAGACATCAAGCTGCAAGATAAAAGCCAAACAAGTCTTGTTTCTCCAATATATGGCAGTAAGCCAAAGAACAACAAATTGTGTATTTGTCACTGCAAGATGAGCATTCCTGGCAAGGCGTATTTCACAAACTGTTCTATTATTAATCTCACTGTATGAGAACAGCATGATGTCTGGAGGAAAGACCTAGCCCAAACATGCAGAAGTATGTTGCATTCTATTTTTGCTGTAGTCAAGAAAGACTGAAGTGTACTACTTTTACTCTTCTTTCATCAGTCCAGCACAGGAAAAGTGAATTCCAGTACTTCTATACCTTTCTGCAGTATCTCATGCAAGGGATACTGTATTTTACATTGGAAATTATTAAAAAACCTGAGCCTAAGAGAAACATCTGTATACTTGTGATACTATCACATTAAAGGTTCATATTTCTTCCTAAAGGTGAGAATTCTGTATCTCTGATTATATTTAAACACACAAACAATTTTAAAAGGGGGGGGAAGGGAGAAAGTAATCTATGGTTGGATAAATAGTCCTCCCTTGCATTGTGGTATTACCTCTCAGAGAAAGAATGCAGACCTCAAGCTACAGTTCTACAATAAATCCACAGAATTTGAAAAACTGGTTATTCCACTGGTATTTCTGCTTCTTAAATCCTATTATTGTTGCTGGTGCACTTCATGGAATGCTAATGCATGAATGAATCTCATTTGGCACTGATTATTCAAAAGTGAGATCATAAAGGATCATATGGGCCCACTGCTCCTCCATCAAACACAAGCAGTCAACCACTGCCACTTGGGATAGCTACCAGCAGGATGAGAAGATCTCATTCAGTGGTGTATAACAGCATCAATTCTATTTGTATTTGCCCCTGGGTTGTTTGGTATACCTACAGACTGCAGATGACTCGGCGCTAGCGACGCTTAGCTTATTTTCTAAGCTACAACTGCTTGCCACAATACAACGAATTCATTATACCTCATTCATTATCTTCACAGAAGATTAAAATTCTCCTGCAGTTTCCACAAGCATTCAGAGAATTGCTGGAAAAAAAAAAGCAGCAGTCAATCTCTATGGCATTATGGTAGCACATGTCCCTTCCAACTGAACGGATCAATGCAGTCTATACAAAGAAAATAATTGTGGAGATGCATGGAGATTCATGGAAAAATTCTTTCATGGCAACTTCTTCATACTCTTACTCATACTTTATTTCTTTCATTTATTAAATAAATAGCTTTTGTCTTCATACTGTTACTATCACTGACCTGATGTCCAGGCTAGTACTTTTTGTTTACTATTGGCTGTGACAGATGTCCAAGTCCATAGCTAAACTGTTTTAATTTACTCTGTTTCTTTCAAGTGCAGATTTTGTTTCTTTTTCCAACTGCCAAAAAAAATTGGGAATTACAGCAGAGGAGTGAACAGGGGGAAGGCAGGAAATGAATAGAAAACCCTTTATCTGGTACAATGACACAACACATGAACCAATTTTGCTACAAATACCATTTTGCTATCAATAAAGGTAATTTACATTTTTATTCCTTGCAAATAATTTTGCATTTCTGAGTGCTTTAATGAAAGGTAAAAAACTTCCTAAATGTAGGTATTACCAATTTCCCATGACCACAAAAGGTAACCTCAGACTAATGTCTTAATTTATAAATAAATTCTCAGTAATAATAGAAGAGACTAGAGAGACAAGCACTACATTAAATATATACTGTTCCTTAAATTCTATTTAATGGCTTTTGAAGATCATGAACAACAAACAGAAAACCTCATTCAAAAGTATTAGAAAGATACGAAGAACAGACAGATAGCTTATGCTACACTGTAATGTGTCATACTGTTCTGTTAGTACTTCTAGCATTCTTTCGACTTACAGTAAATAAATGGACAGCACAAAAATACAGTGTTAAAACAAGAAGATTCTAGGGAAACAAATGGAGAAAAGTCCTATTTGTCTTTTAAACAGATACTCATCAGTATCATTCTTTCTCAGATGGGCTTTCTTCTGCCTCTTAGGAAAACACCAAAGAAGCTTCACCTAGATTAGGCCATATCATTATGAACAACCCAGTACTCACGGGATCCATTAAAAACACTAGGAAAGCTGCTGTCACATTTAATCCAACTCCACCCACTTCCAGAGACAAAAGCATTACAGTTCAGGACCCTGCTTGGTTGCTTTGGAAACAACAAATTGCTTCCATTCTTTTCTTCTGTGCCATTGACCCATCCAAATGAGTAAAGCAAACTCTGATTCTCTAAAGAGAAAGTAAAAATGTTCAAGTTAACAATTCATTTTCAGTGACAACAGGAAATAAATACACTAAAATCTTGACCTCTGCTTTGAAATGGGTATTTAAAATTCTGTTTTCTTTGAGAGATCTTTCTGAAACACCATAAAAGCACATGTTTATTACTTCAAACGGTTTTCTATGAGTGACAAGAAAGTTGTGAACTGAGAAACAACCAGACATTCAACAGCTGGACTTATCCCTCTGTAGTTCTACTAAAGCATGAATAAGATCATTTATCTGAAATCAAATAAAGTATTTATCTGAAATGAAAGGAACTTATTCTGACTTGGCTAGAGTCTGTTCCTACTGATGGCTTTGATAACGTTCACATCAACTGAGAGAAATCACTGTTCAGTAATACCTTTTAAATGACCTAATTTGAATTCTGTGGGTAAGACTTTCTTCTAATTTCCATAGGAAACCAAGGGTTCAGCATTTTTAGTAGTCACAAACTACAAGGTGATTGAGAGTGCTTTGGGAAGGAGGATTCACAACCAATTTTCCAGACATACTTCACATTGTCAAAAGTCTGCAAGTTCCCTTTCTCCAGGGTATACGGAAAATAGGAACAAAGTTCTGGAACTTCAGAGAATAAGGCTTAAGCAATGGACAGCCCCAAGGCTACCACAGCAATACTCAAGAACTGAGAAAGTCTTCCCCCAGAAATACTGAGGCAAAAAAGGTATGCAAGACCCTTGGCTGGGTATGACAGGGGATAAGGAGGCACCAAAAGCTCTCTTGGAACCAACATGAGAACAAAAGCAACAAGGAATTGGATTTGAGGCAGAAGAACACTGCTAATTTTCTCAGTTAGTTTTAGCTATGGTGACAAAGAACAACTAACTAGAGAATGAAGGTAAGTGCACCAGCTAAAAATAAAAGGAATAAAAATCTTGATTTATTCTCAAGCAGAATGCCTGAAATTAGTTCTTAGGACTCCACAAAAAGATTTTTAGGGAATACATTTGTAACCAGCATTTGAAAGAACAATTTCATTAAACGTTAAAAACTTCATGTTTCAGAAAAGCAGTCTCAAAATGAAAAGGTCAAAGTACAAGCAGGAAGATACAAATTCTGGTAGCAAATCAGAGTGGGAGAAAGAAAAATAACGTGACAGACCTTGAGAAACAACTCTACAAAGTAAAATATCAACATTGCAATGTTTTTTCTGACAAGTGTTGTAACATATGCCCATTTAGGTTTCCCCTCTAGAGCAGAATATATATTGGTTAAATAAGATTTAAGAAAGAAGGATTTATTTAGATTTTGTTTCTAAAAGTAAATTAATATTGAATAAGTTTCAGTGGCTATAAAACTACTCTATCTTCAGAAACTGAAACAAAAGTCTTATTTAACTAAAGCTGAAGTCTTATTTAATTAAAGCACATGTATGTACCGAACAATGACCAACGTCAAATTACAACCAGTGTTCCTTTTGTCTTGCTTCCCTGCTGCAAAATTTGTTTGTGATGTGATTTCAGTATGCATTTTCTTCTGTGCTGGCTAGACATACTGGACAAACTTCTAAATAGTAACCTGAAGTATGTTATGCATATGTATAATATGTTCAGTATATTTACACAATTATAGGGTGTGCTCTACAACATCATAACGAAAGCTAAATAAAACACAATATAATGCACATTTGAGGTAGATATCCACTCCTGATCAGGCTTCTTTCCATTACTAGAGTCTATTTTGTCTTCTAGGGGACCATTCCACTAAGTTGTCTACTTGAAGCTCATTCCTAGAGAGGGCATTTGGCTCTGCAAAAGCCTAAACAATGTTAAAAGAAACTTATTAAATCTAGTTATTTATAGTGAATGATAAATACCACCTTTACAAAGCACCTTTTATGCATTTATTATATTGATGTTCGCGTAAAAAAATCCTAAGAATTAGTTCTTGTAACACACTTTGTCATTGCTGACGTGACAGTCAAAATATTTTATCTGCAAGAACATTAATATGACATAAGCACTGCACATTTTATAAATACTCAGCCTTCCTTAAAAGTGAGTGACCTTTCTGAGCGTATTTATATTGAAATTTGTAGCCCAAGGTTTCAAAGCAAGGATATCTTTGGGCTGTGAGAGTAGGATTATTTAAAATATGAGAAAAATAAACCATCTTTCAAAGACAATATCTTTCTTAGTTACAAACAAAAGAATGACCTTTTACCCTTTTTCTTCAAAGCCTGCACAAAAATAATAGCAGTCTGATGAAATATGCTTTGTCAGGACCAGACACGGGGTATCTTCTATTTTTCCCCAACAGACACATGAAATGAGACATAATTTAACACCAAAAGCATTTTTTGCTGAAGTATATTCTAGATAAAGCAAAATTTATACAATAGAACTTTCATAGGACTACTCAGAAAATTTAATAATAGACTGTGTGCACTGTACAAATGGACAACTTTGTGAAGCAAAAATGGCAGACATAAAAAGCTTCTACCTAACAGAGCAATCCTTTAAAATTAGCTAACTCTGTTTATACAGAAATCTGGCCATGGAACCAAGGCATCTTTAGAGAGGCTACAAAGCAGACCTCACAAAGCACATGAATACTGGGGGCTGCTAATCTGGAATGAATTGCTCGCCAATTAGAGAGACAGGTAGTCATAGTCTGATACATTAATTTATTGCAACAATAAAGATATCCTTCAAGAGACACACTCTTCAATATAAACAAATTTCAACTAACGGTTTTCCAAACATAGGGAACGAATGAGCCATTTCTGGTTTGGCAGCAAACCAAAAATCCTTCAGTGACAAGACAAGGTAAATGAATTCTGAAAAAAAGTTTTCTGGGAAGAAAAACAGTGCTTATAAAGGCTTTTTTTTTAATATAAAAAGCTCACATATTTC
Source organism: Bombycilla garrulus (assembly GCA_013400315.1). Classification (NCBI taxonomy): domain Eukaryota; kingdom Metazoa; phylum Chordata; class Aves; order Passeriformes; family Bombycillidae; genus Bombycilla; species Bombycilla garrulus. Next base: position 38,949 of record VXBU01012877.1, read on the forward strand.
CGCATCCCTTCTCCACTTTAGTACTGTAATTATAAACAAAACCCAAAATTCAGCTGAACAATGCCAACACAGATACTGAAATCTTACAGTAAAAGCATATGAAAATGACAGTCTCACAATGAACAGCTAGAAGAAGAAAAAGTGAATGCCTATCTGGCAAGCCTTTATAAGAATGCAATTGATACACAAAGACATTAGGTACTATAGAGATCTTATAGCTTTATTGTGGCTTCTGCATAGGATCCTTACTTACTTGCAAAACTCTAAATTTAGTTTCTGCAGAAGACTGAAATGAAGGTAGTATTAACTCTCAAACTGTTAACTACCAAGAAGTTTTTCCAATTTTGGTAAATGCTTTTAGGTTAACATTAGAAAGATCAACCAATTTCCAAGTTTGTAATACCATGACAGGCCAAACCTTTCACTCAGCGGTTTTGTGTTTGCAGTTCTGTGTTTGCATCATTTCTCACTCATGATTTAATCCTGTCATTTGTGTTAATAATGAAAACCATTATCCTGCCTGGAAGAATCCTGCTTGAACCCAAGCTGCTTTGGGGAGAGGGTATGTAGTTTGTTGGTCTCCTTTGTTTTCAAGTGATACCTGAAGTACTTTCCCATGTTATTCACTAGGAGAGAATTGCATTGTAACCATTCAGGCACAGACACTACCCAGCTCAGATGCAGTACTAGTACCAATACCTATCATGTGGAAACAGTGAATTCCTCAACTTTGGGATTAGATGCATGTCATGAGTTTTGGCTAAAAGCTGCAAAAAATTTCTTGGCAATTGATAAAAATCAGGAATAATTTTGAAGGTAAGAAAGCTTATTCAGTCACTGTTTTAGAAACTTATGATAGTTCAAAACTGCAGAATCCACACCCACCTCTGTTCTGACTTAACTACTACGAAAGCAATCTATAGATCAGCATGGGATTGGACAAAGGTAGTAGTTCTGGAGATTCCGTGGTCCTGTCTTGGCAAAACATAGTAAATAACTTGACTTTACAGTCAAGTAGTATATAATGATGACACTTCCATCATATGATAACCCAGTTTATTTCTCTGCATGTTAAAAGCACCAGAAGGTTCAGTAGGGGCACTGACAGCTACAGACACATCAAGAACCTCTGCAGTGGAAAAAGGCCTCTGCAAGTGCTCTTTCCTTCACTAGTTTCCCTCAAATTTCTCAGAAACTCTATAGAGTGGGATAGCTGCCTCAGAGTTTTGTGTATCTGGCAATGGAACAATGGCAGATCACACTTCCTGCCTCTATCTTCTTAGGCTAACTGACTATGCACAGGCATGGACTAACCTGTCCCTGCTTGTTCCTAATAAAGAACACCACCCAAGTTTGTGCTAACATTTGCAGCTCTATTCTGGCTGAGAGTAAGTGCAGTAGCACTGGATACAGATGGTGATACTACCATGCCATTATATTGCCCTAGAAAGAAAAGGGCAAACAAAAAGGAAAAGTGTATCTTCACAAGAAAAAGAAATACTATGATTTTCAAAAGAGCACTCCAAGTATACTCATCCAAGAGCTTTTTCTGGATAGAGCCCAGAGAAGGGACATAAAAATGGCCCTTTAGCAAGACAGCTATTTCACTATAAAAGTTTATCAGCTTGGAAAAAGGAGTGTAGACATGATTTTAATTCAACAGTCAACTTCCAATACACAGCTTTGGTCTCTTTTCAGCACAACATTATATATGTGTATCACATCACATACAAGCAGTGAAGAGGCACCCAGCCACATGAAGACATACAATGCTGCACACTTTTACCCCAGGGAAAAAATAAGATAAGAACTACAGAAAAAGCTTCTGAAAATACTGGTGGACCTTACCACTGTTCAGTTTGACAGCTACTCTCTCCATAGATTGACTTCAGGCCAATAGTTTTTTACAAGCCAGATGATAACTAGGTTTACACTCTTCACTATTTAAACAAACAATAGGTAGATGGCCTTCTGGTGATAGCCTTTCATTGCTTTCGAATAGCTATTACAACTCATTTTAACTATAGAACAACCAACCTGTTTATTTCTGAGGACTTCAAAAAACACACATGTGCACAGTGTGTTATCACGGGAAGTCAATGATTCCAAGCAAACTGTGCATTCTTTGTCTGAATAAGAGCTCAGAACCAACTTAATTTTACTCAGTAATGTCTCACGCAATTCTTCAGGAGTTTTATCATTTGCAAATATAGAAACATACTTAAACCCAGAGATTTCCATACAGGAAACATTCCAACCTCTCATGCTTCAAAACAGTTCCACTAATCAAAATGCAGTCAGAACAGCTGATACACATTGAGGATATATAGCCTACAGTACAAAAAACCACAAGCTGCCCCATATTACAGAAAATTCTGGCCTAGCATATCAAAATATATTAAAATAATCCTACTTGGAAAAATGGTAATTAGAACTTAAAGTACCACAGCTGTATATGCTCAGTGATATGCATGAATGCCACACAATGCCTAACGGGAACAAGTAATTTTCATGTGGCAGGTGTTGAAGTAGCAACAATACTGTGGATGTAACACTACTTACATTTAAGATTTGTTTATATTTTAAGTAGAGACAATCAAGTCATACTTAGGTAATAATTAAGCTCTAAATAATTATTGAACAATTTTCTAATAATTTTCCATCTTGTATTCTTCAGGAAAATAAACAAAAAACTTCTAAAAAAGGTTCTGACCATATCTCATTGAAAAATCAACAAGGGTGTCCTTACAAAAAACTGTAAATAACATTAATGTTCGAAGGGGTGAAGATGTTATATTTTGACCTATTTCTATGGAATACCACAGTATTTTTATATTTCAAGAGCAATAAATATCTTTATTTGGAACTTTGTTTGACGTTATTTGACAGTATTTCATTTGCCATTTATCTGACAAATATTTGACAATATTTCATTCTGAGCACGTAAACAAAAAGGCAGTTGTCTCCTCCCCCTTTCTCAGCTGGTTTGAGGAGTTAATCGCACAATTTCCAGAAGTGCCAAAGTGAATCCGCCCAGTCAAAAGCAGGGAATGGAAAGTGTGCTCACTGCTCATAGAGCAGCACTGTAATTACAATATCACTCCCGTTTTGTATTTCTATCAAATAAACCACCCTTGGGAAAGCAGGAGAATCTGTATCCTTTTACTATTAGTAGTTCTATATCACCATAAGCAGTAGAAATCACGTTTACATACGAAAACAGCTGAGCACGGCGACACCGCTCCGTCCTCACGAAGTGCCCGCAGCGAACACTGCGCACGCGGGCGCCATTCCCGCCTCGAGCGCACGCGCACGGCCCCGCCCCTGCCTTGTGGCACCCTCCCCTGGCCGGGAGATGAGCGCCCTCGGCCAATCAGAGGCCGTCCCTCGCGCCCGGTCCGCGCGGGTAATGGCCAATGGGGAGCCGGCACCTGAGGCCAGCGGTTCCAGGCGGTTAACGGCCGGCAGTTGGTGCTGGTCGGTCGCGGCGGCGGACGTATTTGGACGCTGTCGGAGTTCGTCGCCTTAGCGAGGCACCATGGTGGGAGACGGGATCCTTGCGGCTGCGGGGGGCAGAAAGGGCGTTTGGGAGACTGGATCCATGTGGATCCGAGGGGAGAAAAGGCGTTTGGGACCGCTTCTGTTGCGGCACTTCAGGGGAGCTCATGACCGCACGTGCTGCGGCAGCTGTCGCAGGCAGTCTGTGAAGTCCCCGCGGTAGCTCTAAGGCAGAAGGGCTGCGGAGAAGGAGAGATTTTAGTGTGAAAGCTTTTAACTTTAGGGTAGGCGAGGCACAAAAACCGGCCGATGGCGAGCAAGACGAGATATGTGCAAGGGAAGTCTGTTCGGACAGGCGAAGGACGAGCTGAAACCTTGATCCGAGCGGCGGGGAGGTGGCGGGACAGAGCGTAGTGGCCGCCGGCCGGACCTGTACGGCGGTTTTGAGCCGCCTTGGCGCGTGAAGCCGCAGAGGGCGTAGCGCGTGCTCGAGGGACCGCGGCGGTGAGGGACAGGGCGGGCGGCGCGAGTCTGGGAGCCGCTGCCTGGGGATAGCCAATCAGAGGAGGAGGAGGTAAGCCGCTGCCTGGGGATAGCCAATCAGAGGAGGAGGAGGTAAGCCGCTGTCTGGCGATAGCCAATCAGAGGAGGAGGTGTGGCCAGCGGCGGTGAGGGGCCCGGCGGACGGCGCGAGTCTGGCGGCAGATCTGCGGAATTCCATGAAGCTCCCAAGGAAACGGGAAAGAGCAGCAGAGACACCTTCCTTTTCTTTCCCACCTCTGCTTTTTTCTAGACAGTTTCTAACAGTAAATTAGAAAAACAGCTTATTTCCATCTTAGGTGTAAGGCAATTGAGGTATTGGGAGATTAAACACACAGTTGCTTAGAATCAAAGGAGCTAGTTTAAAGAGGGCAGATTACAATTTATTGGGACTCTAAGACGATTTGACATAGGAAATTGCATGAAAAAATATTTACTAATTGCTAGGGCCTAGATACTGGTATAGTTATTGTAAAGGAAAATGTACTGAATGGTCCTGTATAGGAAAGCTTTTTGCAATAGTTACCCAGTACATGGTCTGGTGACAAGTCAAGGAAATTGGGAGGATATTATATAAAGAAGTCTTCCAAAAACTAAAAAAAGGTGAAAAAAGACTAGGCTGAATATTAAAGATGCAATGTATATGCAGTATTTCAAGGGATAATTAATTTGTATTCACTCGTGTTCATATGTTGTCTTTAGGATCTTCCAATATTCACAAAGTCAGTGCAGGTCAGTAGTGTCTTGCCAGCAGCAGACAACTTGTTCTCTTAAATTGTCACTTAAGAGCAACCAGGGAATACTGCAGAGAAAGATCATGGAAAGTACAACCCACGGGCAGGTAGCTCCATGTTTCTCACTTCTGTTTTTACTTTGCAGCGTGAATGCATATCCATCCACGTTGGACAGGCTGGTGTTCAGATTGGCAATGCATGTTGGGAACTGTATTGTCTTGAACATGGGATCCAGCCTGATGGTCAAGTGCCTAGTGATAATACAATGGGACGTGGAGATGATTCATTTAACACTTTCTTCAGTGAGACGGGAGCTGGTAAACATGTTCCGAGAGCAGTGTTTGTAGACCTAGAGCCAACTGTAGTCGGTATGTACCCAGCATTAAAGGTCTTAAGTGAAAAAGTGAGGATCCTTTATGGATTCCCTACCATCTTTTTTTGTTTGTTTAGAACACTGTAGATTTTAAAATGTGTGTCTGTATGCTGTTCTGACATTTGCAGTTATTGTTATTTGAAAGAAATTAGATAATGGATCTGGAAAGCAGGAGAACTTGAGTTTCTTGAGTACAAATACTGTTTTGTGTGTGCCTGATATTTACCCTGAAACAAAGGGGTAGAAGTTGTGCCAACTTCTTAGACTAGTCAGACAAGCTGCAGGTAGTCAGAGATGCTGTCTACAATCTTTTGACACATGTGCTTTGTGTGTAGTCACGAGGCAGCACACACAGAACTGAATAGATCAAATTTATGATGTGGTATTTTGGGTGTTTCTGTAGATGAAGTACGTACAGGCACGTATCGGCAGTTATTCCATCCTGAGCAGCTCATTACTGGGAAAGAAGATGCAGCCAATAATTATGCCAGAGGCCATTATACCATTGGAAAAGAGATTGTTGATCTAGTGCTAGACCGCATTCGCAAACTGGTAAGGATTCATGCTGCAAATTAGTATTTAAAACAACTGCAATAATATACAGCTCTATAGCTAGCTATATTGGCTTGCTGTTTTTTCATTAAGAGTTTAGTGCATAGTTAATTGTTCAAAACAAAATAAACCTTTTATTTCCGACCTGCCCTGTCCCCCCCTTTAAATAAAAATTCAATCAGTTAAACCAGGACCTTTCAGAAAACTTTTTTTTTAAATAATAACAATGTAAAACTAGCAAACTTATGACAGAAATGCTATTGAATGATTATTTTAATACTGATGTCTCCAAAACCATCAATAACTTTTTTTTTTCTCCCATTTTTTTTCCACCTCATTATAGGCTGATCTGTGCACAGGGTTGCAAGGCTTCCTTATCTTTCATAGTTTTGGAGGAGGCACTGGTTCAGGGTTTGCATCACTGCTCATGGAAAGGCTGTCTGTTGACTATGGCAAGAAATCTAAACTGGAGTTTGCAATTTATCCAGCACCACAAGTTTCCACTGCTGTAGTGGAACCCTACAATTCAATTCTAACTACCCACACAACATTAGAGCATTCAGACTGCGCTTTTATGGTAGATAATGAAGCCATTTACGATATATGTCGTCGTAACCTGGACATTGGCCGTCCTACTTACACCAATTTAAACCGATTAATTGGGCAAATTGTTTCATCCATCACAGCCTCACTGCGTTTTGATGGAGCCCTCAATGTAGATCTGACAGAATTTCAAACTAACCTGGTTCCATACCCACGAATCCATTTCCCTTTGGTAACATACGCCCCTATCATCTCTGCTGAAAAGGCATATCATGAGCAGTTATCTGTGGCTGAAATCACCCACGCTTGCTTTGAACCAGCCAACCAGATGGTCAAATGTGACCCTCGCCATGGCAAGTACATGGCCTGCTGCATGTTATACCGAGGCGATGTCGTGCCCAAAGATGTCAATGCAGCCATTGCCACTATCAAGACTAAACGTACCATTCAGTTTGTGGATTGGTGCCCAACTGGATTCAAGGTATGTAGCTTTTTAAGTGCTCAATATCTAAATGATTAGGAGTTGTGTAGTCATCATGATACAATGTTGTAATGTCCCTATTAAATATTTTGTTAAAGTGCAAAATAACTCTAAGCTATTTAATTTATTTGTAATCATGGTGATTTTTGATTGTTATTAGAAATGAGTCTTTAAGCCTCAGCAGTCCTAAGGAAAGTTCTTATTTGTTTTCTTGAAGGTGGGCATTAACTACCAGCCTCCAACGGTGGTGCCAGGTGCTGATCTTGCCAAGGTGCAGCGGGCTGTGTGTATGCTGAGTAACACGACTGCTATTGCAGAAGCATGGGCTCGGCTCGACCACAAATTTGATCTCATGTATACTAAGCGTGCCTTTGTGCACTGGTATGTTGGGGAGGGGATGGAGGAAGGAGAATTTTCTGAAGCCCGGGAAGACCTGGCTGCCCTTGAGAAAGATTATGAAGAAGTTGGCTTAGACTCAGTAGAAGCAGAGGCTGAAGAAGGAGATGAATATTGAGAAAACTAAAGCCTGGAAAAATCTATTTACAAAAAAAATAAATTTAAAATTGCAGAACTCTGTTTGTTTTCAAATGTGCTTCCAAATAAAGTTCCAAAGATTATTCTGCTGCCTTTTTTTTTTCTTCTTTGCTATTAACGCATGTATTCATGAAGGAAGGACAATTTGAGATTGCAGGTTTTGGTAGCAGATCTGTTACCTACTTTAAAAGTGCAGAGTAATTTTTGTCTTCCTACATTGGCATAGCAACAATTAAAAAAAAAATCGAATATCCTTTCCTTGTATGGTCACATGAGAAGAGCTTTAGAGACACATGGAAGCAGCTCTATCATAGGACACTTGGCTTCTGTAAAAAGTGCCGACCCAGCAGGTTAGCATGGTGCTAACCACTAAGGTTGTGGTTTCAATCCCCTTATAGGCCAATCAGCTAAGAGTGATCCTTGTGGGCCCCTTCCAACTGGGAATAGTCTGTGAAATAACGAGGCTTTTGTTTTGGGGGGGTTGTTGGTTTGAGTGTGCATTTTTTGTTGGTTATTGAGAAAGAATTGCCGTATTTAAATACAGGAAAGTCTGGTTTTGACGCTGAGAGACTGGAAGAACCCAGGTTTCAGTAGCCAAATGCTTTAGGCACCTCCTGCCGGCGGTAGCGGCTCCAAGCCGTGTCCAAATGAAAGCTGCTCTGCACACAAACCACCGAGCGAACAGCCGTCAGGAAGGTCTTCCATTTGTGAACCGCCGTTCCCAGTCCGTCTCACACTGCTCAAGGATCACTTCCAGTTTCTCTTCCCGTTCGAGAGCTCCAACAGCGTATGGCGCTGCTGTGCCATGACGGAGGATTCCCGGTGTGCTCAGGCAGCAGCGGAGGCGCGCCGAGGCCGTAGGGACCCTCGTTCGAGGGTGGCAGTGCCGGGACAGCCGCCCGCACAGCGCCCGCCGAGCCCGCCCCGCACAGCGCCGCGCGGAGGCGGCTCTGCACCGCGGGGCGCCGCCCCGGGAGGCTCCGGCTGCTCTCTCCGCGGCTGCGGCGGAACTTTTCGGGACCATGGTGCAGCTTTACAACCTGCACCCGTTCGGGTCGCAGCGAGTAGTGCCTTGCAAGCAAGAACCGGCGCACTTCTGCTGCGGCCAAGATGTGCTGTTCGTGGCCAGCACGGCGGCCAGCTGCAGGGTGGAGGTGTTCGCCGTGCGCGAACAGGGCCGCTGCGAGGCCCTGGGCTCTTTCGCCACGCTGGGTCCGGTGCTGCGCATGGCGCACAGCTCGGCAGGTCAGTCCCGGCGATCGCTGGGTCCGTGAGTGTTCGTCTGGGGAGGCCGGGACCCGTCAGGCTCGAGTGCGTGGAGCGGTCCTGGGGCCCCCCGGGCGGGGATGGAGGGCCGGACCGGGGGCGGGGGGTCTGCGGCCGCTCGGGCTCCGCCGCGGGAGGAGGGCCTGGCCTTTTCACCCGCCTCTCCCTCAGGCTACCCCTCAGGCTCCCCCTCAGACTCTTTCTCAAGCTCCCCCTCAGGCTACTTACAAACTGGAGGAGGGGCGCGCCCGCGGGCCGGTCTCAGCGCAGGCAGCGCTCGGGCCTGCAGCTGCAGGGAGGGTGGAAGCCGCATCTCCCGTCGTCCGCTGCATCCGCCTCCGTTGCGGTCTGTGCTCCCGGCCCTTTTTATTTTTTTTTTTTTCCCCCCAGGTGTATTTTGTTTGGTTGATTGGTTTTTGTGGGGGTTTTGTTTTTTGGGTTTTTCTTGTTTGTTTTTAAAGCACGGAGTGGGTGGTCGTTCCAGCCCATTCCACACCTCTTCATAAGTCTGTCAGTCTATTGCTTTCCACGGTCTGTAGAGAACAAAACATTTCCTTCATTAATGGATATGAGAAAGCAGGGAGTGGAGGGAACCTTGTGTGCAATCACCTTACAGAGAGGATTCACATAGGAGTTACTCTGGACCCACATCAATAAGTCCTTGCTGTTAGTGGTGTGTGAAATGTGTGCCACCCAGCAAAGAAACTTGCACTTTTAGAGAAAAATTGGTGAAAACTGTTTTTAGAATCTTTTGTAAGAGTTGGGACTTAAAGATGTTCTTTGTAGTGTACTACAGCAGGTAAAGAGTTCAGAAACTGTCATCTATTTTTTAATGATATATCACTATGACTGCTTTCTTTTAAGGAGACTATCTGGTGACAATTGAAGAAAAAAGCAAAACAACTTTCCTAAGAGCATATATGAATTGGAGATGCATGTCTGCAGGGAATTCTCGTGTGTGTGTTCGGATGGTTGGTCACAAGATGGAAGAGTCATACAGTGAAACTTTAAAAGATCAGATGTCAGTTGTTGAAATGCCACTTTCAGATCCTCCACTGTGCATTTCATGTTGTCCTGAGAATGGAGATCTTCTCGTGGGCTGCAAGAATAAACTAGTCATGTTCTGTTTGAAGTACCGGGTCATAAACCAGAATTTGACTGTGTTAGATTTTGAACGCTCCTTAATTTTGCACATTGATAACGTCATTCCTGCTGAAGTTGCATTTTGTGCCAGACATATAGCCATAACAACAGAACTGGATGTTCTAATCCTGAAACTGGAACTGCTCCAGCAAAGTGCAGACAGGACAGAACAATGTGCTCAGGGAGTCAATGCACCAGAAAAGGCTGTGGATGGAGGTGGGTGCTGAAATGATTTGTATTTTTTTATCTCCAAGAATAACTGATTCCCATTGTTCTGAAAGCAGTCTTGAGCAAGGTCTTTACCCTTCAGAAAATATTTCCAGATTGTCCTATCACTGACTATCAACTGAATATTCTAGAGCATGTAAAGTTGTACCAACCTGCAATTGGAGGTAACATTTCAAACAAATCTGCCATCATGATGCACACTTAGAGAACAGAGAATTAGGTCCCTGTTTAGGGTGCCACAATGGGCCAAGTTAAAGAGGTAGCAGTTCAGTGTGCTGTGCTCAGAAAAATTATTCTATCAGTGTCACTGCCTAAGTTCCTGGCTTACACAATTAAGAATGTTTCTGTTGTGATGCCTGTGTACTTTTGAAACTGTTAGGCTTAGAACCTGCCAAAATCAGGCAAATTCTCCTTTTTCAGTCATTTATCTTATGCAGGGGCTTGCCTTAGAACTCCAGAAATCTCAGAAATAGATGAACTCAGGAGGTTTCATTCCTGTGTATTGCAAGATATCAATCCATATGTCATCAATTATCAATTCCCACTTTTCCAAACGTATAGGTATCAGATCAACACAAGCAAACCTTAGGAAGGTCCTTTCTTTATAAATGAAGAAACTTGATGGTCATTTAGAAATGGAAACTACCTAGAAAAAAATTTAAAGGTAAATAAGACTTTTCAGATAGGGGCAGTATAAATGCAGTATTCTTCACTGAGTGAAGATGGGTCTTTTCTCAGATAATGGCATCCTGCCCCTAGGTTTTTTTTTTTATTACTGAAAACCACATAGAAAAGTTCCAGTTACTTTCTGAGTATTATTAGGATTTACTTTCCTGGACTTAAGTGAGTTACAGATAACACAACTTCCTGATAGCTGCCTTTGGCTTCTCAAAACCTCTTCAGCCAAAAGTCACCATTTTTTGATGACCAGCCATTTGTGGCACCAGTTGCCTTTGAGTCACCTTCTAAGGAACAGTTTACCTGTTTGGGATTTTTTTTCTTAAGTATTCAGACTGTTGAGGCTTAAATAGGAATTTTCACCCTCTTCTAGTACAGTCATTTTCAAAATCTTGTCATTTGAGGAAGCCAGTGCTAGCAGAGTAGTTGTAATTGAAGTATTTAATTGACATTTTCATACCGTTTTCTTACTGTTGCATGGAATGGTTTGAACAATGAAGATAGTATTTTCATTGCTCAGGTGTGAAAGATGAAAGTCCTTCAACACATCCTTTACAGCTTGAATTAGATGAGTTCATCATATGTCAGAAGCCAGTGGAACTGCTTGGGGAAGAAAGTAAGCTTTGTGAGATACCCATCACACTAGAATCCACAGAGTTACCTACAGAAGACACAAAGCACTTCCAAGTGCAGTATCTACTTTTCAGGTATTACAGATGTGTTTTCCCTTTTATAGGTTAATTTACTACAAAAAAAAAATCAAACTGAGTTGTGCATTTTTTGTTTTTGGAAGGAAACTCCTGATATTTTGACTTTTGGGGTTTTTGTAAGGTTTGATGTTTCTTTTGAACTGAGGAAATTATGGGATACCAAAGAAAGTCAATTTTTTAGTATACTGGTCTAGGGCATCAACTACCTCTCTAGGAAGCCTGTTCACTGTTTCACCATTCTTGGTAAGAAAATGCTTCCTCATGTCAAGTCTGAGCCTCCCCTGGCACAGCTTTGAGCCTTGCCCAAGTGTCTTGTCCCAGGATCCCAGGGAGAAAAGTTCAGCTCCTGCCTCTCCAGGTCCCCTCCTCAGGAAGCTGATTTAGTCTTCCTTTTTCATCAAAATTTCTATCAAAAGCTGAGGAAGATTTGATGTCCGGGTCCAACAGTGAATTCCAAAGCAAAGCAGGGAAAAGGATGACACATAATAGGAACAAATTAGTATTGGAGATGGCATGATGTTCCATACAGCTCAGTGGACTAAAAAGAAAGAGGAAAAAAATAAAGGTTAAATTGAGGTGAAAATCAATTGTGGGATTTCTTCAGTGATGTCAGACTTGCATCTTTCAGACAAGCAAAGAGAGAGGATTTCATTTGCAGGAACTCAGTAGAGTTCTGCCTAGCTGTGCCATGTGCTTCTTGGCATTGCTGTGCTAATGGCACTGGTAGTAGGGGTGTGCATTGTTGTTGAGTGTTAAAATATGAGCTATGCCTCTTGTAGCCAGTGCTGTTTACTTGTCCAAAGTAGATAATCATAATTTCTCACTGCAGTCCCATGTTGTTTTGGACTTTTTTCCTAGACGTTTTACACCTGACCAGTCGCCTTTTGGGTTTTGTGAAGAGACAAAGTTGCACTCTGTTCAACTGCTTCCTGTATACCAGTCAGGTATATGGATATGTGTGAATGCACAATGGACTGTGTCACAGGAGACTTGTGAAAGAAAGAGCTTCTGGTGTATCCTGTTTCGTACACTGTGTGATTTCTTTATGATTTGTTTTTAAATTGAGATCTTTCCTCCCTTTTCAATGATTTAAACTGAATTTCTGTTAACAAAAAAAGTCTTTTAATTTCTCCAAGTTCCACGTGAGACTTGAACTAAAATACCAATTCAACACACCAAAAATATGACTAAATCAGCTTTTATGAGTTCTTTACTGATAAATTTTGTGTTGCAAAACAGTCACTCTTTACATTGCATTAATAAAATTCTCCCTAGTGTTAAAAGATACTAGACTGCCACTCAGCTGACCGAGGAAATCAGAGTTGTAAACTTTAATAGTCACTAAGATACTGATTACCTTTCTGAAGGGCCTTAAATAAAACTGGAAGGGATGAATGCAGATTTTAGGGGTTCCCTAACTCAAGCCCCAAAAAACCCATGAAAGAATTTAATGCTGTATGTTAGCAGTCAGATTTCATAGAATCATAGCGTGTCCTGAGTTGGAAGAGACTCACAATGATCATTGAATCCAACTCCTGGCCCTGTGCAGGAGAACCTCAAGAATCCCACCAAGTGCCTGAGAACATTTTCCAAATGCTTCTTGAGCCTCTGGCAGGCTTGGGCTGTGACCACTGGCCTGGGGAGCCTGTTCCAGTGCCCAACCACCTTCTGTGGGAAGAACCTTTTCCTAATACCCAACCTGAACCTCTCCTGACACAGCTTCATGCCATTCCCTCAGGAGGTGCACAGAAAGTTCTTAGGTCTCTCCTCAGTCCTCCTCCAGGTCTGAACAATCCAAGTGCCCTCACCCTATGGCCTCCCCTCCAGACTCTTAACCATCTTTGTAGCCCTCCCTTAGTCTCTTCTCTAATAGGTTTATATCCTTCTTGTATTTTGGTGCCCCAAACTGCCCCCAGGACTCAAGATAATGCTGCCCCAATGCAGAGCAGAGTGGGATAATCCTATTCCTGTCCCCCCAGCAATGCTGTGCCTGATGCATCCCAGGATATGGTTGGCCCTTGACTTTTACTGATTACTCAGTTTGAGGTGGTTTTCTGTCTGCTAAGTAGCAATGCCTCATTAACTTGCAGCTGGCTGAAAAGAACGAGCTACTTGCCATTTAACTCCAGCTGTCTTATGCTCTTGTGTGATTTACAGGCTTTGACGAGAGGGTCTGTAGAATATGAACACAGCTGTTACCTGCTGAAGTGGCATTCTAATAAATTCTGCCATTTCCAGCCATTCCTTCCCTTAAGTAATAACCTGTTTTTTGTGAGCTGCAGCTCTGGATGAGCATTCATTCCAACTTAAAAGTAATTGTCTAAGATCAGGTTTTCAGTCCATGGGTGCTTAGTTGTGGTGAATTTGGGACTCTCTAATGCTGTTACTAATGTATACTGCTGTTACTAATCTATAGTATTTCTTCACTGGATACTACATCCATATTCTTGTGAAAATGCCTCCAAATGAGGTAACATGTCATATACTTTTTTGACATGTGCATTGAGCTTCACATAAAACTTCTTTTTACTAGCTACTAAGAAAACTAGTCTGCAGCTTGGGCAGGTTTGATTGTATCTTTTTGGCATCAGGCTTGGAATGGAATTGCCAGGTACATAAAAGTAAGTATTTTATGAAGTACATAAAATGTCTTTCTCATTGTTACACCTAGGAATTTCTGCAACAGCCTGTGAGGAAACTGAGAACAAGAGAAAACTTCTGAGTCTCTTCTGCTTTTTCTCTTTGCCTCATGTTGGATATCTCTACTCTATTGGGAAGTTAGTAGAACTAATTTCTACTTACCAATATTCAGAGAAGTCAGAGCAGGCAGTCCTCACTCCACAGTTCCTGCATGTCATTACAAGGTACTATGTTTATGGTTTTACTGGTAGTATTACTATGTTTCTCTGTGCTGCTGTCCCTTTTTGAACTTTTTTTTCCCCCTCTGATACGTCCTTCATAGCCTCCTGGAAATCTCTGGGCAGGCTCATGTGCTAGTTCAGCATACCCTCCTGCTTGGGCTTTTAAGCCCATTTCTTCAAAGAAAAAGGAGCTGATTCACTGTAGTCTTGGCTACTTGATGTTTGCAAATCTTATTTTTTTTTCCTTCATTATTGTGTTTGCTTCTCTTCCTGTAGTCAGAACCTGCAGTGCTTCACAGTGCGATGCAGTGCAGCAGCAGCTCGTGGTGAGGATCCATACATTGACACAACTGTTAAGGTACAGCTCTCATTATCTCACTGATGGAATGGGGGTGGTTGTATGGCACTCAGCTGACTTACATTTTGAAATCCTCTTGGTTTCTGGTGCCTGAACCAGTAAAATAACATCCAAAATGAATTGCGTGTTGTATTTTGGTGGTCTACAGATGTCTCAATGAAATAATCTATTATTGCCATATAAAATTCTAGACCATTAGTAGAATATTTTCAAAATCATGAAAAGCTATAAAATCACTTACTTTTTAAACTGAATTCCATGCTTTTCTGTATAAAACTGAGCAAAGGTTACAAAATTCTTTTTAATTGTATGATGTCTCTCTCTCTTAGGTGTCCTCGAAAAACCAGTTATTCTAAGATGCATGTAGGCAATCAAGCAAGTCTGCTGCCAGATACTTAGGGCATGTTTTTTAGGAGGACGGCTTATGATCCTTGGAGAGGTCTAAACTTTTCCCCTTCCTTAAATTGCTTGTCCATAAAAATGTATTGAATATAAAGATTGTGATACACATTAATAGAAGTAGTAGGAAAGATAGACAGGGGTGTATTTTAAGATAGCATTTAAGGACTTCTTCAGAGCATGTGGATTGATTTTTTATATGCAACTGAAATCATGTCTTTTATAATCACGCAGTCTTTTAAAACTTGGCCAAATTCAAACTATCTCGAATAAAGTTTTCCATGTTAGGCATCTACTTCAGATTCAATTATTTTGAGAAACATAGCTGAAACTGTGCAGTTTCTTTGAAAAGTGAAATAATTTTCTTTCACTCATTACTAAATTATTCTTGTTAGGCATTTGTGAGTATTTTTATTCTTGCTTAACTGAAGCCCTCAAAGTTAGGAAAGCCAGCGAATGTTTTTAGTGTTAGATCATTGTACAAAGGTTACTTTTTGTCTGATTTATTTAAAAACTCGGTGTACATACCAAGTGAAATTACAAAACAGTCACTTTTCTTTATAGGCTTGTCCACCTGTCACACTGGATGTCTGTACATTAAGAATGCAGCTTTTTATAGGACCAAGAGCTATCTGTCATTTCAAAAACCATATAATTCTTTTGACTAAGGCAGACACAGAAGATATTACTGAAAGAAGAAAGCCTACAAGAAGGATGCTGTAAGAATTTGTCTTTTAGAGAGATGGTACTTATAGCTCTTTGTACAGTGCTGAACTTCTGGATATTGCAATATAAGAGTGGTTCCTCTGTTGAAAAACTCTTTAGAAATAGTTGCCTTCTTAGTGATTGAGAAGAGCAATCAAGCTTTTTTTTTCCAATTCTGTTATATTTACTGACATAGAAGAAATGATCATGAAGTCACAAATACTTGAAATCAACAAAATGTTAAAGTAACATTACTAAGAATTTATCCTGAGAATTAAAAAAATATTTATCTTGAGAAAAAATGTATAGTACCAAAAATATGTAGTGCCAAAGCTACAGGTTACAAAATATGTTGCAGCACAAAATTAAATGTCTTATCTTTGGCTAAGAGTTCTTTCCAAGAAAGTTGCAAACATCCCTGTAGTTATCCATGACCAAAGTTGGATCAGGCTTTGCCCCGAGTTACTGTTGGAACGTGTGTAGCCAGAGGCATATGTGACTTTTTATGGTTTCCATGGAAACTGCTATTCTCTTTCCACTTTTGAAGGCTTTTCATTAAACAGCCAAACAGCTATTCTAAACAGCTATTCAGAAACCACATTTATTGAAGTCGGTTTAAGCTAATTAACAAGAGTGGGACAGCTTCAGTTGATTGAGGAGTTATTTGAACCAGTATTTCCTAAAGTCTAGAGCAGACATTATCCAGAAGAAGATAAGGAGAAGCCTGTCAGGAAAAATGACTATTCAAAATACTGTAGTTTTCTTGTATAAAGCACATTTTCTGCCAATTGTGTTGTTTCAAATATTCTAATTGGCATTTGAAGAAGATACACGTTTACCTTCTGTAAAGAACATAAGTTGGACAAATACTAAACTACGTAGCACCATAATTTGAAAATAAAGATGTAAACGTTTTTACATCTGTACAGTTAAAATTAAAAACCAGAACAAAAAGAGTCTGTCTTCCTACAGTGTTTTTAACCTTAGGGCTTTATAGGCAGAGACAATGTTTTAGAATAAAAGCATTCTGATACCTCTTTGTGCAGGGTCTTGGCAGACACTTCGATGGAGCTGCAGGGGTGAACATGCACTAAATCCTTACAACAGATTAAACAGCTAATTTAAATTACTTAACTGTTCAAGGTCTGGTTGGTTTAGGTCCTGGACAGCCTGACCTGGTCAGTGGGTGGCATCCCATGCCTGTGACAGGGGGTTAGAACTAGATGATCTTTAAGGTCAGAGCCAAGCCATTTGATGATTCTATGATTCCTGATACTCTCTGGTGTTAAGCACAGGAGAAGATGTAGTGGACAGTTATGTGTGAACGTGCCTATCTGTGTTACGTTATTAGCCAGTACGACTTAAATTCACAGTTTAACTCTCCAGCACTTACTGGTCTGCAAACATACCTATTTATGCATTTGAATTACAAAATGAGTGGGGATTTTGTGGTTGCATAGTGTTTATTTCAACTGACAACTCATCTCTTTTCTCCAGTTCCAGAAAGGCTGACAGCATCAAATCCAGAACAAATTCTGACTCAGAGCCTGGTTGGAATTTATATATTATAAACACTGTTTCAACAATTCAGCTTTACAGAGAAATGGTAACTCCTGCTTTTGTTGTTTGCCAACTAAAAATAAGTACTGTTATTTAATCTCTGATGCATGTATTGCTGAATATAGTGTAATGTGTTTTTTGTGAATAGCCCATAATCCTGTTTCAAATGGCTGCTGTCCTCACTAGAATTGTTCCTGTATATTCTTAATTTTTGTCAGCAGCCTAAGTATATCCTGTGTCTGTTCTAGGTAGATTATAGTAGAACTTATGAAAACATTAAAACTGAGAGCTGCATCCATCTTCTAAGTGAGGCTCACTTACTGGTCAGGGCAGCTATAATGGACCCTCATTTCCTTAAATCAGATGAGAAGGAAGATCTTCTAAGAGCTTTCAGAGAGAGTTGTGCCTTCTTAGGAGACTGCTACAGCAGGTATGTTTTAGATGTCAAAGTGACATAGGTGAGCCGTGTTTTCGGTAGTGTAACCTTAAAATGAAAATCCATAATTCTTTGCTATTTTACATTAGTATTGCATATGTAATACAAACTTTTCTGTTTTACAAAACCAGCTTAATCTAGTCCTCTCTTCAGTATCTGGTTGTCTTTAATGTCATTATACAGAAATCTATTATGCAGAATTATGTTGAATTCAACAGAATTATGTTGAATATGAACAATATATGCAGGTAACTTAGGTGCCTGCAACTTTGTTTGATGTAGTTTTAGTTCTTACAAAGAGTGATAGCAAAAGTGTTGCCCTTAGTTGTTTTGTTATTCTTTTCCTTCCTCTCTGTTTCCTTCAGGTTTGACACAAAGGATTACCACCTTGCTTTGCCATACTACAGAATGTCAGGTTTATCCATGACTGAAGTTTTAAATAGACTAGTTTCAGAAGGTGATGAAGTACAGACATACGAGAGAGGATTTATGTTTTACTTAACTCATTCTCTTAATGAAGACTCAAGTGAAGAATTAAGTAAGGTAGAAATAAGTTGATTTATTTGTAATCTGCTAATTTAGTTGTGATTTTAAGAATTGTGTATCAAATATTAGTCACTTTCCCTTTGGAAATGCTGAGGGGCTTTTTTAGTTTTACAGTTATTCTTTTTCACATTATATTTATTTTCCCATTTTTGTTGAATAGCAAGCAGCACCTGTGATGCTTTGGACTGCGTTCAAGCAACATCTTACAGGTTTGGCTTACATGATGCATGTTGCTGTGATCTGGTTGCTGTTTGCACAGAGACACTTCATTTTTAGGAAACCGTACCTCAGATTTCTGTCATCTCTCATTTCTGTAGCAAAACAGTGTCTTTGATCATTGCTGAATTGTACAGATCGCTAAAAACAATTAATTTTGGTGGTAGATGCTCTCCTAGGATGCCAGAATATGGGTTGAATCACTACCAGCTGGAAATCCTTTACTCTTACCAGTAGGGAGGAGAGAGGCAGGAAAGGTGCTGTGATTTGATATCTAAGCTGAACTTAAAAAAATACAAACAAACCAGCCACAAAACCCAAAACAACAGAACCGCACCACTTTCATATGTGATAGAAGAATGTATATCTGAAAAGGTCTAAACTGTCAAATGGCTTTTATTTCAATAGGAATCAGGAAATAAAGTTCTCCAGATATTCTATCTCACGGACCCTGTGCAGCTGCCTCATATCCTTTGCAGTCCCAGCATGAGAAACGTATGTCCTTTGACAGCTGTGAGGTATCTTCAGAAAGTAGAAAAGATTATGCCATCAGTGGTCCTGACACTTACTAAAGCTTTCTTGGCTCTGAAAATGGGAGACCTGACAATGTATGAACATGAAATGGACTCCTATAAGGAGGTAAAGTATGCCAAGAGCATGAGCTATTCATGCTTTACAGAGTCTAAGTAAATAATTTGACTTGTAGTTTCATTTTACAGTAAAAAAAACTCCCAGTCACTCCTCTTCCCCCTGATACACTGTGTAAGCTCCACTGAATGTCTGCAGTAACAGTAGAATGGAGGGCTGACATATACTGGGACTGTACAGTTTGCCCTGCTGGTAGGGTAGTCTTACCTTGGCAAAGACTCACGAAATAAGCAAGTTTCGAAGCTCTTAATTCTTGATCCATTCAGATGTTGTTTTACTGGGATGTAACCAACTCTGCCAGTGCTCTTCAGCTGCAATTGTATAGTAGCATTTCTTCACCTCTCCATCTGAAATTAATATGTGATATGCCCAACAAAACACCATCTGTATGCAAAGAGCCATTGTGAAATTGCTCTTGAACAGAATATTTGTCCATTGTGCTCACAAACTGAAGTTTCTGTGTACAATTTCACATCATGGGCGGAATCAAAGCACTTAACTCTTATTAAGACCAGATCAGAACCTACTTGAGAGCTATTTAAGTAAGAATTCCTCATCATTAGGGGCAAAAATGTTAGTGGAGCTCTCTTTGCCATAGATATTCACATGCGTGAGACCCTTCTATAAATTACTTCTTCTTGAGTTTGATCAAGACTGTGGAATATCCAAAGATGAGGGAGTTTGAAACAGAGACTTTTTCTTATGGTGGGATTTTGGGAGTCTAAACACATTTGAAATAAATGGTCAGCTGTTTCAAAGTTAGATACCATGCTTTGGTGAAAGAAGTCCTCCAAAGTTTTTAAAGTTAGCTGGTTTTGAGTTGCAAGGTGGGGAGCTGTTTCAAAAGCTGTGTTCAGCACCAACTGCTTTTGCAGCACAATCAAGTGAAATTGCTATGTTGTGAGCAAACATACACTGCATGGATGTTATTTTGAGAATAAGGTGGCTTAGGCTTGGGTATTTTTGTTTGGATTTTCTTTCTTATTTATCTGGTCTGTTAAATATGTTCTGTTGCACTTCACCTTTAAAAAAGCATTTTATTTCAAAGTAGGAAAATAACTTTCATTTTATATCAAAATAGGAAAATAAACCACTTTCAGAAAGCTAATCTGAATTTTTCTTCTAGATCTGCCTTATATTTCTTGTGTAATTAATTTAATTTACTTAGGCATTGTTTTTCCACTGTCTTTAAAATGGGAATAATATGTTGTCATACTCACCTTCAAAAGCACTCACGTAACTCAAAACAGCTTCTTGTTGCACAAAGTGCAGCACATTTTGATCACTGTTTCAGGGGTATTTTCAAAATAAAAATCACACTTCAGCAAAGTAGTCTATTGGAATTTAGCAAAATAGCTTCTTGAGAATTCAGACAGTGATTTTTCAAACCACCCTGTACATCAAATGGCTTGGATTTCTTTGTGAGATCCATTTTATATGTGCACAAACTCCATCTTTCAACAGCATATTACCTGCAGTGTTTAGGCACAATGCCTGTTTTTCAGAAGTTGCTGCTCCAGAACGTGGTTTGTATCTGTCTCTGGAGAGCTACTCTGTGAATTGCAGAAAGGATTTCTTCCCTGACTACTTCCATCTAAATTACACTGCATGAGGAGATTCTGAGTTTGCTGAGTAGAATAATCTGTATTTTGAATTCTTTACCTGATTTGTATCTAATTATGTTTGTAGACGACACTGGCTTGTGGCTTCATTGGGCAGCCACGACTCCTGTGGCAGCGTAAGGAAGGAATTGTTATGCCAACTGAGTTTGCTGTTCACCTGAAGGAGATGCAGCCTGGTTTACTGGTGGCTGCCATTGTGGCTTTACATGAGAACAATAAAATTGAACTAGAAGAAGCAGATACCTTTTTCAAGGTTGGCCTGTGATCATGTTTATGCTTCTATTTTTTTCACAGTGACATTGTTGTGGGAAAGAAAAGCGGCTTCAATTGCTTCTTCACTCATATCTCATATTTCAGCATTTCTTCAGAGAGAGCGAGATGAGGGTTGGAGATACTGTAGTCATGGGTACAGAGTCAGAAACTGGACTTTCTGGAACAAAATACTGGTTAAGTGAAGCAAAAAAAAAAAAAAAATCCATGAAGTTCTTTGCTTTTAGCCTATCATTTGAATGGAAAATACCCTGATCTCAGAGCCCTTTCAGTGGCTTCTTACTGATTGAGCTTCCTAAGGCCCCTGAAACGTAACAGAATTTAGATAAATTAATTCTATAAGCTCCTTTTAAAGAAATCTTTAGAATTAAAACACACTGCTAAGGTGTGTGTCTGCAGTTTATAAAAAGAAATACTAATAGTTTTTCTGGTGTCCCTGAAATTTTCTTTCTTTCAACTGGGAATAGACAAACCTTTTTTTCTTCTATCTGCAATGAATAGCAACACGTGGGTTAAAACGTATGTTCTTCAATGTATGTGTGTTGCAGTCTGTACTATATCTGTTGCTGTGAAAGACCTGTATCGAAAAGAGCAAGTCATGAAGTTCCAATTAGAACAAGTGTTGTTTAAAACCATTTGGACACAAAGTAAAAATCCTTTTTGCTGGCACAGCAGGTCTTAAAACGTCTTCCCTGTGGATCCTACTTTGATACCCAGCTGAGCTGCACAGCAAATCTTGTCGTGGACTATAGAGACTTCTTTAGAGGACACCTACTTGCCTATTGGCATATGTAAAAGTCCTCATCATTTGCAGTCTGTAAATACTTGCTGACAGTTGTACTGACATTTCTGGCAGTGGAGTAAATCTTGAGGAAGAAATCAAATCTGTTGGTCAGAATTGATTACCTTAAAATCATTTAACAAACTTTTTACTTTGCATAGCAGTGTATTACGTAGAATCACAGGACAAAAAAGGAATCAAAATTCTGCTTCTAGTAAAAGTGAAAAACTGTTCCTCCTGTCTTCTCTAACTTTCGCTGCTGATAATCACCGTGGTCTAACTTTCTGTCTCCTGTCATTTTTGTTCTTAGATATTGTGTAATAGCAGTGAAAACACTATTCCCCAGCTCCTGGTGGATTTCTGGGAAGCTCTTCTTGTAGTGTCCTCTCAGGAAGAAATACTTCAGGAACTCCTACTGAGGGTTGCTTCTCAGTATGCTTGGAGAATATCAAGGAAGCAACTTCCTGAGACTAAGCCATTGAAAACAACAGAGGATCTAGTAAGTTGTAAATCACACAGAGGAAGTTTTAGGACTGCAGTGTTCTGCCAAAATCTATCCAAGTACCATCCTTAATATTTTAATTCTAGACAGTTTATCTCTTAAAAGAAGCAAGACTGAAATCAAATAAGGCGGTGTGCAGTTACAAATGAGTGTATCTGTATTTGCCCAGTCCTGCTCCTTGGGGACATTTGCAAATATACTTCCAACAGGAATCTCAGCTTTGGATAGAAATAAGGGTTAAAGTGAAACAATGAGAATTTGTCATGTGGATTGTTTACAATTTTACAAAGCTAATTAAATGAGAAAATCCTGTGAATGGTGAATTCTAAAGAATTAGAATAGGAAAGCTGAAATACAGAACTAAATAGAAGTTTCCAGTTGATTTGTTATTAAATTGCATGGACCAGGAAAGAAATTATGCTATTTGAGATGAAAAGTTTTTTTACTTGCAGTGAGTTTCATATGGAATTGTCACTAATAGAAATGTTTCTTTTATTGTAACTTGATTGTATCTTGTATAGATAAACTCCTGTAGTCATTTTGGGTTGATTGTCCCATGGGTCACTTCCATAATGTCAGTGGGATGTTCATCTGACAAAGATTACCATGAAGACATCTCAAGACTTCAGGTATGAAACAGGTATTACATCTTACTGCTTTATATCTTAGATGCATTCTGCAAATGTTCATGTTTGTATGAACAACTTTCTCCAGCAGACTCTCCTCCTTCTTCCCCCCTAAGTTATCCAAGTCAAAATAAAAGGTTGACTGAAATGATGGAAGAAAAAAATACTGAAGAGTTCTGTTGATAAACAGTATTTACATTTGCATCTACTCTAAACTTGCTTTCTCAGTTTTCAGAAATATTTATTAAAGGAAGTATTATTTCAGGATTATTCCAACAAGTAAGGGCTTCTGTTCTAAGGTTGTGGCTAGCATTTTTTGCAACATTTGTCTTAAATCCAAACAATACTTTTTCTTCTTGTCTTCAGTCTCTTTTATGTAGTCAGTCAATCAGTATAGCTTCGGCTGTGCATGTTTTGGAGCCCCTGACAGAGGCTGACACCGTCGGCCTCACCGTCCGTGTTCTCTGCAATACCCGTCTGGGGGAGTATGAGGAAGCCATTGACCAGCTCCTCAGAAGGTGTCCTGATGCAGCTGTGTGCTACGCTCAGCATGAGCTGAAAGGTGACAATCAGGTGGGCTGTTCTCAACGCAGTTAGTCACTGTCATTTGGGGTTTTTTCCCTAACTGAAATGCTGTATATACAGATGGACTCTGGATGGATCACACAGCCTAGCTTTCAGACAAAATAAATTGATTAGCTTGCGTTCAGCCTCTTCCTTGGCATTTTAATTCCGTGACTCAGTCCTCAGTAATTGTAATGGAATATTTTTTCCTCCAGTTTCTTTACCACTTACTCTGTTCATTATAGTAAACTTAAAGCATAGTCTATTCAGATGGCAGAGTGCCTGAGAAAAGAGAGTTCTTTTTCTTTTTCCTCTAAACTCTTTTCTATAGAGGTATGAGGGACACTGTGTAAAGATTTTTGAGCAGAAAAAAGTTGCACAGAAGATTGGAAAATGCAACATATGCAAAAAATGCATTTCAAAGTATTGAGTTTATAATAACTGTCCTGTATTTGTACACATCTGAGCTTAGTTTAGGGTATTTTTAGCAGGTCTTTCATACTCTTAATTGCAGTCCTTGTTGAGTGACACTTTTGCTATGGGGTTTTGTCGATTAGGCTCTGTGGTGGAACAAGCTGCTTCCTGAACTTTGCAAGAGAACTAGACTTACTGGAAATGACTGCCCTGTTCTTATTTCATCACTCAAAGGTAAATCAATTGGTTGTAGCTCAACTCCAGAAAGCTTTGTACATCAGCTAACATTCTTAAAATTGTTCAGACTAAGGACTATTGATACGGTAATTTGGAAAAAAGGGGGTCTTTTTCTTCAGTTAAAGCTGATGCATTTTAGCAGCATTTCTGGTCATTAGCACAGAATTCTGCAACGTAGGCAGTGTAGCCTCATAAAAATCATGGCATTCATTTTGTATTGAAAACAGGTAAATTGTTGTAATCATACTCTTTCTGTATAGGTTAGGAATAGACACCATAAAAAAACCTACTAAACAGAACTAATTGTGATTGGTTTTTTTCTAGGCTAAATGACTATATGGTTTTTAGATAATAGGCTGCTATTGATAACACAGGGGAGGCTTAAATGTGTATTGATAATTAGGTCAGAGATTGAAAAAAACAGTGTGTTAATACTGGAAGTAGAGAAATCCGCCCTAGTGGTTCTGTAGTCCTGTTACGTGTTTGTAAGAAGTTATAGTGTTTGTGTAGCTGAGGGGTCAGTGTGATTGTTTTGACAAATTAGGAATATTAAATAAAGCACATATATTGTTAAAAGAATGCCACTGGAATTCCTGAGAAAAACAGCACTGTGGGGTTGCATTGTGCATCACAGGTTGCCATGCTCCATCATAAAGTTCTAGTTTCTGGTGCCAGCAGGGTTTTTTGTTTAATTTTCTGCCGTAACTGTGCTGTAATTGCTAAAGAATATAACATTACACAGCTTGGTCTGAAAAGCTTCTTGCAAAGCATCCAGTTTTACAGATAGTTTTGAGTTAGGGTACTAATAAGATTTCTAGGGCTTGCTTTGCATTTCATACAAAACATGTGAAATACTAGATTAGATTTCACAGCATTAGTGCCCTGTGTAGATCTGATGAGTCAAGACAGAGGTATGGTTTTGATTGAAGTCAATTTCAGTTTACTTTTCAGATTTCCCATAGTTGTGTTTGCACCCAAATGGCTATGTCTCAAATTTTGTTCCAGTTGCAATATTTAAATAACTTGATGACTTTAATTAATAATTACATTGTTGATGCTTTGGAGGTTTTTTTTTGTTCTAAACTCAAAATACCTGAACAATATTTTCTCCCCTGTTCTGGGCAGAAACTTTGTCAATTGTTGCAATGGAACTGGAGCTAAGGGATTTCCTCAGTCTTCTACCAGAGGATGGAACTGCTGCATTTTTTCTGCCACATCTTCTTCACTGCAGTCAGAAGAAGCTGTTGACCTAAAACAATGACATGTGGACCTGCTATCCATGCAACTAAAAAGAATGTCCTGTAATAAGAAAGTAAATGAAACAAGCAGTAAGGTACTTACGAGGTACTGTGGGTCTCCCTTGACGTACATCTTATGTCAGCTACTGAAGGACAGCTGTTTCCTGAGGCAAAGCATCTTTTGAAGCTAATTCTGGTGCCAAAGCAGCTAGGAAATACAGACTGTACAGCACAACTGAACACACTGTTCACTGAAAGTAAAGTAGAAAGTCAGTCTTACATCTTTGTTGGTTGGATCACTGATGTAAGGAGGAATTCAGGCTCAGGCATGTGTCTAACAGTACAAGTAAGAGTGAGTACCTTACTCTTCCAAGTGGAATTGGGCCCAACAGACTTGATACTGCAGCACAGACATTTCCTTGAATTCTAGCTTGCAAAATCAGGCCTCTGCTCTGTCATCTTAATTACATACTCAGGCAAGTATTATACTGAAAATGTTTTAATTTAGCAATTCCCAAGAAAAGCCATTAATCAAGGAGAAACAGAAGTGGAAGATATAGACTAGGGTTGGCTTGCTGGTCTTTGTTTTCTTTCTTCTGTTATGCTCAGTCAGTAGACAGCAAAATTATTCCACTGCAGAAGTTGCTTCAGAGTCGTCAGGGCAAAGCTTTTCAGTACCATAGTCACCAAATTTTGGCCTTCACTGTCTGCATTTCATCAGGCTTATTTCAGCCTAATTTTGCCTTGGAATTATTTTCATAACAGAAAACCAAATCTTCTAAATGCACATTCTTGAAAGATACTACTGAATGAAATTGTAAAGAAATTCAACAGCACTAATAAAACTCTTTTGTTAACTGCTCAATTATACGATACTGTATATCTTTTCAGTGTTAACCTAATTCCTGTTTTCTAAGCAGTTACTACAGACATAGCTATCTAGTACGATGTAACAGTATGATGACCACTACTCCAAATTTTGCTGTTACTTAGGATTATTTGCAAACTTAAAAAAAAAGTACATTTAATTAGCTCTTCGATGTTCCTCAGCTGCTAAATGACATGCATTAGCCATCATGTAGAATATGTTTCACTTGCAAGAGACTATTTTCTATTATAGAAACATATATTTATAAGCTGTTAGATCCATTCAGTTGTCTTGGTCTGTGGTTTTTTTCTTAGCCATGATCGCTATGTGAAATCTTCCAAGACGTGTAGAGACAGCGGTCAGGAAGAGAGTATTTTCCAAGAAATGAAGGTAGACCTTGGAGGATTGTTGTGTTAAAATGCTTTCATCTTTCTTGAGTGCCTGACGTGCCTTTACTCTTGAACTGATTGAATAATCTTGGGAACAGAGACCATTTGTCTAGAATGGGAAAAATAGTTTTTTGTTACATTTCATCAAAAGAATGGTCTGTGCATGCACCCAGCAGAGTCCAGAATGAGTCCAGAGGACCCAAGCACTTTGTGGACATTGTGAGTTGGATTTGAAAACAACTTTAAGCTAGATGGCTAATAATAAAAAATCCAACATACTGCTGATCCAAGTTGAAAGTCTGTTTTTTACATGTCTTTCTTTGTACTCTTAAATTAGCTTTGTTATTGTCTGGAAGTCTGGCATAACATACTCTGTAAATCAGTTTATAAAATAGAATTAGGTTGTGTTTCACATTCCAGTGGTTTATCAAATAAACTAGGTTTTCTGTTTATCATTGCATTCTGTATTTTTCATATAGCTATAAATGTTAATCATATAATCGTATTGGTACATACATCACATATTTGGAATTATTTCTACTGTTCTCTTTCTGTCAATAACTGCTATGCTCTGTCTTTTGAGTACTGGAAAACGTTTTTAAAATTGTATTAACATTTTAGAAACAAGAACTTTCAAAATTCAAGATTTTTCACTGGTAATACTGCTAGAGCAAGGTAATAGTGTCTGTAAAGCTACAACATGCCCTTGAGAAAGTAAACAGTATTTTAGTTTTTCAGTACTTCAGCTGTAGGGGGGCGATAAATTCAGCTGTATTTATCAGCTGTACTTGTTTTGAACAAAGATTGAGATGAAGTCTGACACTGCTGGCACTTCTTGGGTACAGAAATACTCCGTATGAAAAATTCTTTTTAAATAAAAAAATCTGTTACTAAGATTTCATGGATGGTAAGTTGAAGTAATAGTTATCATCCAGTCCTTTAGCTACCTAATTTTCCTGAGTGGTGCTGAGGGAAGTGTGACCAGGTGGCCTGCAACATCTCGGCTTCTAGACATGGAATATTGCTGGGTGCCTGAACTGGTTCTAAGTTTGCTGGCCTGTCTGTGAGCCCCACTGTGCCTCTTAAAACATACTAAAATACATATAATAAACATTGCTGAGCTAGATGGCTCTTACCTTCCCTTGGGAGCACAGTGTAGGTGGCTTCCATGCCTGCGTGGATGTGGTCAGTGACATGACAGTGTAACAGCCACGTTCCAGGGTTCTGTGGGGTCATTTCCACAGTTTGAAATGTCCCAGGGAACAGATCAAAGACATCTGCCCGGTAAACCCCTGTTTGCTTCAAGACAAAAAGAAACAGCAGTTAAATTGTGTTAAAGACACTTTCTGTGAGTCATTTCAACTGGAGTATCACATTGTACATCCACCTCATGCTCCAAAGTTTGATAAACTAGCAACTAAGTGGAAATGAAGGAAAACTATAGCTTTTGTCTTACCACAGCCATGAAAAATTCACAGCTATCTTGTTGAAGTAACTTCTGAGATTACCAGTGAGCAAATGGTACTGATATTCTCTGGCTCTGATATCTTGATCAAATACAAGTCTGAGGCACAAAACCCTTATGGTCAAAGTACAAGCCCTGCTTAATATTGTAATATGACTTTTCACCATAGATAATGGTCCGTGGTATTTGACTTACCTCTCGTTCTTAACACAGCAAGAAATAAGTGAAAAAGACCTGATACCTTGTAGTCAAAGCTGTGGCCATGAAAGTGTGCTGTGTGAATGTCTATCTCATTGCCCATTCCCATCAGATACCAGCTGACATTATCTCCAACGTGCATAGTCAGGCCATGCAAGTTTCCAAACACCTTTCCATTAATGGCTAAAAAGAAGGAAAGTAAGACAGAGAAAACAAATAACATTTTGTGTATTGTGTATTGTTGATCTCTAATATAAAACAGATTGAAAGATTTGAAAGCCAATGCCAGACAAAAGTAATGGCTTTGGACAGCACATTATGAATGGTTGTGCTTATATTCCTCATTAAACTAGAAAGAAAGACATAATAAAGGAAATTTCTTTACTGTACACCATTGCTAATATTGCAGTTTTTAAAGAAATGTGGGAACTGCAGATCTTTAAAAAAAGATCTGCAGTTCCTGTACATCATTGTAAAAAAGTAAGCTTTACAAAGACATGCTTTCAGGATTAAACACGTTTACTGACATCAAATCAGAACTTCAGATTTCATTTATGTTCTTTCTCTACTCAAAATCTCAATATGACAATATACTAGGGGGTTTTGTTGTTGCTGCTGCTGTCTTTTTGTTGTTGTTGAGGGTTTTTTTAACTTGTGAAAAAAATAACAAGTAATTCACTGGCATTAGCAGTGTTTTCAAACAGTTTGAGTAAAATTTTTCAGGCCTTCTGTCCTGGAACTGGAAATTTAGGGGGCTGAGAAAGTTGAATTTATGTGCAGTGTTATTAAATATATAATTTTACAGAATTTGTGGAACAAAATTGGGAAACATACCATGCATTTTATTACTTTCAAGGAATTCTTCATTCTCTTTGTCAACAAGGTGTGGGTTGGCAGAATACGTTTTAATGTTTTCATCCAAGTACCATGACTCATTTTCATCAAAAACCATAAAAAGAAGAGCAAATTGAACTTTATTTTCAGTATGAAATGATGGCAGGTAATGTCTGTGACACACAACAAGTGTGCCTATTAATCCGCTGTAAGTGTCCTGAAATGACAAATGAAAACCCACATAATTGCAACACGTAACTAAGCAGGAATACTTTTAATGACATGCATGAATCCTTTTACTATCTTCACAGCTGTCAGTATCTGGAAATAAGGGCAGCCAGTGTCAAACATATTTCTCCACTGTTATATGCTACCCAGGAATCAAGTTCAGTCAAGACTGCCTCATTTTCGTGTCTTGCTATAAATAAATATTTATTCTATATTAATTTATTGCTCTTTTTTAAAACTAATTTTATCATTTTGAGCTAGATTTCCATTCAAAATATACCTCTTGACACGATTTGCATTTGTTGAGACAAAGGCAAGAATACATTTATTTCCATTAAAATTACTATGTTAAGCTAATTCATGCTTGGTAAAAAATGGCAGAGCTGTGTTTCATAGTTGCATTTTAGTTAGCAAGACCATGAATGTCTGTAGCATTGAATTTCTGCCCTGACTTTCTTGCAATTTGCCTTCAAGAAACATTTAAATTCAAAGGTATGGTAATAGGGGAAATAACTTGGCAGAGAGAGCAGAAAAAGTTTCAAACTCATCTCCTTCAGCTGTATCTATGTTGGAGACATGAACAAAATTGATACCAATAATATACCTTAACAATGTCCACTGTTGAATGGTATGCCCATGCAATACAATGTGAATCTCCGCTCTCAGGACTAGATCTCTCCGGGATTTTCCAGACATATATTTTTGTTTCACCTGAATTAAATAAGTAGCAATTAATTTTTGAAGTTTTGAATATGCTGACCTACAGAAGGTCATCCTGAAGCAGATACTATCTCCATTTACAGCTTATATTTTTCTTGAAGTTCCCCGTCCCGTTTACTGCACTGGCTAGCTGACGGCCCCTTCTGCTGATCCCTGATTCTTCTTGACAGTGGTTTTGTGTGTGTTATGAGCGTGTCTGCACTGTCCAGTTCACCATACTTAATAAAGTCCATTGTATCTTTTGTAAAGAATGCGGAGGAACTTGAGAAGTAATAGCACAAGCTATGCTTTCCCCATGGAGCCAGATCTGTTTGCTTTCATGAAAGGTGCAGCCATATTGTGTCAAAAAATTACTGATCAAGGACTAAGGATGCATAGCAATAATTAGCAGGGGCGTTTGGACTGTAGAAATATTTCTCATAATCAGCATCAAAAATTTAAGAACTTGAGGCAAAACAAACAAAAATGATGTCTTCCCTGCTATCTGGAAGCTTACTAAATCTTACCAGAAGTCTTAATGTTACCTGCTGGAAATAAAAAAGGGTGGTTTGATACCTGGGTTAGTTGCAGCAACAACAGAACTGTCTGTTTTCACTCCATGGGCATGAATAGAGTAAGGTCTTGATGCTAAATTCTTAAAAACTATTATAATTTTATCTCCAGTATTTGACATAAGCAGTGGCCCTGTTGGATTGAAAAGAAAGATTAGATTGGTTTTACAGAACATCAGAGCATACCGAGAGACAGCTTGTGTTCAAATTCCCAACATTGGCTTACAATTTAGCTGAAAACTGTATAAAGATAGTGTTCACTATGATGTGCCAACTTGAGATGTTAAAGCTGGCCCTCTGCGTCTAAATTTCTGAGCAGCTACTGTGTACCTGAAGTCAGTTTGGATGTTTCTCCCCTGTTTTATGCTGACTTAAAAAAACTGACCTCTGATCAGGCAAAAGGTTTTTTTTCCTTGTAGAGCAAGTAATGTTATCTTGCAGGGAAAGCACCACAGTAAAAGTAGCAATTCCAAGTAAGTTTTCCACTTAGATTGAGGCAATTTTTGTGGGTAGAACTGTACTCAATATTATTCAAATAGTATCCTTTAATTTGTGTCACTGCATTTTTTGCATTTTCAAAACTGAACGTGATGAGTTTACCTTGAATTTCCAGGTGCTGCTGCTCCTTTGCTCTGTTTTTGAGAGTAGTGAATGTCTGATCAGTGTACTCACGATATACTACCTTTTTGTACTTTGAGCCAATGAATTTGTCTTCTTTATTTAAAAATGGATTGCCAGGGCTGCCAAAAGAAAGAAATGCATTCCTTCATGTACTTTAGAACATCTTTTGCAGGAATGTCAATTTAGTATCAAGGAAGAAGCTGGTTCAGTGAAAGAGCAATCTCATAAACTGCTAGTATCTTCAGCATGAAAACATTCTTGTTAAGCTGGGGGGTTCCTCTGTAGAAGGTTAAAAAACCTACTATAAATAGATCAAGCCTCTATGGCACTTGAAAAAATGCTGACAGCTTGGGCTGGCAAATGCTTCAAATTGCAAGAAGACATGCAGCAACTTGCATACTGAGAAATAGAGCCTTCGGTGACTTGTGTGCATCTGAAATGAAGCCTAAAACTTGTAAAGCTTAAGTGCCTTGCTGGCATTAAATGGGAGGGATTCTCTGCTGACATCATGGGGGCTGGACACAATGTGGGGGAGAAAAAGTCTGGTAACAGCATAGTCTGTGTTACTTGTGCTTGGAATTATGTCAGAGTCCACTGGTATACAGGGCAAGGAATTGTAGTATCAAATTGAGGAAAAAGATTTAAGTTAATTAAGTTAATCACAAATACAGTTATAATCTGCTACTCAAGTTACTCAGGTGGAACACAGCAATTCATCATTCTTGTTTAGTCTTTTCTGCTAATTGTCATGAACTATTTGATCCAATCAGTTCTCTCTCATTGAGATTCAAATACTGGAAATAAAACAGCAAAGACAACAAGCTTCATGGTGAGTAGATTCAGTCATGGACGTGTCTTGTGTAAGTTCATGAAATTGAGAGGGGTCAAAAAGAACTTTACTCAGACTACAAATAAACATGAGACAAAGGCCTTGTTTATCTGGACACAGTCATCATAGATAAGATGATAATGAACATTTTAAGCTTTCCACATCAAGGACTACCAACATCAGTAAATAATAGATGCACATGCACTATCCAGGATCCATTAAAATCTACACCTGTCCCACAGAAGATCTGTGCTGGACTATTTCTCGAACATTGTACTGTCTGGCTCAGTTACATGGCAACACTACTGGGGAGGGACAAATTCAAGTGAGGCCAAAATTATATGTGAAAAGAAAGCGTGTCTAGAAATGTCTGGAAGAGGAAAAGGTTCAGAGGAGAAGTGAGTTGCTCCTTTGCTTTTTTTTGCATTTTTTCCCCCTGTGTATATTCCAAAGTACCTTTCCTCATGGTATTGATGCCGCTCAAATTCCCATGTCCTGTTAGGAGAATAGTCCCATTCAACTTCCACTGCAGCAATATAGTAAATCTTTTCATGCAAATACGTAGATAAATCTACATTCCACCAGTGGCATTTTTTCACTTTGTAGTTCTGTTTCATGCCCCCAGTGTAGTGGTCTGTCGTCAGGCAGGAAACTTCAAAAACTCCTAGAAGTCATATAAGAAACAAAGCCTTGAAGAGACTGGGACACAGCTTATTGCTCATATGAGGTCAAAAATCTTTGTGCAGTATGGCTACTTGTAGTAATAAAATTCAGCACACAGAGCAGCTAGAAGGATCAAGGCTTTAGCATTAAGAACATGTCCTTACAGTTTGCTGCCCTTCAGACACAGCTGTACACAATTTTAGCACCAGGATCAATATACCAGCTACTTAAAGCTTGTCTCTATGCACAAAACATTTATAGGTAACAGTTTCTGCATTAGTATTTTTAAATAAGATATTTACCTTCAGAATCAGGCTTCATAATAGCTGTAAGAACTGTATGTGGAAACAGATTTGCTGTATCCCTTCTTGTTCCTTTAGTTACAAATGTGTTTTCTGAGAAGTATATCCCATGGACATCAACTTCTGAACCCAAGCCCATCAAATGCCAGGAAACAACACTTCCTTTACACATCTCAAGACCAGGCTGATTTCCATACATATAACCATTAATGGCTATAGAAGATTTGAGAAAGCAAAACCCACCTTGATTAATATATCACTTAATTCTGCAATAGAGATAAATTAATAAACACTTCAGATGTAATATCATGCCTTAGACTGACAGAAATATCAATAATAAAATACTTTATCACATCAACAAAACTAAACAATCAATTCAAACAAAACGATTTTTAAACCCCAGTGTTTAGAAATAATTTCTAACTGTTTCCCTTTTCAATGTCTACAGCATATATAGCTGCCTTGGCCAACTGGAAATTTCCCCGCTTTCTACTTATCACATATACAGGATGCGTAAAGGACCTGTTTTATATCCTGCAACACCTTCCAGCCATACAGTGGAGGCAATCTGAAGGATTTTTTAGTTTGAGTTACTAATCCTTTCTACATAGTCCTCTGCAAAACTTTCAAATCCTGGGCTTCTCAGGTACCACTGAATGCTCAGCACCAAGAGTCTTTAAACAGGAATGGCCCTGATGGGAAAATTTTTCAAAATGCACAAACAAATATACTGAAAGATTAGGACTTACTGGCAGGGCTAGGGCCTGAGGGTAAAAATGTCTTTTTCACACGAAACTTGAAAAACATTTCTGCAGTACAAAAACACAATCAGTGTGAAACTCAGTTCTGCCCTATTAAAGAAGCAAAGAGCCATTCTGAGGCAAAGTCCAGCTGGCAGGTGGAGGAAGGGATCCCTGCCCTCTGCTCAGCACTGCTGAGGCCACACCTGCAGAGCTGCGCTGAGTTCTGGGCTCCCCACTATGGAAGACACGAACGCACTGAAGAGAGAGCAACAAAGGGCCACAAGGATGATGAAAGGACAAGAAAATATCTCTTCCTACAGGGAAAGGCTGAGGAAGGTGTGATGACCCTTCAGCCTGAAGAAGGGGCAGCTTGGGGGATCTCACCTACCTGTACAAACACCTTCAGGGACAGTGCCAAGAGGACGGAGCCAGGCTCTTCCCAGTGCTAGGACAGAAGCCCAACTGACACTAACAGACACCAGCTGAGACACAGGAGGTTCCCTCCAAACTTCAGGAAACACTGTTACTTTGAGGCTGACCAAGCACTGGCAGAGGCTGCCTGAGAGATGGTGGAGTCTCCATCCTTAAAGGTATTCGGAAGTCATGAGAACATGGTCTTGAGCAAGTGGGTCTGCATGGCCCTACTTGAGCAGAGGGTTGGACCAGGTGATCTCCAGAGATCCCATCCAACCTCAGCTTCTCTGTAACTCTGTGAAAAACCTCCTTTCAGCTACATCATCTTCAAAGCAGAGGTCAGTTTTGTCTTGCTGCCTGGTTGCACTCAGCGGCTGCACACAGGCTAAAGACCTAATTCCTCCTTCTGCCTGCTTGAAGTGGTACATAATCACACTACATCCTCAGCTGCCATGCAAGACACTGAACAGCTGGCATTATACTTCAAACTACCACATTTAGGTGAAACTGAATAGTACTGAAATGTTTTGGGGTTTTTTTCTGCTGGAAAGGAATGAAATGTCTCTGCACTATACAGCTTTCCTGCCTCAAACATGAAACCATAAAAGTAAAAGCCTTATTGTAGAAATTACTATTTGGCTAACAAACAATCTTCTTACAGTGCATTTTGTTAGACTCTTGGAAGTCTTCATCATCTTTGTCAATTTTATCAGGACTTAGTGTAAACATCAAAATATTATCATCCAAATACCAGCTCAGATTCTCATCAAATACTGTGGCAAGTAGAAAAAACTCCTTGTTCACATTTTTCTGTTGAGAAGAAATAGCAGAAGGGAAAATAGAAATGAGTGAACAGAAAGTGTCAAAGGAAACAATCCTGTGTTCATAAAAATTTGTGAGTATAAGTCACAAAATAGTGTGAATGTATACATTGATACTTCATTCTGATAATCTCAAAGCTCTGTAATTCCTCTATCTGGTAACTATGTACTGCTAATGCTGTTTCTACCAGCAGGGACCACCTCTGGAAGTCAGTTTGTATTTGGTCTTTAAAATCTCTACATTTTCCTAGAGATTCTCATCATAGCTGAGACGTGAATGCCAGC
The DNA here is from genome assembly GCA_013400315.1 of Bombycilla garrulus. Taxonomy (NCBI): domain Eukaryota; kingdom Metazoa; phylum Chordata; class Aves; order Passeriformes; family Bombycillidae; genus Bombycilla; species Bombycilla garrulus. Next base: position 74,143 of record VXBU01012877.1, read on the forward strand.
AGCTGCTCATGACAATGGTGTTTTCACATTGCAGTGACTGTCTGTCTGCAGCCAGACTGAAAACCAGCCCCATTTTCTTCACGTTGTTTATTCCCCTTAGGACATGGGTGAAACTATGATGTGGAGAGGCAGTGGTGCAGTTTGGGAGGAGAAAGCAGATTCAGCTATGACAATGCAAATGTTTCCATTTATCTTCTTTGACTGACCTGTTTCCCAGAAGAAAGCAGAGCTCCTCTCCTGCATACTAGCAGAGGACCCACAAGGCCAGAACTGGTGTCTCTGACTGCATCCACAGCTGAGTAATAAAGCCAGGTTAAACAGTCTGGGTCTTGCTCCGTGGGACCCACATCCTCCGGCACATCCCATTCATATGTAAACGTGGTGCCGGGACTCACATGAGAGGCTGGAGATTCGGTACCTATTACAGAAATCAGCGTTGGGAATTATGCCAAGTGCACATTCTTTCTTCTGTCCCCTGTAAGCCATGGGGTGAGGCAGAGCGCTCACCTGTGGGGCCGTAGCGCGCCCCTGCCTCGCTCCGGTGGTAGCTCACGCCGTGGGGCTGGATGCTGAACGGGCGGCTGGCGTTGTTCCGGAAGGTCACCCTGATGCGCTCGCCCACCTCAGCCTTGATCACAGGTCCTGGAAAAGCGTACACCATCTAATTGCAGGGTATTTCTATCAAATGGTGTACAGGTCGCCACGAACTTACGGCATTCGGTGCCTGGCTGCTTTTTCCCTTGCACGAGGGACGCCCCTGGGCCTCTGTGGCCGCAGACCAGGTCCCTGGCACATGGCCTGAATCACACGACAGCCCAGCAGCAACCAACCCCAGTTCATGTGGAGGCCCAGTGACTTTCAGGACAGAGCCTCCTTTTGGAAAGGGGTTTACAGACATTAGCGCCAACCCATGCCGGGAGCAGCAAGGTTATGAGTAGGGCTAGATCTGCCTGGCCTGGCCTTGTAATTGAGAGCCTGCCCTTTGGACACCATGGCATGCAGGGAAGCTGGGTACCATGACAATGTTGCGTTCAAGAGCTTCTTTGCACCTTGGGGAAACCACAGGCACTAGTGACTGCTGGAGGCAGGGAGAGCTAAGGGCTTCTCATTGGAGATAGGGGCACAGCTCACTAACCAGCGGAAGTGACTGTTTACTCTCATAAATTTTTGACATGCAAAAATTTTAAATTCTCTTACCTAGGAGTCCAAGATGTGCTTCCTCTGCAAGTCTTTTTTTATGTTCAGTGAAAGAACCATCTGTGTATTCTTTGTAAATTGCTTTTTTGTAGGAACCACCAATTCTTGTCTCACTTTGTTCAAAAAAGATGTGAGATTCACTGTGTAAAAGAAATTGCAATAGATGCAAACACTTCAAATCAAAATGCTCGAGTGCATAAAGGCAGTCAGACCTCAACCCTGTTTTCTGAGGTATGACATGCTGAGCTTGTCTTTTGGGTTTCTTTTCAGTGGTATGGTCACACACTTATATGCAGTCCTGTAGAAGATGTGCAGGAATCCATTGTCTTTCACTAACTTCTCATTAAGAAAAAGCCACTTTGCTGTGCTGCCCTTACAAAGCCAGTATGCTTAGAGACTCATCAATGATGATTTCTAGTCAACATTTCATAACCTTGAGTTTACTCTTCTTTTAATTAGAAGTTACAAAAATTCAACAGGAGCAGGTATGAACACCAAGAATATGTAGCATCTATGTACAAAGAGAAAATTCCATCTACACTTCTGCTCTTTAAGAACAGATCTTTCAGTGTTTTCTAAGCACTATTCAAACAATGAACTGTGCCTCATTGCTTGTGAAAGAGGTAAGTATGCTTTAATTCACAGATGAAAAACTTGAGGAATCAGTGTATTCAGTGAATTGGTCCAGGTCTTAAATATGTGAACACAATGCAAAGGGCAAAGCTATCTATGCAAACTCTTTGCTAGATGAGATACTGTTAGCATGAGTTTCATCATTTAAGGCAATTGTCATAACTCCTTTGTTCCCTAACTCAGAATAATCAACTATCTTGAATAATCAGGAGTCACAGCCTAGATATGACATAATAATTAATCTTAATGCTGGTGAAATGACTAACATAGCAGCAAAATTTAAGGTGAGATTACAGGGAAAACAAATGACCTTATTTGGTCTGATACTGATTCTAGCATTACTAGCATTTGTTATAGCATAGATGAGGATTATGAGCAATTCTGCTTAAAAGTCAGTTCTATCATATGGCTTACCTTATTTAGCATGCTTAAATAAATTCTGCTTGGACAATAAAAATTCTTTAATTAGAGGCATTTACCTGTCAACGATTAATTCTTGTCCTGTAAAATGGTTCAAGGCAGATGGGCCATAATTCCAGATGATCTCTTCAGCAGCAATGAAGTACTGTCTTATCTTTGTACTCTCCTTGTGACCTGGTGTGGATTTCTTACAATCTTCTACTTTAAAAAGGGCCTGCATACCACCTGGGAAAAAAGAGGTAGAGAAACCTAGGGAGAAGGAACTGCATTTTGTTTTCTCTTTCCTTGCATCCAGCAGCTCTTCTGTTCCCTGGACAATTCCCACACCTTTGATGGATACCAAGTATTTCATAAGTATTTCATATGGCTATTAAAACTGAAAATACAGGATAATACGGGGAAGAGAAAAGAACATTTCTGCTTATTCATGAATGCTTTTCCCAGAACATGTATTTGTCAGCAGGCAAGTTAGCCTGCCTTTCCTATTCCCGTTGTCAAACATGGAATGAGCCGTACCATTTTTTGCTGGCAAATGGAAAATTGTGGTCAGTTATCTCCGGCAAGAGGCAAACATTATGCTGGTTTTTTGCCTGAAAGTGAGGCTTGCAAAAAATGCATCTGTGCTAATTGCTGCCAGCTGCTGCTGATGTCCATTAGAGAAAAGAATCCTTTGATTCCCATGGCTACAGGCTCAAACCCATCTAACGCTCTTGTAGGCATTTCAATTACTCTGAGTGTTTAGTTAGCTAGAGGAGATCATTGCCTGGCATATCACCAGGTCAAGAGCCCTGCTAAAGTGACTCATTGAACTCTTGGCTCAAGCTAAATAAAGTTCTGCTCACAGAAACTTGTGCTGTACCTTCAATATGGTCATTCACTTGGCAGCTGAGCAGCCACTCCCCGGGGCTCCTCGGTACCATGACGGCGTCAACGAATGTGGCTGGGAAGAGGCTGATGGTGTCAACTCGGTGATGCCTTTCTATTAAAGTCTGTCCATGAAAGTAGGCTGAGTGGATATCAGCTTCATTACCCATACCAAAAAGATGCCATTTGATCTTATCTTCCACGCACATTGTGATGTTTGGGAGGTATCCATACATGTACCCGTTGATTGCTAAAATAAATGTTGTTTATTACAGTTAACTTCACAGACCTTAGGATTTTTTTCTTCAAATGCAGGTATTGTACAACCATTGCTCTATTCTTCAAAATAGGAAGAGCTTCAAAAGAAAGCTCCACACCTTTGAAAAGCACTGCCAGTATCAGACACAAGCTTCCTCTACAAAGCTGTGATTCTGGAATACATGCCAGAGCCAGAGGTATCTTATTTGTTTACACTAACAGTAAAAACTGCTTTTCTAAACTGTGAAATTATAGTACAGAGCTCAGGAATAAGAAACAGAACAAAGTAACACAACTCTATTTAGAGTGCCTGAGAAAATTACACTGGCAAAGAGCTTCTTGGCCAGCTCCAAAGATTTGATTATACAATACTTGCCATCACTTTTTAATGTTTTAATTTTTATTTAAAAGAATCTGCCTTAATCCTCTAAGAAAAATTCCTGATAAAAAAAAAAAATAAATCTACAGTTAATCTTTACAAGAGACAAGATCAGTGACAAGCAACATTAATATAATGTTCTCTCACAGTGCATTTTATTGCTTTCCTGGAAGTCCTCATCATCTTTGTCCACTTTGGAAGGCTCAGAACAGTATGTTCTGATATTGTCCTCTAGATACCAACTGAGATTTTCATCCACCACAGAAAACATAAGGATAAATTCAGCATCAAAGTGTCGATCACTGTCCCTATTCATTGTATCTGAAAAATAAAGCAGTATATTAAAAATCTTCGGTAACTGACATTATTTTTTTTTTTTGGTCAGTTTTAACTCTAGTCTCAGTAGGGCTGGACCCTCTTTACTTCATGCTTTGACACTTTCCTTGAGCATGACTGTATACATAAATTTACAGACACAGTTAGAAAACAAAAATCCCTTTTGATAGATTCTATTAAATTACTGAGAATAAATATTGCATATAAATCTCTTTCTTATATTAGTATTTACAATTCCTTGCACATCGTTAGCATAGCACATCTCACTCATATGGATCTGTGAAAAAAGTATTTTGCAAATTATATTCACTCTCATACACAAAATCAAACTACTTCCTATACTACTGAAGGCAGCTGATTGAGAAGATCAAAAGCAGTTATTTCAAAATCAACTGTAATCTTCTCGTTGTCCAGGAAGTTATTTCACTGATATTTATCAACGATAATTTTCAATCACCTTGCATATGTATTTATTTACTCACTTATTCATGTATGGGTTACCTTTCCTGCAAATTATCAAAGGCCCAACAAGTCCTGAGGCAACATCTCTGGGAGCATCTATGTGGGAGTGGTAAGCCCTGGTTATGCAGTCTGCATCTGCTTCAGCTGGACCTTGATCTTCTGTCACATCCCACGTGTAAGTGTACTGGCCTCCAGGCTCCACAGCATCATCTCGCTTTTGCAGATCTCTGGTGGTGTCAGGATAAAAAGCACCTGAAGAATTCCACACGGCCACCGTTAGCACAACACATTCACAACAGGGCGTCAGGATGGCACCTGCCACACTGCAGTAAAATGGACTGAACATCTGAATACAGGTTAAGAACCCACAGCTCTTACACCACATGAGCAGATGTTTTCTTTTTCTTTAGGAATCTTTTAATTTGCTTTTGAAGTCCATATGAATATTTTGATCAATGGCCCATCAAAGTTAGTCCTTAATTTATTCGGAGGGGACTATGTACTTCTTGTAAAAAGGCAACAATTCAAATATTTGTAAAACATTTGTTAAATATTAATCTTGGAAACTGTTCTAAAAAATTGCATATGCCCTGAAGAAATATAGGTATTGCTGGAATGATAGCAAGGGAAAAAAATTCTGAAAATATGATTTTCAGAATACATAATACACTGATCTCACCCCACAGAGGGTGTCTCTATCAAGGCACATACTAGTTGTAAAGAAAATAAATTACTATGCAGTATCTGTTCCTCCATTTTAAGAAACTCTTGTGTATCTTACATACTAGATACATAAATTTAGTGTTAAGAATTTGGAATAGTACATTATTACTGTTAACGTCTTCCTCACAGCATCAAATTTTTATATATCCTCTGTACCTGAATCTCTTATATACCTTTATACTCTTATTTTGGTTGAAACACAAATGCTCTTATTTCAGGTAAAATGCTGATCTAAAATTGCCTTCTTCACAAATTCCACACTTGGCTTTGTATTTCACGCTTGAAAAATTATCAAATTTAGCTCCTATTTTAAATTGATTGTGTCCTAATTTAAATCTCTTTTTATTGACCAGTCTTCTGTCTGATGGAAGAATACCACTAACACTCAGAGGGATGATTAGCTTTCGATAAATTCTGGCACAAAATGGAATCAAGCTTACCTTCATTTTCTTTTGTGTAACTTACACCATGTGGATGCAGCGTGTAGTTTCTGGAAGCAAAGTTTTTCAAGTGAATAGTAATGGAATCTCCAACTTCTCCTTTAATTATAGGACCTAGAAAACCCAGCCAGGAAGGTTTGTCAACTATCACATCATATAAATTATTGGTGTACTGAACGTAGACAGCTTTCTTGTAAGTGCTTCCTATCCTGTGTGGTCCTCTTTTGAGAAAGACTTCAGCCTGCCTGTAAAGAAAATACACAAATGCATCTGTCTTGTGTTTTTTAATTAACAGCCTCAAATAAAGACCAGGCCTCTGCAGCGTCGGGCACAACTACATGCGAGCTTTGTGGTGAAATAAATGAATACTGCTCAAAAATGCAAAGCATTTTCTACAAGGTAGAGCATTGTTTGAGCACACGGGGAAGGAATTGTAGGTACCTTGGCAAGCACAGGTCTGAAATGTAATTAAAATGCCAGTCCAGAGCTCCACTTGGGGAGCTCAGTTACTATAATTCCGAGTGCAAGAGGCTTTTGAGCTTCAACTTAAATCAAACATATACAGTATGGCTCTTTTTGGACCATTTAAACAGCTACCATTTAGTGTGGAGTATTCCTTCTGCACTGGGCTTTTCCCTGCCCCTATAAACATCAATCTCCGCTCAAGCACAGCCTCATAAAGCACCCAGGAGGAGAAGGGGAATCAGAGAAGCTGAAACTTCAGCTGAAAAGTACAGTATAAGAGACTGGCTCCATTGCAGGCATACAGCCACTGAAAACCTGAAATTAATGTAGCATACTGCAGGTCACCAGAGCAGAGAAAAGCAGTGAAAGTGCAGTGAACAGCAGTGGTTTGTTGTATTACAACATAGCTCTGCAATTCACAGACAAGATGCCCTGTTTCCACCCCCAATGAGAGTTACTAGCCTCCTGAATCCGTCTTAGACCTCACAAAGTTTTTGAGTGGAAAAAATAAAAGGCTCACTGCTTCATCTCACACTGTGGCAGGTTATGGCTGAGGCTCTCACTAAAGAAAACAAACCACAGGAAATCTTGTAATCCCTCATCCACAGACTACATGAGAAATGCATTTTTGAAATTTTTCTATTTTCTGATTTCTCTCATCATTGATTTTGTTTTGATATAGTCCTATTTCATTTTAAAGGCACGGCAAAAAGAGAAGAAGAACACTTTTCCTCTCTGAAATATTTTTCTGATGCCTTTTATATCTGGGTTTTCTTTATTGATTATTCAGACCTCTGGGGGGCTTCCCTCCTCCTTAGCCTACATATCTTTAACCTCCTTACTGCTCTCACTCTGCACAGGACCTTGTTTGCCTTGTAATGAGCAACCCTGCTCCTCCACCGTGGGTGGAAATACCTAGCTGTGCTTCTGCGCCGGTGAAAACCATCCCTGCCAACAATGAATAACTAAAAGGGAAACCTGTGCTCGGTAGGAAAGTTTTAAATTTGTTAAGATTCTGCATTTTAAAACAAAAATCATCACCTTAGACATTCAAAATGACACACCATTAGATATTCAGGGTCTTATTCTGGTCTCCACTTAGTAAATATTTCATTACAACAAATTCACATTCTGATGCATACTTCAATGCTTTGAATTAGCAGAACATTGGAATGCAATTCTCAGGCAAGCCAGGAAAAAAAAAAATCAGAATTCCCTAACATATCTGACAGAAAATCCACTGACACCAACAAGACTCACTTTACTGCCTTCACCAGGTTTTCAGTACAGCCCTGGTGTCTAAACCAGATGAAGCTGTAAAATAAAACTCAAGTGACCCAGTGACACTGCTTTACTTACTCTTCTTCTGCAAAAAGCTGCCCAGAAATGGCATTGGCATTGCCGGGTGCATAGTTCCAGACAGTCTCTGTAATGCCAACAAAGTACTCCCGGTTCACCGCCCAAACTTGGCAACAGCAAGAAACCAGCAAGCAGCTCAGGAGAAAAAGCTTCATTTTGCATTCACGGACCTTGTGAAAAACATGAAATAGAAACACAGGACGGGCACATGCAATTTCCTTTTATATGTTCCTATCTCTCCTACTCCCCACATCCTTACCTCCCCCTCCCTGCTCCTGTTTGCTTTTGTGAACACAATGAAAGCAATTGCACAATGTCTCTGTGTGTCAAGAGCAAACAAAAGATTCTGGTAAGCAAAATCAAAGGAATTTTTTCTATTTCTGCCAACCTACAATCACACAAATTAGCATTCAGATTGTCATAGAGTGTAAATCTTGTCACTGATTTGAAACCTGATTTAAGTGGATTTACAGACTTAAGCTTCATTACATTCTTCACTATCTTCATCATTCTCTCTACATCTTGTATACTCCTGAGAAAATAATCCTATGATATGTGGCACAAGAACCAATTTCTCAAGCACACTGAGAAAAGTCCTAAGTGACACTTTTTCCCTATGTATCAGCTCTGCATTGACCCAAGGAGCCCAAGCTGTGCCTGCTCCGGTCTGTTCATGCCACCAAACTGGTGCGGCACAAACAGAAAAGGGGGGACTGAGATCACTGGGACCAGTGTGCCCACCAGTGCATGCTTGGGTTAGCTCTGCTACCCCCCACAGTTCCCTTAGAAATGCAATTTTAGCACAAAGGGTGGCTGATATTGCTAGAGATGGAAAGGACCAGATGCTCATGGATGGAGGTGGGGAGGTTTGCATCCCCTTTCCAAGCAGTTTTAGTATTGCGGAAATGAGGCTCAGAAATTCCACAAATGACCCCTCTATGTTATCTTCCTCCTGGTCTGCTGCTGGACAGGATAAGCCACATTCTTCAGTGATTAAAAACCTAAGATCCAGATAGTCTTAACTGTTACCATTATCTAAATGCACTACTCGGTGCCAAAGGCTTCTTTTGCTTTATTCAAGTTCTGTAAACATTCTGTCTCTGAAAAATAACAACAAAATTGGACCTTAAACACGGAACACTTAAAAACCACCTAGCTAAAGTTTGCAATGGCGCTCTTATGAGTATATATCCATTACAATGTGGTTGTGTCTGAAGCTTGAGACATAGAAAGCCACCTCCAAACTTCTATTAAAAAACAGATGTTCTCAGTCACTTGGGAATTCTTAAAAAAGTCATCTGTGCTCTGAGCACTGACACAGTTACACTCGTTCTTAATTACAATTACAATTTTCCATTGTATGACAACTTAAAATTATCTGTAATAAGCAGGATATCCTTTGCAGCTATTTTAATACTGGTCAGAAAAATTATGATCATTTTGCATAGAAGACTAAGATTCAAAATATAACTAAAGTATAGCAGTTTTCCTTTAATGACATAAAAATCTAAGTCTTATTCACCAGGACTATGATATAAGATAATTCACCAATTTTAATCACTATTTCTATCAGGCACTGTTAGAATATTTAATTTCTTCATATTTCTACACATCTGCATTAAAGGGAGGACTCTACTTCCCTCTAAATGACAGAGCCAAAGCTGAGATTTTGAAATCTGCCCAAATCTATGATGAAATTCTGGAGTTTTACAGGTTGATGTCACATGTTCAAAACTATTTCTGTAGGGACTTTTTTTCCTTTGCCATGGACAAAGACAAGTAGTGCAGTGGAAAGATCAGCTTATCCAGGTCGCATATGCCCCATTTGTAAACTAAGTGAGGGAAAATGAGAAAACTTTTATCTCCTGTTGAAACACTTAAATTCAAAGTAGTTTCCTAGTACATTCCTTAATAAATAAGTTGTTCATGAGTATGTAGGTTTTTGTTTTATTTTTGTTCAGATTTCCATTTGATTGAGGAAGGAAAAAACCCACAAATACCCTTGAAATCTCCACATTTATTTGAGGGTAAAAATATAAGCTTTACTTTGCCTCACACCCCTGAATACTCTAAATTACTCTTCTTTGATTTGCAAAAGAACTGAATGTTTTTCTTATGTAAAAATATAACAGAAAAATTCTGACAGGCAATATTTTCCACTCCCAGTTTTAATCACACCTTCCCCAAACTTTCAGATTATCTGTGTGCCTAAGCACACTCCTCTTATCTTCTTCTTAAGGAACTCAAAAAACCGACCACAGTACCTCAGCTTCTCAAGTCTGTATTATCTTCAGAGGTGTCTGAAAAACAGGAACTTCTCTCAGGACCTAAGTAGGAAGACCTTATTTAATTGGTTCAACTATGAGTCTGCAGTTTGATGTCATGAATATCCTTTCATTGTTTTAAGCCATAACACTTCATTTCTCATATTGAGGATGCTCTCTCATATGTCCACACAAGTCACATCACACTTGACTACAAGAAAAAAGTTTTCCTCTAAATGTAAAGTGAAAAGAAACCCAGTGCAGCCATTAACAGGTACCAATTAGCACACCTGAGTTCAGACCTGTGTGTCTAGTAAGTCAATCAGGCCCAAGTGCCTTTCTTACCACAGGAAGACTTGATAAATGTTTTTCAGTAATTGCTTTTTGCAGTTAAGGACTTCTAAGATGGAGGGAGCAGGGTAGGCTCTGCCCTCTATTGCCATCGTGGTCTGTCTAGCTAAAATTAATTAATTTAGAAATCATGGCTGCACTCAGTGCACTAACAACCCCTCCTGATGTACTGGGCTTTGACCCAGGCCTTTCCGAACAACAAATTGTCATATGGTCTAAGCAATGACAAGGGAGTACAAAAGCAGTTCTACAGCAGTTTATTTAAAAAAAAAAAAAAAAAAAAGGTGATTTCAATACAAAAGCAGGTCCATTGTATTCAAACATCCATTAAGTCACAACAAGATGGAGGGTAAAAAATGAAGTATCCCTGCCAGGCACAACAGGACAGGTGAAGAAAAATGTAGATGTCAGACAGTTCAAATATATTTCATCCAAAATGGAGAAGTTTGAGGGACAGAGATTTAAAATAGGGGTTAATTTTTTCTTTGTAGCACTCAAATCTACCAATATGGAATATGGAGAGGCCATCTCTCTCTTTTTCTGGGGATGGGGGATAAGCAGCAACAATTTCCTTGCCATTTTCAGAGAATCCCAGCCTGCAAGTAAAAAAACAAAGTGCTAATCTTTCTCATCATTGCTGTGAAAGTCACACATTAGTAAGAATGTCTGTAAATTGAATGTTAGAACAAAGGTGCTCAGCAACCTCTGCTGACATAAGAGTAATGGACTTGGCATCAGTGTTAATTTCCTAACCACTAATTTTTTTTCTCAGTCCTAGTTGTAAAGTTCAGAGTGAGCAGCCACCAAGCTCTGTATATCACAAGAAATTAGTGTATTAATCAAAACAAACAAATCCATTATCAGTACGTATTCTCTGAAAAAAAATATTCAGTAGCATAGAGAATGCATAAACCAAAAGGTTAGGTCCCCAACTGAGAGAAACTGCTGAAGCCACAGAGACAAGATGACGCTGAAGAAAATAATGTCAGATGTTTTGTTACCTGCACAAAAACAGAATAGGTCCCACACAGTGTTCGTTTCAACTCAGCGGCTACTTTGAGAATGCAAATGATCAACTGCAATCCACTGAGAGCTATCAAAACCGAGAGTAAAATGATGTTCCACTCCACTATGTTAGCAGGTTCTGTGCACTTAGACCAGGCAGGGTAATCTGTGAGATACCTATTAGAGAAACACCAGACTGAAGTAAGAAGAATGTTTCTGACTACTGATTTGATGAACAATTTCTTCCAGAAGAGTTACACCAATGTTTCTTACCCCCCGGCAGTGTCTTTGAAAACATAATTCCATCCATTTGATGAATTGCAGAAAGGACCTTGAATCAAATGCAGGGTAGAAATGATGCAACTGTATCCCGAGAAAGCAATTCCAAGCAGGGCTAGCACAATAGAAATAAAACTCTGAAGTAAAGAAGAGAGAGAAGTATTACCTTGTGAGGGTAGTGTCCACAGCAATATGATCATTCAGTCTGTCTACCTACTTCTTTGGGGCTGAATCTAACATATGATTTTTCCAGTCTTCAAAATTCAGTAAGAAAAATAGCAGGTAAAGCATAGTAAGAATACATATGCAAAATAAAGATTAAGGCAGGGTTTAAGACAGTTCTACAACCGTACGTCATACATTATTTGTGTGTGGTTTTTAAACTTGCATTTTTGTAATGTTGTTTCCCAAAATAAGAGATGAACACAAGAGTGTATTAAATATGTCTGCATCCCAGGTAGAATGTATTGAGTCATTTCTGAAGGAAAACACTTTCAAATAATCCAGGCAAAGGGATGAAGCTATTTAGCTGGTGTGCTTCATTCTATGTTCTTATTTTATTTTACAAGGATTTGGGGGAAGGGTGTGTCTGATTTTCTTTCATCCTGCTTATGCTTCAGAAGAAAGAAGCTACACTTTCTGTGGCCTTGCAACCCAATTTAGAATCCTTTGTGAAAGGAAGTAAAAACGGAGCAGTGGAGAGGGCAGCAGGATGTGCTGGAAACACAGGAGCAGGAAGGCATTCAAGACAAATGCTAAGGAGATGCACAGAAATAAAACACAGACTCACCCTGTAGGTTTTGTTACAGCTCTCACTCTGGCAGCACCGATAGAACACACTGCACTCCAGTGCTATTAGAATTACTGCCAAAAGAAGGATCTGTAAGAGGACACCATAAGATCAGTGAGACAACTGCAGATACTAAGCCAAAGTCTCCTTCACCTTTGGAAGGCAGGGACTGCATCTCTTCTGCTGTCTTGATAATTTACAGCTGATCCATAGGACAGCACAATTACTCAAGGCAAACATGGAACTGGAATGGTTTTAGCAGGCTGTCACTGTAATTGTGTCTTGTACTTGAAAGACAAGAGTTCAGCATCTCATCACAGTGAAGTGCTATGAGCTCGGGCACAGCTACACCAATGAAGCTGAAACAATAAAACCCAGTTCACAAGCAGAAGAATCAATACCAGTAGAAAGGATATTTTATTGATACAAACATGTCAGTTCAACACCTTCCTGCTGACACAGGCGCATAAATCAGGGTATTGCCTTCCTTACCAACACACAGTAGAAAATGTCAGCAATGCAAACTCCTGATTAAATTCACCTGGACTTTCATTTGTTTGTTAAGTACCCATATTGATTTTTCAAACTATCGGATTATTTAAGCCTGATCCTAAAATAATCTTGATAAATAGGATCTGGGCTCCAGAACCACAAATTGTCATTCAGAGAAGCACAGGTTTGAAAAGGGAAGTATGAGAAGAGGATATTCCTGAATCACAACACTATTCTCTCACATGTTGCTGCCCAGTTTGTAACAGAATGATACATGCATTTTTAATAAATTGAAGCATTTAAAAATGCTTCAAAATACCAGTATCACTGTTACAGTTAAATTCTTCATACTTTTGCAACTGTTTTTCTGTTTGAATCCTCTGTCTGGTAGGTTTTTTTCTTCTAGAAAAGAAGGTTTTTCTTCTGCTTGAAAGATAATACACAATTTCAAAAGAATGTCTAATGTTTTAATAACAGTTCAAGAGCTTCATGGAAAAACCTCACTTATGCAGATAAACCCTTTTAAAGCAGTGATTGTGTGCAAAGCACTTTGATCATGCAACTGCTTTCTGATCCTGAGGCTACAGCTCCTTATGAACATGGTGAATAGCAGGAACACTGGGAAACTCCATGGTATTTTGTTAGTGCAGATACTACAAATATTACATCTGCATATTACAAATGTAACAGGGAAAATCCTACTATGCTAATCACAGTGAGACAATTCTCTGTGTTTAGTCTGACAACAGTAGCACCTGATGCATTGTGAACTCCACTCAGAATTCTAAACAGTGGACTGCATACAGTTCTTAAAAACATCTGAACCATTATGAGAAGCTCTTTTTCTTTCATTTGGGTGAAAGAGCTCTAATTCAATCTCCACAGATGATTAACTCAACATAGTGTTTGCCTCCATAATACAAGCATAAATTACGTATAAACAAAAAGACAGCAGAAAAAAACCCCAACACACCCTGCAAAATCAATTGCACTTAATAACATACATAACTTGTCACTCAGTATACTAACTTTTTTCCAGTTTGATTTTTTTCTGCCTGCAGTGGTTTTTGTTGAAGTAATCCATATGCTTGTTTTATAAAGCAATTACATTGCCGAAGACTAATCCAATATTATTTGCAGCAGAACGCAATTCATTAAAAATCCATAGACTGAGCACTTACCATCACACCTGAGAAACAGATCCCTTCAAAATACCACTCATGGTTGGGAAGCTGGTAACTGGCAGCATGCAGAGCTTTCCCGTTTGGAAAGTACAGGAGGATGTTCACAACAATACTCCAAAGTGCAAGAGGTACCAGCAGGCAACTCAAACAGTTTCCACATGTCTCCAAAGCCATCTCTCAAGAACTCTGGAAGTTTTGTTCTTCTAAGCTAACAAAAGTTTACAAGACTTTCAATATAAGAAGCGTTTTTACCTCCCCAGCTTAATTCAGTCATTTCATATTCACAGGAACCAGAGACTGGGGTGTGATTCCAGGGACAGAAGTGCTTAACAGTTAGCAGAACAACCGATGAATAACACAGTGTAAACTCACTGTCCTGTGTTAAGCACGGCTTTAAGTAGCCATTTCCCTTCTAAAAGATCCTCCTTTGTGATCTTCCAAATCAAATATGTCTAGGAGTCAGAGTCAGGAAGGAACTTCAAAGCTCTCATTTCCTAGTGACTGCTCAAAAATGTCCTCCTCCCTAGGACACGAACTGCAACATAGTTTGTGACAGAAGCAAGGTGTTTCAACTTTACTGCAGCGTGGGGAAGGCGGCAGTGAGAAGATAAATATGCCCAGTCTCTGTACAGAAGGCCACATTTTGCCTCATACTACAGAGATTTATTAAGAGAACCTTAAGGAGGGGAAACTGACTTCTGACAGCAGGCTGAGTCTGGGCCATCTTGCAGAGAGCATAGAAGCCCAAATAACACTGGTTAGAAACTGCAAGGCAGACTTATTTTCACACCTTTAATCAATTACTCTTTCCCACAGCACTATGTGGCTCCAGTGCTTTTCAAATGAAACCCTGCTATTTCTCCAATTGTTTCATTCTGTGCTTACAGCTGAGCTTGCACAGCTAGAGACCTGACCTACGTACACGTGACTTCTTGTGCAGGACAAAAGGTCTGGCTGTTGTTTTGAAATGACTGCTGTTTGCAGTGTGCAAAGCCAAAGTCAGACAGCTTTCCCATTGTCACATGTAATCGTTCCCCAACCCCTGAGCATCTAAACACTATCCCAGTAACACAGAGCCAGGGCAGTTTGAACACTTGCAGCACAACCCAAGCCTTCAGTCTATGCCCCTGTGAGTCATCAGAAAAGTAACTCAAGAATGACCTTAAGCTTTACTCAATAGGAAAGTTGTAGTCAGAGGAAAATAAAAAGAAAACAGAAAAAGGCGAGGGCTCTATCAAAAGAATGAAAGCTGATTTTAGAAGCAATGACATCACACCGTATTTTCCTCGTGTTCCCTCATGAGCTGTTTCAGGCTCTTCCCACATGAGGCTTCTCCCATCCTCTCATAAAAGCTGATTTCATGGTGTAACTAATTCCGTATTATTGCTTAACATGAGATCACACAAGGAAATGGCCATGGTGATACTCACACAATTACACCATTTTTCTACCTGTTCTCTGCTGCGACTCTCCTCTTTTTCCAGGTTTCATTTTGAAGTCCTCATTCTTGATCTTCCCATGTTTCCTGTTTTACTCTCTCATCACCGTGGACACTTTTTTCAGGTCTCAGTCTAATCAGGATTAGTAGCAAACCTGCATTTCCAGTCTCATAGGCAGAGACAAAGCTCATGTCATCAACAGTACTCCACAGAGAGCAGAAAAAACAGCTGCTTTAAAATCACATACACCCAATCCCCATGACTGATTTTTTTAGTACAAAACTCAAAGATCATGTAATTGGCTGAAATATTTTCTTAAAAACAAAAAGTCCAAAATTAGTAGTAACCATCTTACTTTATAATCAAATTTGATGCTATTTCTATTATAACCTGTTCTGATTAGAAGAAGCTAACTTGGGAAATGATGACTGAAGCAACATTTGTTCTGCAGTACAGCAGTCTGCTTCATGACTTTGTTTTTAAACTGAGCTCTGCAAATACCAAATCACTGGTTATTTTTCTGACACACAGTGCCACTAGAACGGGAAACAACTATTTTATACTAAGAATTAAGCAAACCTGTAAGCCAGTTTCTCAAACATCTTGCCAAGTGTTGCAAGCACTGCTTTTCCATTGCTGTCATTGCTCATTAATTGACTCCAAGCCTGTTACCGAAAAGTCATGTTTACTCTGTGTGAGTGACTCCTCTGCCAGCTGAAATGAATACAACCTAGACCAATCATTTCTTCATAATGTAACTGACAAATCTCTCAAAACACTGTTTTATGTACCAGGCAACAAAATAATCCAGCTGGCCATTTTTTACACTATAATATAAATAGAGAGCAGTAATGCTGTGCATTAGGGTTAAAGGGATCTATTGGTGCTACATGCATTTGTGCTGGAATTTCAAGTCTAAACCCTAGCCTAATTGTTCTGTGTGTTGGAATTCATAAAATTGTTTCAATTCTCTAATTAATTGTGTGTACCAGAAAAACCAAATAACCCTTATTTGTTAGAAGAATAAAGGCAAGAATAAAATCTTTAAGTTGCATGGTAATTATACATTATTCCATCAAGGACTCTCTTTTCCATTTTCTATCCTTCCACACTCCATTTAAACTTGCAGATATTTTTTCAAACAGTGTATGTTCACACACAAAGACACTGTACCTCACAGCTGCAAGGAATTTTGTGTGTATACATACGTGCATGCATATGCATGTGCATGCATGCGTATTCTCCTTCCTCCCTCCCATAGCAGGGAAGGACAGGGATAGACACTACAAAGAAATGGCATGAAATGGCATTAAAGTCCCTCAACTACTTCTATGTATTTAGGTATGAATAACCACTCTTGTGAAATCCAGGTATCCTGGGATTCTAGACACAAACTCTGTTCATCTGAGAATTCTTTTGCTGGTGTAGATATATGTGGACAATTTTGTTTTCAGAGTTCACTTCTTTTTTTCAGGTATGTATTTGCACAGGGCAAACTTAACTGTGCAGACAGCCTGAGATACACCTGAAATCTCTGGCTGTCTTTAAAGAGACCCTTCTAGATTCAAATAGCCGAAGGACGCGCTGACACCAATGGGAATTTCTTTTTCTCCCATGAATAGAAACTAACTTGATTGTTTTCAAAGACAATATGAACAGCTAATTTCCAAACCTGAGCCTCATTCCTTTGAAATAAAGAGCATGTCACATTTTGGTTTTCACTTGAAAAATGAAATTGCCAGCAATGCTGTTGGCAGCATGTTATTCAGATGTACTTGTGATGAAAGATGCACTCTAATGTGCAACAAGCTACACTTCAAGATCTTACAGTAATGTCTTCAGGCTGATAACTGGTGAAGTCAGGTATTTCAGATTAATCTGTCTTTGCTGACCTGAGTTTGGACTGTATTCCTTGAACAACGCCGTGAGGCCTGAGGGTCTGCTGAGTGAGGTAAAAAACAGAAGTCATGCCCACATCTTGCTTTATCTCAGGCCTGTAATGGTGGAATCAGGAGATGATCACCCTTGGGAGGGCAGAAGGGGCTCGGCTGGACTCAGCTGTGCAGGGACTGCCTCAGCTCCCAGGCTGGGAGCTGCCAGCCCTGACCCAGGACTAGGACTCCACGTGTGCTGTTGTATCTGTAAGAGTGGTTGTTGAACCCTTATTGATGAACAAACAACTGTTTCAGTTAAACGAGCCAAACCAAGCAAGGAAGCAGTTCCCACTCTGGCAGAGCCTGCTGGAGGGGAAAACCAGGTTATAACCTGACTGCATTAAATCCCCTTTCTCATCCCACCACTGCCCTTTACTCCAAGACCAGGCAAGCAGTATTTCAGCATGGGCAGGGAAGGAATCGCTGACACCTCCTGGGTATTTTTAATACAAATCTTTATTTGTGAAGTACAGAGGAAGTTCAGAAAAATCCTGAAAAGCCCTCAGTTATCCACATTTTACTTCTGCTTTGGTTCTGGTCCAGCTGACTAAAACCTTTTATCCAGGCCAGGCTGGATATGGTTTGTGTTCATTCCAAGATCGGAATGAAAGAACAACTTTACTGGGAAAGAAGGACAAAGTACAGATCTGTTGTGTCAGTAGAAAGAGAAAAATAAATAAAGCCACTTTAGTGACATGTGTTAAGGCAGTTGCCTGTACCAAGATGAAGTGTACCAAAGATATTCAGGATACATTTTGCCCTTCAGTTCAGGAAGGTTAATGGAAAACCTGCATATGACTCCAACAACAAAGGTCCCAAGTCAGTTAAATTCCTGGCAACAGCACAGTTTGACAACAATATGTATTTCAGTATGCATGGAATGTTTTTAAAAAAAATCCACAGTATATTCATGACAGCACACACAGATACCGATGCATTGCCAGGTTTCTAGCAAACATATGTCTGCAGGGGGAAACAAAAAGAAAGAAACAGATTAATATGCAACATATTGGCAGTAGCTTATGAGCTGCTGTGGACAGAACACAAGGCTAACACAATATAGTTAGAACAAGCACCACACTGTGCAACAACAATTTAGGCAAAGACCACAACCACCAGGAGATCTGTATCTCAGTTATATCACCTATACAGTTCTGATGAGCACATGTGTCTTTGGACAGACAAAAGCCCTCTAGCTCCTAGCTCTCAGGCAGATAAAGGTCACTGTGACAGCTGAAGAATCAGCTGAAAGCGTGTGATCAAACACTACATGAAAATTCTAATCACAACAGGGCTATAGAAACAGCTGTACAGGGAATTGTTGTTTAAGAATACCTATAAAGTAACTGCTGAGTAAAATTCCACAGTGGTATAGGTAACAAGTTTCACGTTCATTTGAGAAGCATGGGCATATCTGCAAGTTACTTACGTCCTCATGACTGCAGCACAACCCACACAGTCCTCCAAGAATTCCATTGATTATCTGTATGAAGCACAGAATGAATTCTATTGCTCCCAAAACAAGGAGGATGGAAAAGAGGGTGACATTCCACTGCACGATGTTTTGAGGTTCCTGACATTCAGACCACTTGTTATATTCAAACAGGTACCTATACACAGCAATTAAAAGCATATTAACATTGTCTCAGAGTGGGATACTTACCTTATACTAGAACCAAATTATGTCTAGTCTGTAACTGCATTGAGGATATTCACTCTACAGAGTCCTAATAGGCTAGGTTATAGAAAAATAGTAAAAGCAATGGTTTATTCCATGCAAGGCTTGTTTGGTTCAGGAACATGTTGAAATATCAACCACACATTTTTGCTATGTCTTAATTTCTTTCAAAAAAAATAATCTGTGCTCTAAAGGCAGAATTTCCCATTTCTGATTAAAATGAGTCACAAACTGAAGAAAATTTAAAGAGCAAAGACTTTTCTCAAAACAATCACAGAGTTTTGCTGGACTGGGCCTTTTTTCTAAAGATATCAGTGACTTATCTGAGGCAAATGGGTGACTTTCTGTCCTGTGTTGCTGTCTTTGGTCCCTCACGTGCTTACTTGGATGAGCCAAACACAGACCAAATTTGGTGAGGTATTACAGTATTTCAGCTCTTACTGCTCACTCTCATCTTGAGAACAACAGCACTTGCCTTCAGCAAACTTAACCTAGTTCTTATACATTCAGTCATGGTCAGGAGGCTGGAGAAGGAGGAATGACCCCTCTTGGGAGAGATATAAGTGAAATATAAAATTTTAACTCTATTGCAAAGAGCTTTAGGTAAATAGTTTCTTAGCACTCCAGCGGCCTCTGGTCTGGCATGAGCCATAAGCTGTTGCTAGATACAGCCTTGAGGCTGCCAACCATAGAGACACTTTAAAAGCACGCCACGATATGAACAGCATCAGGATTTATGTGCATTATTGGGGAATAGCACACTGAGACTTGTTTTGCAGGAGAACCTTAATTAGAGATAATTAGGAGCTTCTTGCCCTCTCTGCCCTGCATTGTACAAAGATTCTTATAAAACTTCTCAAGTTTCATTTATGAGAGTCCATGCCATTGTCACTAATATGGGCATTGTGCCACTTTAAGCTGGTGCAAAGCAGCTTCAGAAGCAAGCCTGAGAAACCAGACTCTTACACAAATGACAAGACAAATATCTTAACAACCACTATTCCTAGTCTGTAAATACTTCAAAGTCCTAAAACTTTATACTTTGTTTGAATGTTCATGGACATGAACAGTATATGATGTACAGATTTAATCAACTATATATATTTCTATGGCTTTAGTTTTACACTGTAGCAGAAAGGGTAACTGATGCCATTTGTTAAGTTCTTACTAAGTGGGAAGGATAAAGTTATGAATAGATCTTGGCACGTGGTTACCGGACATTTCTGGAAGGTACTGGAATAAAGTCCATGTGTACATTGGGAAGAGATAACATCCTCATGAACAGAAAACTTACCCTCCAGAGGAGTCAGTGAAAGGATAGATCCAGTTTCTCTCTAGGTGGGTAAAACAATACGGTCCTTGAGACAAGCCCAGTGCTGAAATGATTATACAGTATCCAGAGCCAAGGATGCCAACAAAGGCTGCCAGAACTGAGGACAGCATCTGCACAGCAGACATAAACATGAACTGTCAGGACAGCCATCGCCTTGTCTCTGGGATTACCTGGGACTGGGATACACAGGCTCACTCACCGCGCAGCTCTTTCCATAGCCCTCATGGCCAAAGCACCCACAGCAGTCGTCGTTGTGAAGCCCAATGAACACTGCAGCTGGAATGAGTACCTGGGTATGGAGCAAACAAACCAAACTGTTCCTTTCGGTTGCAGAGATAGGGCAGATACAGTACAGTCTTCAAATTGCATTCATCCTTGTACAGTCAGCCTGTATACGTGATTCAGCTTTACTCCTATTTAACACAGTAGGCATCTTGCTACTGACATCACCAACAGCAGGACAGTATATTTCTATTGCCACTTTGTGACAATATTGCACTTAGTCACAGAAAGAGACTGTTGGAGTATTGCTACATTTAGAGTATTACAGCTTTAAAAGTTTCTGTTCACATTAAAGGCTGTATTTGCAAATAAAATGCTTTGCAAAAAAACCCCAGGTATTAACTTTATTACAAGCAGGACTACAAAATAAAGATTTTTGGAAAACAGCTACTGCCAATATATTTGTTACTTAAGAGCAATCATCATTGCCTGTGTGACAAGCCAGTCTAACTAGAGTAAAAAGTAGTAAAATTTTCTAGTAAAGTTTTGCTCAATTCAGACAAACATCTCAGTACAGACATCTACTTTTTTTCCAAGATTTCACAACCAGTTTCCAGTGACAGAAATGCAAAGTAACAAAGCAGAAGCTTTGTTTGTTTGTCAGAAGCTATCCATGAAAAACATAAACTACCCATACTCCAGCATTTTTAGCATAAAATCAAGTTTGAGTGGAGTTGATTAAAAAGAGGATCCTCCCACCAGCAAAAATAGCACTTAACAGTGTCCACTTATAAAGACTCTACACCCAAGAGTACTCTGGAAAACCGTAAAGAAAGGGTAGAGAGTTATTTGCAAATGCCACAGACTTACTTAAAATGAAACTAGAATAGGAACTATTGAACAGACACGTACTTGTCAGCCCTTACTCCAACCCTTTGCTGAGCCCCAATGCCTCAAGTCCAGAAGAGGTTGCACAGATGCACTGCAGAAGTTCCATTGATTTCACCTGTACTATTCTGTGTGTAAAGCCCTGTCTTTGCAAATCCCACTCTAGGTCCCAATGGACCTGTAACATGGCTGTAAGCACCTCTCACAACAACAAAGCAATTAATTTTCAACCTGTGATTTGCAGACCCTTGAGATCACAGAATCACAGTGTTAAGAATTGGAAGGAACCTATAACCTGTTTCTAAGAGGATTTCTAAAAGCAGATGAAAAAGGAAGCCTGGAGTTAGAGGTCTTAAATATGCTGCAGTGTGGTCCACAAAACTGAAAAGGCAGAAAATAAGAGCTTCAGATTAATGACATCCTATAATGAACACACTCACTCCTTACATCCTGTTATCCAAATACAAAGCTTTGACAACTACCACTCTATTCCTCTGAATAAACAGCTAAGGCAGAGAAATAACTGTCAGATAATAGGAATTAAGGAATTGTATCTAAATTCTCATTAGTTAGGGACATTTAAAATGAGAGTGGTTCAATAATATAACAAAAATTTAAGATTTTACCCTTTATACAAACTGTGACCAAGAGGCTTGGTTTCACTTTTGCATTTGGATTCTGTGCCCTAGTCCCTATGATTTTATAGCTTTAAAGTGACATAATGCTGTAGATAAGATAATCAATAGTAACTAAGTATAGCTATGGGATAATATAGCTGTTTTTTATCCAACTCTAGATTCACCTGTTGACGAGATATTTGATGAATAAATTCAGGTAACCAGTAGAGAAAGAGTCGTACCAAGTACCTCCAAAATAAGCTTATAAGACACTAGGTTATTACTTACCAGAAAGCCTCCACCTAGAATGCCATGAAGGCACTCCACATATTTGCCGAGGTGATGCTCTGAAGCAAATCTTGTTTCGCCATTGGGAAAATAAAGTAAAGTGTTGGCCACAATGCAGAGGAGGGCAAGGATGAGCAACTTATAACCAACACATCTAGCACACCTCCCAAAACACATATTCTCAGCTTTAAAAATCCTCCTTCAGCTTGTCCAGTTCAACCTATCTCACACCTGTCCACACCTAAAAGAAGATCAGTGTTTATATTCTGACCTCCTTAAATACGAGGGGTTACTTAACTACCTGGATGACGTTTACAGCCCTTCCTAACCACCATTCCCAATTGCAGAGTGAGAGAGCAAGGATGGCAAAACGCCACCGCCCTTTTTAAATGCAATAATTGTAGGTGAACCAAATGCAATGAAGGAAATATTGAATACTAGATGATTTCACACTAACATATGATGCTTGGAATAATGACCGGTGAACATGATCAGATGTGAGCAACAGGCTTAAACCACAACACAAGTTTTGTTAGGAACTAAAGGAAAAAATGTTTTGTTTCCTTGTTAGAAGCAGCCCTGAATTTTAGGTTTATAGACTGATTCAGAACAACCTGAAGCCAGGGAAAGACTTAGCTGACTTCAACAGCACTGAGTCAGAGTTTTGGGTATAAACAGAATAAGGTCTACAGTAATGAGAGGTATGTAGAGCAACCTCTTACTTTGCTATCCTGTTGATAGAACAACAGAAAACCTCACCAGGAGCTTGGAAAACAAAACTAACAAGTAGGCTTCTTAGAAGTCTCCTTGTTCTTTCCATTATAAGACAAGCTGAATTTGGATTACCAGTCAATTAGTAAATGGTTTGTAACAGCTAAACCAAGCAAATGCTCATGAAAAACACTGTTTTAAAAAAAGCAGGATTATAAAAGAGAGTCCTTGCACTGAAATACCATGTATAGAAGTACACATGAAAAGAAAAATGCCAAGAAAGAAACAGATTATATCCAAGGTTTCCAAATGGTGTTTCATGTGCCAGTAACATTAATCTCCATAATAAATGGAGACACAAAGTGAGCTATAAAAAATAAGATCTGACCTTTTCTTTTTTCCCTCATGCAAATGTTTCTAAAATAGCCCAAAGCCTTTTTCTTCACACGCAACTCAACACAAAGATGTGAGCTGCCATGCCCACTGCCATCACATGAGAGGAGGTAACAAAAATGCACAGGCCCAGACTAGATCCAGGTGCTGCTGCTGCTGCCATCATCACAGTACAGTGTAATTCTCATTGCAAAACCAGAAGCTAGACAAATGGAGTTTGGGAACATACAGGATACTAGAAGGCTATAATGAAAATTAAAAAAAAAAAAAATTCAGGTTTCTTTTCTTGAAGGTGGGATGGGGTGTGTTTAATAGCTAAATAACACAGTAGACACAAATCCAAGTCAAAACCATGGTATTTTTGCAAGAGATGTGAGCAACACTTATGCTGAGAAAGAGTGTGCAAAAATGAAAGGTGGGGGTGAGGCAGGGGAGGAGAGCAGGCTGGTGCAGCTGTGGCTTTGTGATGTAACTTCTCCGGGTATTGTAGCTGCTGACCTTGGAGACTTCCTTCACTATGAGAAATATCCTCCAATTGTACAAACACAGGCTGGCCATTATTGTGTGCTTCACCTCTAATGACTAAAACAACCCTAAACATTATCCTGCAAGTTTCCTCTGCAGAAGAAGATGGATGCTCAACTGAAAACATCTTTTATTTTGTTGGGCTAAAAAACCCAAACCACTCCTTCCCCAAAACCCACCACCCAACACCCTTCCCCCTACCTCAAAAACCACACCAACATATTGCCTGTGGGACATGGATTTAAAACCCTAACAATATATTTGAAAACTGTCCTATTTACAGCTTAAATAATGTTTTTTAAACACTTAATTGAAAAAAAGATTACATAATCAAGAACTCCCTATATTTAAAATCAATTCTATATCAAAAATGTCTTCTAATGACCTTGAAAACAGTGAGAAGAAAGAAAGAAATAAAACAAATATTGTATTTGATGCAAATACAATTTTTTTACATTAAAAGACCTGATCAGGTGTAAATCAAGGGGGCTGCTCATCATGAAGTCCTTGGTGCCTATGGTCTCCTGGCCACAGACAGAAGAAAGTCTCCAGATTACTTTTATTAATTAGATCACAACTCCTCAGATGAACTACTGAGCTACTTATGAGCACAAGCAACTACCTGTTGCCATGAGAGCAATTGCTCCTAACACAGGTGTAACACACATGCACATGCTTGGTTGCTATCTCTGGCACCACTTGAGACAGAAAACTGATCTGAACCATAGAAGTCAGCTTGGCGTGAGTGCTCACACTTCTGTGTAACAGCACACACTGACACATACAGAGAACATTTCATTTATTAGTAATAATGCTGACCTAAGAAGGAGTCAGCAACAATGCAACAAAAGAAGTTTTGCCATTTAACCAACCAGTTTGGAGACTGAAAAGCTTACAATCAGGGCAGAGCTACCACTAAATGAGTGTATAGAAATTCCTCTCTTTAAAGAAGAACCCATAAACCTTACTTAAGAACAACTATTACTGACCCTGGACTTGCAATACAACAATCAAATAAACCACTTCAAACACTGCTTTCTGGTGACATACAAAAACGGTGCTGTAGCCTGCATTTATTAATTCTTCCAACAATGTTATTATGATAAAAGTAGGACATAGGACAAACAAATCCTTTTTCTACTTCTGTAACAGCCTGTGGGGGAAACGTTGGCCTTGCAAAATGACCAACAAAAGTTTGTTTCCCTTGGACGGTACTATTTACACACAGGTTTGCATTTTGGATTTCTAGACTACCCTTAAAAGTATGACATTCCTGCAGAAGTTAAACAAGCATGAGGCATTACCATCACTGTACTATAAGCATCCTCTCTTCTACATGGTGTGTTTGTAATGGCTGTATGGATCAGGAAACTGGCATCAGCTTAGCATAAAAAGTCTACACACAAGGAACAGGTGGTCTGACAGCTCGTGGTGTGCCACGGATGTTTCCCCTCCCCTGCAGCAACCACAAGAAACAGATGATGAAAACATGGAACAAAAGTTACCAGCATTAAGTCTTGTGTTGCAAAGCTCAGTCATTAATTACCTTTGTGGTTCTCATAAAGTGATCCTGTTGGTAGTGAACTTCTAATCCAGAAAAAACAACAACAACAAAAAAATCTCTATCATACCATGTATTTTAGATCCCTAAGCTCAAAAAAAAAAAAAAAAGAAAACTGAAAATGCGAAATTCTTCTGGTTTTTTTTTTGTTTTTTTTTTTTTTCCTTAGCATATGCTTCATACATTGCTCATGCAGTCTTGCCTCTGGAATTGGCCATTAGTAAGTTCACGTCAATTAAATATTTCAAATTATACTTGCTGAACAATCCCACAACTGCTGCTTGCCTGGGAACAGTCTACATATTGATTCCATAGCAGCAGGATGGGAAATTAATGTTTAAATTTAACGTCTTTCACATTAGCATGACTGATATTGCAGTATGTTGTCTTTACTTGCATATCTTTCAGCATCCGTAGCAGTTGAATCAGACATCATGATCAGAAAAGCAAATAAGACATGACCACAAGACTCTTAAAAGATGATTTCCTAAACTGCAATCCCACCCTTCACTCAATCTTTGCTATCATCATTTAAATTGGAATTCTGAAATCCATTTACAATATACACTCAGTGCGCAGAAACCTTGCTTCAAGATATTCCTTAACATGGCTGTCAATGATAAAGCCAACTATTTCACGGTCATGTTCCTCCAAGGGGTACATCAAGACCTCAAAAATGCCATACAAAGATAGCACACATTTTTAGTAGGATGGAATTTTTAGGAAACCCCCTAAAACATTATTTAAAAAAAAAAATTAAAAAAAAACCCAATTAAAAAGAACCAATTAAAAAGCATGATTAAAGAATAAATTAATCTACAGAGGATCCTTCTTCATCTAAGCATCATTTAATGGAGAAAAGCAGAAGAAAATAACATTTAATGTAAATTTTGATTTAATTAATTCTTTGTCTTTTTTTAGGGTAACATACTGGAACAACTCAGCTGAGACCATATTCTCTGTAAATCTATGAAACATGTCTACCATGTGGTACTAGATACAGCACTCTACTGCAACTGCTCTTTTCACAACGTTTTTCAAACTCACAGATATTGTGCCATTCTCATGAGCTGCAATTGGCTCGGAGGATGGGGAAACAGTAATTTCCTGAATTAGGACTTTTCTGTTCCTTTGTACTATAATTACAGCTAAAAGCAGCTCCATCATTTGCGTACCAAAACGCGGAATTTCGTGCTGCAGAATCCAGACGCGCTCATTCCAGAGCAGCATTCTGTCACACAGCCATCAGGTCCTGCCCGTGGGACTTTCTGCCGTGCTCAGAAGACGAAGCGCCCCAAGAATTCCACCAGCTCCCTCTAGTGATAACCGGGCTGCGACCGCCAGGTTCTGCCGGGCCCGCTGATGGGCTCTGCCTCCAGGGACCGCTAGCTCTCAGGTCTTCACAGCAGCACTGAAACACCACCTTCGGGTGAGAGGCATCTGCCTTTGGCGGGAGAAAACAGGGCTCAGGAACAGGAGCCAGGCACAAGGCACTCTTACAGGAGGAGGAACTGAGCTGAGGCATCATTCCCACTAAGTCAAATCTTGAGGCTTTGACCTGACAGGTGGGATTTGGTTCATCTGTTAGTTCCAAAAGAGAGTTCTTCCAAAAACAGACTTATAAATGGTAAATTAGGAAAGAAAATAAACCAACTTTCTTCTTTTATAGAAAAGTAGTCCTGCACTCTGCTCTCCATAAGCCCAAAGACAAAGGAAACAAAACAAACTGGAAGTTTCCTCTAAAGATGAAGAGAAAAAAAAAAAAACCCTCAGAAAATCATAATACTACAGTCCTTCCCCAGTGTCTGCACTGAACCAGACGGGATTTCCCTCCAAAAAGGCAGGCACCTTTCTTTGAGGAAACTGCAACCATGTCAACAATAGCACTTCCCTGACAGGCAAAGCATCTGGGCTTTTATGTGTTACATTCCATTGACTCCCAGGATTTTGATAAATTACACTCTGCTCTAAGATGAAGACATTAAGAGGAAGGGCTTATTATAGGAGCACTACTTCGAGACATTTAAAGGGCTCAAGGAAAATAAAGATGTGTCCTGTGAAACCGTTAAAATTACAAAGCCATTACACCATTCTTCATATGCAGACGTTTAAAGTAGGCTGCTGATTAATCCAGTCTATGATTAATGTGCAATGAATAAAAAGATTATCACAACAGAAATTAGTTTCCAGTTTTCATTACAGTTTATTATTATTATTTTAATTATTATTAAACTCTTCTTAATGCATAAGTTTTCTCACTATTAACCCTCTAACTGTCTCCCCATCACATCAAGGACAGAGTCAGCAAGCGGCTCAGTGGGGCTGAGCTGCTGGCTGGGTTAAAGCACAGCAAGTGTCTAAAGAGTACGTTGCTAAGTAACATTATCAACAAAGTTTTATTAAAGTTTATTGCTAGTAACTCAGTCCTGATAACATTATTTATTCATTCATTCATGTATGAATCTATGAATGAATGAAATGTGGTGTAGTTTGGACTCTGTCATCATCTTCTCAAATAGTCTTCACAGACACTGGGACGTGTTTTAGTGGTAAGTACTTTCCCACTTGTGGTCTAAGTTCTTAGCTCTGGACCCAGACCTGTTCCTAACCCATGCAGTTGCATTTGAGTAGAGAGCAGACCTCAAGGCATTAGCTCAAGGATCCACCACAGTAAAGTAATTAATCTCAGTTCTAATGGCAATACATTTTGAGAGCTAGATTTCCTACTGCTTGAAATGCAGAAAATTAAAACTTAGCACCCATTAAAGTTCTGTCTCAGTTAAAAATTAACTACTATATACCTACAAGACAAATCTTACCCCTGTATTGTGAACTGTCCTACTGGAATCAGAGGATAAATGGCAAAAATAGGATCCTAATTCATACTCACTTTTGTAAAGCAAAGGATTGCATTAGGCTAGATGCCTTACATTAGTGAGGCACAGAAGTCCACAGCACAGTGGACAGCACTGGAGAAATTTAAGCAGAGCAATTCCTAATTGGTAGTATAAGCCATAAGGAAGTGGCCTCAAGTTGTACCAAGGGAGGTTGAGATGAGATATTTGGAAAAATTTCTTAACCAAAAAGTTTTTCCAGCCCTATGGTGGAGTCCCCATCCCCAGAAGGATTTAAAAGCTGTGTAGATGTGGTGCTTGGGTACAAGGGTTAGGGTGGCCTTGGCAGTGCTGGGGGCATTGTTGGACTCAATGGCCCCAGACTGCTTTAATAAATCAATTCCATACTTCTATGATAATCTGAAAAAATTGAGACATACCAAGGTTTAGATAGATACTTGGAAATGATAGGTTTTATCATATGAAAGACAAAATACCATGTGGAGCCAAAGTCCTCTAATAGCTACATGGAGCCAAAGTCCTCTAATAGCTAGATAATGCCTATATCCATATGATATTTCAACTTTATAACTAATAATTGGTTAGGTTCAAACACAGTCCTGCCAATAAATTTAAGTAAACACATCTATCTAAAGTACACAAACCCAGACTGACACAGCCTGGTAGTTACACACGTGGGAATTTCTACCTCCGCATACGTAATCACTGTGCTCATGGGTTGTCTTATGTTCCTTTAATAAATCACAATTATGCAAGGCATTACGGTGATTTTTAGCTACAAGATCTTACTAAGCATGGACCCTATTGAATTTAACCTGATTGCAAACCCTGTCAGCCTCCAACATTTAATTTCTCCCTTCAAACATACTAATAAAGCAAAACCCTTAAATAGAAAGATTGCAGCTGACGGCCAGCTCATGGGGAAGCAGAACTGTGGGGTGGGTATTTGGAGAGCTTCACCGTAAGGTCCTTCTTCCATGCTCTGCTCCACACACACTGGTGCAGCTCCTGCCACACTGAGCTCTCAGCTGGGAACAGAAATTCTGGGCCTGGACATCTGCCACAGAAAGCAGAGGAGCTCTTGGGAGAGCTGCAGTCCTCTTTGTTTGAAGACAGTCTCCCTCTTCTCCGCTCCACCCAAGGAAGCGGGGCTGGCTGGCATCTGCTGGTGCTGCACGTGCTGCCCCTCATGAGAGACCAGCTCTGAACAAACCAGCTGTCAAGAGGTACCAGCACCTACAGATACAGAGACTTAATAGCTCCAAGCTGAGCAGTAGCATCCATTTGCTTCTCTGATCATGCTGGCTGAGATCTAAGGTCTAAAATGACTCATTCTCATTTTCACTGTTCTCTGACTGTCCAAGCAAAATTTTTAATGTTATTGTTGGGCAAGAGGAAAATATCATGCCATCACTAAAAAGTAATTTTTTAATTGATCACTTCCAAACTTTTGCTTAAAATTAGGTTAAGATACCAGTGCACTGCTTCCCTTTCATTCTTTTTTAGCTGATTTACAACACATAGATTACTTGTTTCTAATAGGTCTTTACCGCTTACTATTTTAAAAATTGTTATTTGCTACCTTTAATTTTTTTAAGTAGCACATGGACTAATGTTATAAAAATCTCAGGACTAATGTTATTAAAAACAAACAACTTTTAGGCCAAATTATTTAATGGAGACATACTTCAAATACTTGTGAGGGAAGTCTGATAACCATCATATGTACAGCAGCAGATTAAAATCCCCAATGACAGAATTCCTCCTCATACTAAAGAGTATGCAAGGGAAAACATCTCTAAAAGTTAATCAGCTCAGAATATCCCTTAGCATCAGATCCGGGCAAGCTGTTTTTCTAGGCACCCAACCCTCGTGTGGCCAGCACAGACTGAGTGAAGCTGAATTCCACAGCCTCAGCGTCTGAAAGCAGCAGCAGCAAAGCTACCATTGATTCGATTTACCCCCCACTGTAACATGGCCCGTGTTACTGCACAGTAAAGAGCAGTAAAAGCCCTGTGTATCCAGACAGCATTCACACAACTCAAGGTACTAATTTCTTCATATTGCTCACAGCATTGTGCAGTAGTTAGCAATGGGAAATTCTGAAAACTAAAAAGTTGTTTCTAAAAATCAGTTAAATCAGACTGGAAATTTTCTTCCAAGTTTATTTTGTAGCTTGCAAAACAATGTTTTCAACACAAAATTCAAAATGGTGTCATACTAAGAACCTCTCTCCAATAAAATCACACTTCAATTAATAGTAGAAAACTATTCATTGTACAGTTTACTTGAACTGGAGCATTGCCTTTCACCTGTATCAAGGAATACTTCTTTTATTTTGAACTGCAAGCAGCTGAAAATTTTTATGGATTCATTCTTTTGTGTCCAAATCATACTTTCAGAGTTAATCAGACTTGAAAAACAAACACATGCCTCTGACATCTCTTACTGGATATAAAACACATACCTTTAACATTAGAACTCTCCAAAATGTTTAGAGTCAAAGCTATGATTATTTCTCCATTTGGAGGCATTTCCCAAACATTCCCACACTACAGGGAGGAAAAGAAGCTTTTTCTCTCTGCTTTAAACAAAAAACACACCATTATTAGAAATTTTATCAAAACCAGCAGAGTGAATCTATGTCTTCATAATACAAACTCCCAAAAGCAGGGTCATCTTTCCCTCCTTCTCTAAATCAGTCTTTTAGAACAAGATATAAGCATTATGAATTAGCACAGTGTTCTGCAGTAGCAACCTAATTTGCGCAATCCAATGTAAAAAAAGTTCTAATATTGTCATTATTGCTACATGAGGGGAAATCTTGTTCCTTCACAGAGAATGGATTTCACTTGCAGATGAGTTACAGAAGGGTGGTTCTCATAACACACTTGAAATGTAACTTGAAATGTAATTTGCTTACATGTAACAGTCAAAACAGTTTATGAGAAATATGCAAAGTTATGAAAAGCCCTTTTTCACCTTGAGCACAAGATCTCTAAATGACCTGTCAAAGAAAAAAGCCTGGAGTGCCAGTCTGCTTGCTCACAAGAGGACATCAGTAGAAGCAAAGTGTCCTGTAAATCCTGTCAAATACACTCGCACCTGAACTTTTACTTTGTGGGAAAAGTGTTACCCTAATCCTGAGCTCCAGGGCACAGCTCCCTGGGCTGCTGCTGCTCTGCTGTACTGGATGCCTCTCAAAACCTTTTGCTACTTGAGATGGCGCGTAAGGAGGCAGCACAGCCAGCATGACCAGCCTACTGATAAGCTGTTTGACAAAAAGATGTGGTTCATTAAGTCCTCAGGCTGAGGAAGGCCTGTGACCTTCCTCGTGTGGAGGAGGCATCTTAATGCTCTGTTGTCAAGACTTGGACACCTTAGCTTTTTCTACAGCTATGCTCCAAAAGCAGTGATGTTTGCTCCATTTTTAAAATGTGCCTCTGCAGCCAGCCTCACATGGCCTCAAACAGCCAGCTAAATCCATCCCAGTGGAAGGGATTCCCTCTCCGTGCCACAAGGCTCTGGCACAGGTATCCCCACACCCACTGGAAACTGGTGTCAGTTCTGAGGTGCCTTTGCAGGTGTCACTACGAACCGTGTGAGGACAGATCAAGTACTTCCATTCCTCTTCCAGCATACACCATCCTGACCTCAAGGTAACCCAAATTATCTTGCCAAGTCTAAAAAACCTTGTGAAGTGTTATGTCTGCTTTCAAAGATGCTATGTACCTGGATATCTTGTTTTTAGTACTACTCAGCACATGAATGTTCGCTCTTTGAAAAGAGTCAATTCACTTGCCCAACAGGTAGCCCATTACGTTCAAGAGTCTGTCCTCTGTTGCTCATATTTGACACAACTCTCATGGATGTAATTAAAAAGTTTCCTTAAGTAAAGGCTACAAGCATGGGTGTGGATGTAGCCAAGTATTTCAAAATGGTCTCTGGTGAGCCATGCTGTGACTTCTGCTTCTGTCTAAAAATACCTCTTAATAGGCAATGGGTGTGCCACTGAATGAATGACCGAGAACTTTTTCCTGTGAGCGCTGGATTAGATGGAATGCTTGCCCTTGGTGGTACAGGGTACTGTGTCTGAGATGGGGGTGTGCAGAGTATGCCGACCTGCCTGCTGAGAAAATGCAACTCATAAGTTCTAAAAAAAGCCTTCCCTTTTCCTACACATTTTGCAACCCAACTATCATTGTATAGCCTCACTGTAAAACAGAAATGAAGTTTTCAGAAGTATGAGGAATATTAGGAAGTATAAGTGGGCAAAACTAAAATAACTAATCAGAAATAAATATCTAATAAAAAATTAAAAATGCAACTCTGCTTTTCTAACAAGGCATACCTAGACATTCAATCATATGTACACCTTTTGGGTAGAAGCATTCCAACTGAAAAATAACTCCCATATTTGTTACTTTTTAAAGACTAACCAAAGTTCTGAAAACACCTGTTTCCACATTACAGGCATGACCTAAATGCACCACCACTAAGGAAGTATAATTTCTGTGGTCTACCAGCACTATTAAGAAGATGTCTTGTTTTCAAGTGGAACAGGGGGAAAATAACTACTCAGTACAGACCAAGTCCAGCAGCAGATTTCTCATTATTTAAATCTAAAAAGCACAGTGCATTCTTAGTGACTCTTCCCAGCATAAGATGGCTGAACAGGCCTGGGAATTCCTCGGTGATTTCCACAGGTTCCACAAGGGAGAAGGCAGAGCAGACACATCTGCCATCTGTCAAGTCAAAGATTCAGACAGAAAGTCACCACCTGAGCTTGTGCCAAAGAACATCAGGCAAAAAGGGCATTGTTTTCCGAGAGGAAACAGAATGCTCCTGTGTAAGCAGCACAGCACAGAGACTGCACAGACAGTGAAGGAACACAGAGCCGGGCTAAGCACCAAGAAGTTACTAACACCACTAATTGCAGAGGAAGATCTCTGCATGTGGGCTGCATGTGTTTCCTGGAAAAACATACAACTTGTGGGTTCGTGCTGAATTGTTTGTGATGAAAGCTGGTTGCAATTTACATGCCAAACCCCAGGGGGATTTCAACTGGTGTACTGTGAGTTCAGCATCTTGAAATTCAGGTCACTTACTCTGCTGCCTAAAAAGAAATCAGAAATAGAAAAGCCCATGCCTCTCAGTGACTTTGATTTAAAGACAGACGAAAACTAAGAAAAGCATGTTATTAAAAGCCAGGAGCTTTGACAAAATCAAAGTGCATATGTGCTCTGTCTGGGAGAAATTGGGTCTACTTGTGAGCATAAACCTGGCTCTGAAACAGCTGTTCAGCCAGAGCTTCTCCTACTCTTCAATGCTAGAGAAATGGCAATTTTATCCCATGCAAAAGAACATATGAAAGGGTTTAGCGCATTTCAAACCTGTTGTAAAATTCACAGGATGAGCTCTACATTGTAATTAAAGAGACTAGTAAGTCAGTAAAAACAGCAAAATACAAAGATGAAGCTGGGAAGCTGGGATTGTATTAAGATGACAATTCATGTAGCAAGTCAGGTAGTTCTGAGCTAGTGTTGATATGTATATTTCAAGAGTACACAATAACTTTACTCAAAAAAGGCTAGGGTGTGACAGCAGCTGAAGCCCTTGCACAACATCACACAGTAACAACCCTCAGAGTAGCTAAGGAGAATCCTGGCAGGCCACTTGCGTGCAGCCTGGAGTGACACATACCAGTGATGATCTAAAAGAACCTACTTTGCTACAACCAGGCTGTAAGGTACATTAAGGTTTTGAAACATATTCACCAATTAAAACAAAAAAATTTAGTCCCCACTCCAGGAAGGTAGTGTTATTCCCAGCTCCTCTAAATGGTGAGAGGACTGGCTACCAACATGTTGTCAAACATACAGCAATATCCTACACCATCAGCTTGGAAAGAAATACTATTAAAACAGACCCTTATTACTACATATGTAAGTAAGTAAGGGGAAGAAATTGG
Source organism: Bombycilla garrulus (assembly GCA_013400315.1). Classification (NCBI taxonomy): domain Eukaryota; kingdom Metazoa; phylum Chordata; class Aves; order Passeriformes; family Bombycillidae; genus Bombycilla; species Bombycilla garrulus. The sequence continues at coordinate 108,459 of VXBU01012877.1, forward strand.
AGAGGCTTAACTAAGTGCCAGAGAGGATGAGTCTGTATATTGTGGTGGTATCTTTCCAGATCCCTGTTTCTGCAGCACACCTGCTGCAGGATTCCTTGCATCTTGCTGGCAGAGGTGATGGTGCTGTGCATGGGGACACAGGGGATGACCAGGACACAGCTGAGGAGGCAGAGCCATGGCCAGGGGACAGTGCCAGCAGAAGGCAGCACACTTTGGGGGTGCAATTCCCTCTGGCATTGGTGATAGGAGGAGATAGTAGAAAAGACAGCTTAAGGGACAGACAGGAAAAACAGGAAATATGAATTCTAAGGTCTGCCACAGTCCCTTGACCTCAGGCCAGCTTCAAAAGGCTCAGCATATTTTTCAGAGTGAGATACAGATAACTAACTAGAATTATCTCTATTTCTTTTTTTTTTAATCTAATTTGTTTCAATTGGTTTTTTTCATTGGTTTTTTTTTATTTTTTTTTATTTTTTTTTTGCTAATCACTGTAAGAATTAAGCTCTTGGAATCTGAATATTTGCACTGTTAGGATCTGTGGCAGCCCTTACATAAAGGTGAGCTGCACCTTTGAGGTCACACAGCACGATTCATCACGGATCCCTGGTATAAATGCAGGAGATGCATTCTCTGTCAAAACAATATGGGAGTGTGCTGGAAGGAGCAGGGTACAGCCTGGTACCACACCATTAAATATTAACACAAGTGATAGCTAATCTACTCAAGGTGAGTCAACTCTGAACACAGTTTTAACCATTTACAAAAAAAAAAAAAAAAAGTTTAATGAATCTAGGCTAAGCACATGAATTGCTGTAAAACAGGCTACATTATAGGTTTGTGAGAAAACATATATGTGAAAAAAGACCCAAATTTTATTTTGCTGTTTGAAAAAAAAAAAGAAAAATTTTGTAACCAGCCTTGAGCTTGCAGTTCCAACAGTTTCACAAACCCAGTGTTTTGCATTCAAACTGGATTACTTCCATGCCTTTAGAAAACAAAATAAACCACTAACCCATACATGATATATATCCAAAATAAACTGCAATATGGTAAATGTCTCTCTGGGTTTTCCAACTGCATAGTAGCTGACACCAAGTTTGGAGCAGAAACAGAAGCAAGAGATTTTTTTCAGAATAGACTAATTGTTGCCTGGCTCTATCACATTCCTAAACACAATAAAAATTCACAGAAGGAAGGGATAAAGAGAAGGAGGGAAGGGAGGGAGGGAAGGGAGGGAAGGCAAGGAGGGAAGGCAAGGAGGGAATATACCTGCACTCCTGGCACTCTCTCAGCTCCAGAGAAGCTGGTGAAGCCCTGGGCTGTCTGTAAGACCCCTTGAAAGGAGAGTGGGAGAGAAAAAAACAGCCGAATGGCCCTGTCACACACCATAAGAATCTGAGTGCTTATAAAAACAAAGAAGGACATTTCAGGTCCAGGCATGTGATGTGAAAACTTAGAGATGTTTGTTGCTGCAAAAGACACAGAGCTAGGATAATTTCAAAACACAGACATAAAAAGCCTGTCAAAACCAACCATACAAGGATTAAAATCTGCCATCACTGAAGATTATGGGAACTATGTATTTCAAGTTGTAGCCGAGATTTCACTCAAGCAACAGTAATTTCAATTTCTCATATTTTCAATGATATAGAGTCCTTGTACAAACGTCACTTACAGCTAACATTTTCTTGTGAAACATCAGGTATGCTGACTTCTAGAAAATGAAATTATAATAGAAAACTAAATTATATCAGTGAGAGGATGATTGTACCCAATGGACAGTTGTGCAATTCAGCACGCATAGTGATGGGAAGAATATGTAACTGCAACTGCTCTATAACCACTGCAAATAATAATTTGTGTAACTTGGCAAAAACTCATGACAAGACAATAAAGAGCACAACCCCACACAGAGAAATAAATAACAGGTAACCCTAAAGGAAAACATTCCTTTGTTCTCTCATTTTTGAAAATACCTTAGGTGGATTTTTTGTCCTCATTATTAAAAGTGCTTCAGTGGTGCTTAGATGGTCCACAGCAATTCTGAAGTTCCTTTGTTTTCTCCCACAGACATTGTGGATTACAAAAAAGGCAATTTCATTAATACATAATAACACACCTTTTGTACAAATGAACAGAAATAAATATCGTGAGACTCAAGAAATGTAACAGTAGGAAAAAAAAAAAGAGTTTTTTTACATTATAGTTATGTAATTTTTGTTTACTTAAAAGTAATATATTAGAGAAGCATCAGAGATTACTTAGAGTCCACATGCCCATTTGCTACAGCTTGACAGTCACTTTTGGACTCATGTTAAGAGTATACCTTGAGGAGAATGAAGGAATGGAATTTTATTAAAACCCTTATAGAACATGTTCCATGTCGAAAAGGGCATTTGTGGCAAAGCTGGCTTTACACTGGGGGCTTGTAAAACAGAGACATGTAAAACAGAACAACAGAACAGAAAAGAAGTATAAAGTGAAGTTGCAGTACAGTTGAATACAGTAGTTCTAATGTGCCTCCCAGCCCACTTATCCCAGACACTTGTCATCAGCACACCTGGCTTTTTTGTGTTCATGATGATGTGGTGCCCATGTGTCACTGTGGACTCCACCCAGTCCAAGCTACATTTGCCATAAGTTTTTATCTGAGCTTTGACAAAGGTCAAAAAGATATGAGAGCTGTGTACATCAACAGTCTGTCCTCAGAGTTTGGGAGAGACCAGCAGCTGGGGCTGAGACAGGAAAACCACACCTAGCTTTTCCTTAGGTATCTTCCCCCTCTCTGCTCTCAGGTGCCTCACACACAGCCAGCCCCCAGGTCTGACAGAGGAGCCTGCAAATAGGAAAGGGAATGAATTTCTCCCATCCCAAAGCTGTGTATATGGGTGCAATGATGGCTTTTACTTTTGTACGTACATAGCCCCACTCTTTCAGCTTCTCACTGACATGCATTGCTTATCCATGGAAAGGAGTGTCTGAATCTCCAGCAAGAGGAGCAGGGTCTGTCCCCTCAGTACATCCCACTGTGTGTACCCCACAGCTACACAGCTGTCCGAGCTGGAGGGCTCTGTGGAGTTCTCCAAAGGACAGCTTGTGCTAAGGTGATCCTTCACTGCAGTGAAGGTTTGGGTCACATGAAGGGAGACGTTTTTCAGCTCATTCTCCTTTGCTCTCTCTTCAAAGAAAAGAGCTTGGGGCACAGTTTACCAGCCTCTCCAGCCCTCAATGGAACAACACCAAGCGACTACATCGTGTTACATGTGTTAAGAGCAATTTTTTGCAGGAACATCCTTCAGTATTTCTTGCTTGACATCAATGTGTCACCGTACATATTTTATTAATTATAATATATATAAATGCATACTCACAAGTTTACTAGCAACAGCAGGGGCTTGAACAGACTGTTTTCTACTAGGCTACTGTAAATCCCATCCTACCTAAACATTTGTGCCATCCCCCTCCCTCCTGGCTTAATTTAAGGGAGGGTCAGTACTTGTCACAGGCTTATCAAGCTCCAGATATCCAGATATATTTAGGATACGGAAGCAGCTACGCAAATCACAAGAGTAAGAACTCATGACCTCAGGTCATAACTGCCTAATAACTTCAGTAATTGATACAAAAACTGAACAAGACAAACCTATCCACAATTCCAAATTACTAGATACATCAAAATACAAAATTTGAAAGGTATCAGCACTTTGTATGACTCAGGAGATGACGAGTAAAGGAAACACCTGCAAAAAGCACACCAGAAAGGAGTGCCTTCTATTACGATATCACAGTCCCTAGAAACATTCTGTTCAAGAGGACAGGATGACACAACGTTCAAAGACTGGCTCCACCCCAGTCACCAGCCCTCAGAGTCGCCAAGATGAAGCATTTATTTCCAGGACAAGGATTTGTGGCTAATATTTGACAATGGGTCACTCCTCCCAGACAGATGGCCAGAGCTGGAAAATATGGGTGGGAATGGAAGAGCCTCTTTCAGAGCAGCCAATGTGCAAACCACTCAGCTTTTCCCTGGGGAAAAGACTTGACTCAATCTGAGTGCTGCTTTCCAGCTCAGGTTGGAGGCCACTTCCCTGCTGAAAATAATGGGTGGCTTAAGCACTCACATAAAAGCTGGCAACAGTTTAAAAACTCCAGTTGAACAGAGGGGTCTGGCTAGACTTTAGTGGCACTAGCAATGTTAGTGAGCAGAGGAAGGGGAAGTGCAGGAGTGCTGTGAGCACCTGGCAACAACCTGGTGGAAGTGTCTGCCTTTGAACCACTTGCTGTGAATCAGGATGGCGGGGAGCTGGATGCAATACAACTTAAAACTTTTCCTCTCTACTGAAAGCCAGGATTCACAACTGCAAAAAAAGCCACATTCTATTCAGATAGAGAAGGGGAAGAAAGCCAGCTAGGACTTATATTCCAGCTGCAGCAAACATTTTCCCCATGCCTGTTACCGAGCCACTGTAAGTGGGAGCCAAATTACAGATGCTCTCTACCAAATGGGACTGTCCTGAAAGCCTATTTAATGTATCAGGTGGAGTATGGAGAGTTTTCAGGTTCTGAATCTTCACCACAGAATCAATAAGTGGCTGTTGAAAGCCATGAAAACTGCTTACACTGGCCTAACTGACATCCTACTGAATACCACATGTAGGCTGTGCTCTCAGGACTTTTTTTTCTCCACCCGCTCTTTGATTGCATAATAGATGTCCTTTTAGAGATGAAAATTTAAATTTATCAGCATGCGCCTTTCAAAATGCTATCCTCAGGAGCCACAGGTGTGCTGCTGTTACACAGATGGGACCAGAGGCTCCTCTCTCCTTCAGAGACCAACCAACAAACCAGCGGCAGCCCCTTGGGCATTGTCCACTCTGTGCAGGAGCAGCAGGTCCTGTGCCCAGGTCAGACACAGCGCCAGGACACGGCTGGCAGCACACACTGGTAGCTCCCAGCGCCTGGCAGAGACACTGCTGTGGCTGAGCAGTGTGGGATGCAAAGGGCCACGCTTTCCAAAGTATACCAAACAGCATGTGCTGTTCACAGCCCCCACTGCTTCTGGCAAAAACACTAAGAGGGGAATCACCACGACACACGAAAAACAAAAACCGCACAATTTCCAGAAACTGTTTGGTAAATCATCAGCTGTGCGCTCCTGTGCCAACAGCATGGAATGCACTGTGATTAATGGGGATCTTCCAGTCCACCAGAAACAACCACTGTCACTGTCCAGGCTGTTCTGCTAGATCTGTCCTTCCTACCAAGAACCCGTTGACTTAATTAGTGTTGCATTATATGCCAGATTGAGAAGCCACTCAAAAATTTGTCTTTAGATATACCTGAATAAAACCTTTTACAAAGTAAACTAGTGTCATTTCCTCAGAAATCATGAGTCTGCTCAGCACTACAGACACTGGAATTCCCAGGACTGGTCCTCATAAAAAAACCATTCTCTGGTCTTCCTAATATATTATAGAATGTGTATGATTGGCAGTGGTGACAATAATTTCTTGCCATCCTTTATTGAATAACCCTAGGTATATGTGATATGAAATATTCTCCTGTGAAAGGAAAAAATTGTGTGAGTTATCCTAAAACATAGCATATGCCATAATTTCAAAATACAATCTATGGAAAATGCTGTTAGGTTTTGATTCATCTTCATCATATAACTTAATGTTTAGTGAAGAGGGCTATTAAGTATCAGAGCATTTCTAATTCAGTCTTTCCTGCAAACAGTCTTCCATCATGTAGAGCATGAAATCACAAAATAAATATAAAAGCAACCTTTTAATCCCAAAAATGGAGAAGAAACACATGCCCTGAGGCACAGTCCAGCTGTCTCAATAAATATCAGTAAATATTTCTTATCCTGCTGCAACCCAAGAACTTTCTCAGGTTTGTGGATGTGTATCTTTATCAGTCTATAATGGCTCATCTTTGTATTAGCCAGTTTCTCTACTATTTTAATTACAGAACTGTCTTAAGTCTGTAAAAACTTGGACTATGAATATGTTATTCATATCAGCTGACCTGTGATGAGTTTTTATATCAGTCATTGAAAAAGAAGTGTGTTCTAGTGTGAAGAAAGATCATGTGTTCTAAAAATGATGATGCAGAACGAAGACAGACATCTCCCCATGACCTGAGCCCAGACTATGAAGTGTGTCAGCCATCTTAGTAAAATATTAACAGAGTTTGTGGGTTGCCATTGTAAAATGAGAGGCTGCCCTGAACGTAATTTCATTTACAGACACTCAGAAAATTGACATCACGGCTGCAAGGACATATAAGAAACCAGCACAGTGCATTTTGGATTGACTGCAGGAACACTGACAGGAGCATTCTACAGGCTCAGCAACTCCAACAGCACAACAGAAACTGGATTTTGCAAAGTACACTGAGAAGCTTCTTTTTATAAATCAGTTCTGAGAACACCTGAGAGATTTTATTCTGTCTTCAGTTTGCAATTCCTTTAAAGAAGCATGTGCACAGGAGGCTGTGCCAAGTGCCTGGGAGGTACTCTCGTCTCCCTGGCCGTGCTCTGCGCCCTTGCCAACATTTTGTTGTTCTTCCCTGGAGGAAAAGTGGCTGATGACAGTGAACACATTACAGATGAAGTCTGGTACTTTGGAGGGATCTTGGGATCGGGTGTAGTGGTGAGTATCTAAATTCAGATGTTCCTACCTTCCCCCCATCCATAGCCATGACTTGCATTGCTGAATTTTCCTCAGAACTTCAAATTCCTCTTTGACAAACAAATAAGTTATAAGTCATCCAAAGGTTTGGCAATAAGTAACTAACCTAATGATAAGGAAAAAAAAACCTCACAGAATTATTCTTTTTAAAAGGAGATGTAAGTTGAATTCACCCCAATTCAAACTGTATTTCCATTATTTGTAGATGATCTTCCCTGCCTTGGTATTTTTGGGCCTTAAGAATAATGATTGCTGTGGCTGCTGTGGTAATCGGGGCTGTGGAAAGAGGTTTGCGGTAAGTGAAAGGAAACATGGCAAAAAAAGTAAAAGCTAAATTGTTAGATGGATCTTCCTCTCACAGTCATTGTGAGTCTAGACAGAGGCTGTTTTGAGTGTGGGACACACAGCCTTGCCATTTGAGTGCTGGGAAGTGGAAATAGCAGCCTGTAAAAATTGTGTTATGCCTCTGATGTTTTAGCACATTTACCACAACAGTATGGCCTCATTGGTTTTAGCCAGCACAAGATACATACAGTTACTGTCACAATTAAAACATATTGCTGAAAGATCTACACTTTGGTTTGCAGAGTACAACAGTTCTCTCCTTAGCCATTTTTTCTTGGCAGCTTTTAAAATTACCCTGGCAGTCAGACACTGCATTAGAAACTCACTGAAGGCCCACAAAATGAGCTATATCTCATTAGATTCATAGGAAATTTCAGGAAGGAATAGACCTCAGGAGATTGCTTAATCCAACCTCCTACTTTAAACAGTGTGGGTGAGCCTCCACTTTGAATTTATAGCTTCTTTTCACACTAGAAAACTTTCCAAAGGATACCTTCAGACACTAGTAAACATCTCAAGCATTTTAGTTTTAAAATTAAATCAGAAAAAAAATTATTTCTAGTAGGAAAATATGTCCTTTTGAAATAAATTCTTTGGATCAAATAGATCATTACTGTTTTTAAATAAAGGAACAGATTTTTCAACTGAAAAAAAAAAAAGAGAGAAAAACAAACAGGAAAAGACTCATGCTTATGAGGCTGACCAAAGAGCTTTCCCTAATTCTGTCTTTGACTCCATCTTCATGCAATACCAACAAAACAGGCTGAACTTTGAGAAGGAGGAAATGGAACCATCTGTTTCTCTTTACAACACTGTGTGATCCATTTTGTGCAAGCAGCGAATTGAATTTTGCAGAGCTCACAGCACTCCACAAGTGCCCAAGCACTGTGGTTTTGCTGCCACTCAGCCAGGTGGTGACCAGGGGCCACGGTCACGCAGGGGCCACAGTCACACACACACACACACGCAGGGGCCATGGTCACACACACACACACGCAGGGGCCACGGTCACACACACACACACACAGGCAGGGGCCACGGTCACACACACACAC
>VXBU01012877.1:117162-161235 GCA_013400315.1 Bombycilla garrulus
TCACACACACACACACACACGCAGGGGCCATGGTCACACACACACACACACACGCAGGGGCCATGGTCACACACACACACGCAGGGGCCACGGCGAGCACTGGCTGAGTGTGAGCCACCCTGCACACATGTGGGGCTGCCTCCTCTGATGGCAAGTGTGTTAGCGTGCAGCTGACTGGGAATATTAACACAGCTAGGAGTACCAAGTACACAGTACAACAAGAGTCCTGCGGGCCTTATCACCATCAGCATGACCGAGAACCAAATTTGGTCTTGTATGTTAACTGAAATCCATTATTATGATGTCTACAAAAGCATAATTTTTAAGTTAGCACTGTCAGATATATCAACATAAAAATGCAAGCCAGGACTCAAGACAAAAGTCTTGTGATGAGGTCTGAACAAAAACTCACATCAGATTTGATGATATTAGAGGTAATTTCCAACCCAAATGATTCTATGACCTGAAAGTATTGGATTTTTTTTTCTTCATGTGTATCACTTAATTCCAATAAAAAGGACACTACCTCTACCTACAAACTGTTGTGACTGCAAGTATTTCAGAATTCAAGTAGGGCATTAGTTCTTGCATGATTTACTTACATATTAGGATGTATGGAAAATTCTGTAATAGAAAGCCAGAAAAACATATTTTCCCATGCATTCCAATCACACTACTAGAGTTTGCACTACCTGTGAGGAGATAAAGTATGCTAGTATGAAACCTAAAGGGAGTCTTGAGAAGGAAAGTTGTATTTATTTGGTGCAAATATAACCAAGATACCAAAGCTAACTTGTAAAGGAGTCTGTAGATTTTTTTAAATACCTTGAGTGGGCCAAGACTTCAGTCGTGCAGTGTCCTGAGAAAACCATCTGGCTGCAGGGGAACAGGAGGCCCCAGAGGGGAGCAGTGCCATCTGCTGCCAGCCTCTGCCTTCTCCTCCTCAGGCACACGGGAGGAGGTAAGCATTACACATTTACTATGCAATAAAAACTAATAGACTTCATCTGTTCAGGTGTTGACTATTTGACTACTAACAGCTGAATTTAGGGCAAGTTCACTGATATTAAGGGTGCATTTAATTGTTTGAATGAGAACCAAAATAATATTATCTTTCTCTTCACCAGATGTTTTCTTCTATATTATTTGCTGCTGTTGGAGTTGTGGGAGCTGGATACTGCTTTATTTTGTCAGCAGTCGCCATAAACAAAGGCCCTAAATGTTTGCCCTCTACTGCTGGAGCAAACTGGACCTACCCTTTCCATGATGGGTAAGACAAGACAATCAGAAAAAAAAAGATATTCATGTTTTAAGTTTGTGAGATTATTCAAATTTCAAATCCATTGTATAAAAATGGAAATTATACCGTTTCTCTAAATTATAGAAGCTCTTAGAAGTGCCTGCAGCACACAGCAACACTTCATAAGGTTCAAGAGCACAGATGTAAAGAATAGCAAGTACAATAAAAAGTACTGAGTTTCAAAGGGGGCAATAAAGAGAAATGCACAGCCTCTTCCGAGGTTATTCTTGGGATAGTAAGCAACTAGACGAATAGTAATGACACATTGAGACACCTCTCTGAGTCCTGAAGGAATTGGCTGATGTAATTGCTTAGCCACTCTCCATATTTGAAAAGTCCTGGCAGTCAGGTGGAGCCCCAGAGGGCTGGAAAAGAGGAAACAATACACCCATCTTTAAAAAGAGTAGAAAGGAGGACCCTGAGAACCATCGACCTGTCAGCCTCTCCTCTGTGCCTGGGAAGATCATGGAACTGTTCCTCCTAGAAGGTGTGAGGATGCACATGGGGGACAGGGAAGTGATTTGGGACAACCAGCATGGCTCCACCAAGGGCAAGCCCTGCCTGACCAACCCCCTGGCCTTCTATGATGGGGTGACTCCATCAGTGGATAATGGAAGGACTACAGAAGTCATTTATCTGGACACAGACCCCCACAATATCCTGCTCTATAAACTAGAGAGAGATGGATTTGATGGGTGAGCTGTTAGATGGAGAAGAAAGTGGTTGGATGGGTGCATCCAGAGGGTAGTGGTCAGTGGCTCAGGATCCCTGTGGACATCAGTGACAAGAGGCATCCCTAAGGGATCCCTAGTGGGACTGGTGTTATTTCATATCTTCAGTAATGACACAGATGGAGGGAGCTAACAAGATGATCAGAGGGGTGGAACATCTCCTCTGTGAGGAAAGAATGCAAGAATTGGGATTGGTCAGCCTGGAGAAGAGAAGTTTCAGGGTGATCTGATTGTGGCTTCCCAGTACCTGATGGGAGCCTACAAGAAAGACGGAGAGGGACGTTTCAGAAGAGCATGTAGTGACAGGACAAGATAATGGCTTTAAACCAAGAGTAGGTTTAGATCAAATATTATGAAAAAATTCTTTCCTGTGAGGGTGGTGAGGCCCCAGCACAGGCTGCCCAGAGAAGTTATGGATGGCCCATCCCTGGAAGTGTTTGAGGCCAGGTTGGACAGAGCACAGAGCAGCCTGGGACAGTGCAAGGGGCCCCTGACCATGGCAGGAGGATTGGAATTAGAGATCTTTCAGTCCCCTTCCAACCCAAACCCTGTGGCTCTATGAAATTTATTGGTATTAATGGTATTAAAAAAATTACTACTAATAATATAATACATATTATGTAATATTAATAAATATAATCTATGCACAATTTTATTTTGGTCATGGCATTTGGAAGCTGCCTGCTCCTCATGCTCTGCAACTCAAACATGTTTGCTGTCATGTATATTTATCCCTTAACCCCAGCAATCCCACTCAGGCTGAAGTCAGGTTCAAGAAGCAGGGCACAATGTGCTACTGAGCAGAGCAGGTGTGATCAGAACAGAACAGCAAGGGCTGCAGTAAACTCCTTGTTACCTCAGAACCTTTAATGCAGTCTGCCTCAGTCATGAGTGACCTGACAGCATTTCTCACATAATATACAAAAAATTATACTTCAGGTTGAAAAAAAAAAAAAAAAAAAAAAAAAAAGAAAGAAAGAAAACAAGTATACAGGTAGAGGATTATTTGTTCATGGGCCAGTGAGGGCTGGAAACCAACTCTCTTGGTTCCATTCTGAGAGTCTTTGGAAATCTGCTCTGTTTCAAACATAGTTTTGGTTGCAGGCCAGAAATCCCTTGACAAGAACACAAACAAGTCAGCACTAAGAATATGCAAATGAAATATAGCCAGTGGTTAAGCAGTTTACAATTAAACCAAAATGTGAAGGTAAAAATTATGGAACTTATTACCTTTACTTCAGATGAGGCATCTAGAACAACAAAAGCTGCTATTTTCAGCTCAGTGGGCTGAATCATTTCATGATTTGTTTTGATAATTCAGTTGTTTTCATTACAATATACTTCATTGTTCCCAACTGTACTTTGAGATACTGGATTACATGCCCTGATTACAGTCACACACACACACACAAAAATACTGTAATCAAGCAAAAGCAGCAAAAATGCCCCTGACAAAACACCAGAGCAGATAAAACCCATTTGACACATGCTTGGCCAAGACCTTTTCTTCCCAAAACACTAAAAATGGTTCAATTGTATCAAACACATACCTGTCTCCAACTGTTCCCTTCTGATGTCTTGTTTTTTTTCAAATCACTTGGTTCAACATATCTAGAAACCAAACTGAAGTCAATTTCTAGGTAAGCAGCAGCAGTGTGACAGTGGAAATTCTTAACAAAGTGAGCAGAACCTCGGCCATGTCATAGCAGTGAAAATCTCTCAGTGCTGAGAGACCTCCTTTGTGAGTTAATATAGTCTTCGTAACTATTCTATTCTATTGTAGGAATTACCTCAGTAACCACACATTGTGGAATGAGTGCAAGTCACCTGAAAATATTGTCCCGTGGCACCTGACCCTCTTCTCCTTGCTGCTGGTGATGAGCGGGATCCAGGCAGTGCTCTGTGTCATCCAGATGGTGAACGGCCTGTTTGGAACCATCTGTGGGGACTGCAAATGCTGCGGATGCTGAGGGGTGAGCAACTGATGATTCTCCTTTGTCACTTTGTGCACTGCTGAGGGACATACACACCTCCAGCTGACGGTCAGAGAAACTAAACTGGCCTTCCTTCAGCTCCATGATCGTGTTTTCTAACATACTGCCAAAACTGCTGCCATTAGGAAATGCAATCCTTTGAAAGTCACAGCAATAGTAGCCAGGAAATTACCTCCATCTTTTTACTCTTCCAGGGAAATGGAACTGTCTAACAAATAGGAATACTGCAGACAACTCTCCTCACCCTGGGAGGATCCCTTCTGCAGCCCTCATGTGCACTGGCTCTGGCTAAGAAGATGGGAATGAAGGGCTCTTCCTCCCATCAGTGTTATGAAGCCCTGACTCCCTTTCCAGCCTTCTTGAAATCCTTCATCATGAAATAAAATAAGTGAAATACAACTCTCACATTCATATTTATTTTTGTAAAACAGCTTCCATTTAAAAAGAGGGTATTCTCAGGCAAAATACAATTTTAGGTTACAATTTTAATTCAGGTCATTTAGGTAGCTTGCAACTCCTCAAAGCTTCCAATCTATACACGAGCTCAAATGCTATTCATTAATAATTTTGCAGAAGTTCAATCTAGCTGTATTTGGCACAGTGCTGTGAAAGAGACAGGAAAGACAACAGAGAGCTAGCTCAAAGGCAAAGATACCTTTTAGAAAGAGCTTTTAAAACTTTAAAAGAAAAAGCTACTTGCCAAAGGAATCAAGGAGAAAATAGGAGGGACTGGAAACATTTGAGGGATTCAAATCAACTAATAATGCTTCTTTAAAAGAATTCTGAAACAAATTTTCACAAACCTGCTTGCCAGGCTGGATGTCTCAATGCTTCTTGATACTGGCCATATCTGTTCCCTAAAATTTTCCTCCTGAAACAATGATTCTGTGGCCTGTGTTTTCAGAAAATGTATTTGTATTTCATGTATTGTGTACATGTATTTCATGTACTATGTATTTACACTAGGAGATACCTGAAGAATCTAGAAGTACTTAAAAGCACTGAAAGCTCCTGAGCAATATGCAGAAATGTTAAAACAGTTTGATATAGGTACTGAGAATTAGGTTGTACAAGATGATAAATTGAAAAAAAAAAACCCTCTTCCGAAACAGCTGTCTGTCCCACCTGTTCTACTGCACTGCCCAGGAATTTGAGGGTGCCCTTTATTTCAATACACACTGTGCAACCATCTCACATCTATTCTTTCATCTGTGGTGAGCAGCTGTCCTGCACCTCATTTCACATTTGTCTCGTTTGATTTACATGAAGCCTTTGGGAAAAAGGAATGTTTCTCATCTGTGTTCAACAAAGGGGTGGGTAGCTGCACAGCACACAGCTTTGATATATCAATAAACATAGTACATAAATCTTTGTGGGAGACGGGATAAGAAGTAACAGGCAGCAAATATGATATCCAAAAGCAAAATCAATGAGCTACTGCTTCTAAGAGACACCCAGCTACATGATGGCTTTCTAACACGAGCTAATATACAGCAGACACTGACACGAGCCACACGTTTCATCTTGATCTGGACTGCGTTCACACCTTGGCCTTCAGCTGTACTGAAAAAGGGTAAATGAGCCAGAACCAGCAGCCCAGCAGAACTCACACTCTGAAGTGCCAACAACGGTGTTCCCAAATCGATTCACTTAAAGCTAACATCTGAGGCTCTCCCCTAGCACTTAATTTCAAGTGAATCACACATCTGCACTGTCAATTCTGAAGTAACTGGAGATTGGTCTGTGTTTTTACTCAGCAAAGCATCCAGTAAAATCAAGGAGAAGGACTAATCACAGATCCTCATAACAGAGAATTATGTAAAAGGCCAGTGTTAATTCCAGAAAAGAAGGCACAGATAAAGAGAGTGCAGTGCTAGGAAGGGACAGAAAGATGATGGTAAGAAAGAAGCCACAAACAGGAATAACTGAAAGTGTTAACAGATGTCAGGAACCCAGACCAACAGTGAGACCACTGTATTATAGTGTGTAGAAGTATCAACATACACTAGTACAGATGTAAAAACAATAGTAGCCAAAAGAAAGAATGCTAGTATTCTTCGTAAAATCTCAGAAATAACCATGCTGGCTGAAGCTTCAATATTCACCCATAAAAATTGGCTGCTGGGGGGCCAGGGTGCTGAGAGCATGGCAACTTTGATATTGCACAGCACTGTTTTAGCTGAGAGCTATCATAAAAGGATACACATTGCTTATTTAATAACTCAGGCTACATGTGGAGTGTGCACATGCGATTTTGAGCCCATGCACTTCAGCAGGACAAAACTGGCTCAGCCCCTGCACAGCTGAACTATATAAAGTTAGTTCTCTATTTTGATTTTCTCCAATAAATAGACTGCAGAAAAATGCTGCATTAACCACAGAACTGCATCACCTTTCCAGGAAGGACACATTGACTGGAGACTCTTTGTAGAAGGTTCATCCCTAAAGGAGAGAAGTAACACACACAATGTTGAAAAGAAATTCACTCAGCCCAGAACAAGGGATGTTTTCTCACATCATTCCAGTCTTCAATGCTCATCAGCTCTCTCCAGTTCAACTTTTGCTCCTTCTTCACGGATTGTTCATTACTTATAGTGTAATCAGCTGCAAGGCAAACAGCATCCAACCCTGGAGCCATTCCAGCTGTCCGAGGGTGAGAAGGCTGACTTCTTCCATTACACCTATATGGGTGGGGCTTTGCCTCCATATTTAAATTCAAATATATATTGAATTGAATATATGTATTGAATATATATATACATACATGAATAATTGAATATATGATATACAATATAAAATTGAATATTTTAATTCAAAATGTATGCCTTCTCCTTTATTCCAAGCAGTGTTTTACAGTTCCCTGGGAAGCCCATACTAAAACCGTCAAACCCACTCTCTCCCTTAAAAAAATATTTTAAAAAAACAATATGCATCCAAAATCTTTCAAGTTCACTTGTATTTTTTTCATGTAAAAGATGAAAGAAATAATTAAAAAAAACCCCAAAACAACACAGTATCAAACCCAGGATACAACAGTTTGATCTGCCTGCCTCTAATACAATCTATTGCAAGGTACTAAATATTAAAAACAAATGCTCACACAAGTCATATAAAAATATGAAAAAAGTAAATAAAATAGTTAAAGAACTAGCATGTACATGGATGTATGTATTAGGAAACAAGTTTATTTGGACAACCACCCACATTTTTCTGTAATTAAAATATAGATTTAAATCCTTCCCTTCCCCAAACAGCATTTGTTGACAAAAAGTCAAGCCCAATCCCTCCCCAAGTTACATTCTAACAGTATTACCAGAATACAAACTGTAATTAACCATGTCCCATTACTTCTGTATCACCAAGACTTACATATGCCCCCCTCAGGGATGGTCACAGCAAAATTGTCCAGTTGGCACACTGGTTGTATTTATACTACAAGTAGACAGTGTACAATTTAGTACAGTAAATGCTCAAAACCTGAAATAGTACAGTGAAATATTGTCAACAATAAATTTATTTTCATATTACATATGCTTTGAATACTGAAAAGTTCTGCCATAAGCCTGTTTAAAACCAGAAACTTTTTTTAAAAGATAACTTTGAAAAATAGATTTGTCATTGCACTTCATCGGATACATCATCTCCGTAAAAATTAAAAGCTGACAGTGTAAAGAATCACTTTTAATTTAACCAAGATTTGTTTCATGACTGAGTAAAGATATAACCCAAGATTCTGGCAGCTGTTTCAACCTGAAATGCTGCTCCACACAGCACTTTCCTGTTTCAGACCTGCTGCTGGTTTACTATGGAAGTAACACAGAAATACAGTTTATGATTGCTTTACCCTTTTAAGGTCTTTGCACCAAGACACTCAACCACCAGAAACACAAATAAAAAAGGAATCAAGCTTGCAGCTTCACAATTCTGATAAATATCTGATGTGATTTCACTAGAAAATTGCATTAGTCTTCCCTGTACGAAGAACAGCCTTTGGCTGACAGCAACGAGCGTGGTGGGGCAGAAATGAGCACCAGCTCACTCACAGCAGCTGCGAGCCCCACCTGCTCAGAGTATCTTCTTTTATGACAAACTTACACGTTCAATGGTGGAGAGTTAGTAGCAAATGAACAAACTGCATTCCCTAAACATAACCTGTTGATAACTATCACCTGGATCACACCAGCACGCACATCCACAGCTGCTGGGGGTCACTCCAGCACCAAAGGCTGCTGGCTCCTTATGCCAGCTGAGCAGTGCTGGTGATGTGGCCTTGAAAGTTGGCCAGAAAATCTCCAGTTCTTTACAAACATCAGTCATGGTACTAAAGAACAAAGCCTTAGGACCATCTGCTCTTCATTTAGGCTGACAACCTGAAGAAATCCTTAGATGAGTGAGATTAAAACTAATTACAGTAATATTGGTCAGCCCTGCCCGGTCCCCTGTTTATTGAAAAGAAATTTATACTATATCTGAACAGTTAGCAGTACTAGCGAGAATAAAAAAAACCCCAACTAATAACCCCTCAAAAGAATAAAAGAAACACAATGCCCAGTGATTAAATTCTGTGCAGACACAACTCTGCTGTTACATCTCTTTTTCTATTAAAAAAAATTCCTACTTTTAACAACGTAATAAAACTTCACAACTGTAGGTCTTTGCCTGACATCTCCTTTTTCAAAATTTCAGTGTGTGTGCTTTTTATCTTCCATGCTGTGACACCACGTGCACTTTGCAGTTCATCACGGACACGGTCATTTTCTGTATTGAGTGCTCCCGTTATGCTTTTCACTGAACACCAGAGATTCATTTGCTATGGATCCCTGTCTGCAGCCATCCTCCCCAGCAAGGATCTACATTTATTACCTCATCACTCATCTTTCACATCTACTCTGTATTCCCACCACTTTATCGCTGACCTTTTCACCTACCTTCGCCCAACCAGATGGAAAAAAATCTTTAAGGGTCAATATTCTGACACATCAGTAAGATCTTGTTAAGTGTTATCAGACCTGGCAAACACACATTTACACTTAGTGCTACATCTCTTCTTCTCTTTACATAGCCTGGATTAAGCTTAGAGAAAAGTTATAATGCCTTTCATAAAATTACCTATTTTTCAATATAAAATGCTTAAATCCATTAATTATAAATAAGATAATTTCAAAACATTTAAGAATATTCAGGACTTCATCTGCTTTTCAGGGGAA
Source organism: Bombycilla garrulus (assembly GCA_013400315.1). NCBI lineage: Eukaryota > Metazoa > Chordata > Aves > Passeriformes > Bombycillidae > Bombycilla > Bombycilla garrulus. The sequence continues at coordinate 126,395 of VXBU01012877.1, forward strand.
CTGCAAGCTTAATGCTCTTGATGTCTCCTCAGTCCCAAACCTCTGATAAGGAAGTTTTGTAGGTTATAGAGCAGGTAAAAAACCACACAGCACGTGCCTCGTGTACTGTGCACCACTTATGGTAAGTGAAAGTCATAAAAAACTAAGCAGCTTTACCAGGTGAGTCCCAATGCTGCTTTAGCAGTGCCCTGATAAAGTTCATGTTTTTTTTCATGTATACAACTACATGTATTTTGACATTGTCAGTTAAAAACATCACTGAAAACAGTCTGAGGAAGGTATTTCTCCCCCCATGTATGACATTAAAAAGTTGTGCCACATTTTCCAGAACTGATTTTAAAATAATATTTTTGCACTTAAGATACTTGCCACAGATTTTATATATATAAAAAAATGCTTGTTCATGTGTTAAGTTACAAAACTGTAGTGCTTAATATAACAAACTAAAAAATCTAAGAACTTTTAAAAAATGCTTGTTTGTAATACATTTCTTTGTTTTTAAAAGGCAAGAGTCAGTACCAGCCTGGTTCATTTTGTAACAGTATTGTAGTGTAAAAATGTTGCTAAACAATTCTGGTACTTTGAGACTGAAAGTAATTATTTTCTGAAAATTATACAGTAATTTACTGAAAAAAAAGAAACCCTTATAGTGTTGTTTGTGCCTTCACAAATATATAATGGCAATTATTATGCTTGATATGGATCAGATTTGAACTGTATTCCATACAGAACAGTTAGTTACTAAGAACTAAAGAAGATTTTTAAGGCTTAAGTAAGTTGATTTAAAAAAAGCTTCTGATACTATTGTCATAAATATAATAATAAAACTGCTCTATGTCCTGATGCTTTGCACTGTTTTTGAACCAAGTGACCTAGGAGTTAGCTTTTCTGATTCACACAGGGTCTGTGATATCAATCAGTACCCAGGAGATCAGTCAGGAATACGCACAAGCATCAGCCACTTTCTGTCCTAGAAGTGAGGCATTTCTGCCTGGTTTGAAAAGGTAAAAAAGTACACAGATATGTAAAGTAGTGTGGGGCTTTTTGAAGAAATATATATCCATATATGTATTATATATATATATATATATATATATAAAATATGTATTTTATACTTAAATTAGTATCCATAAAATCCAGACAGATATTAAACTGACCATAAAGATGATGTAACAAAAGTCAATAAGGCAGTTTGTTGTATCTCTTGAGGATATTCAGATATTCTATGCCTACCTCAAGAGGAAAAAGAAATCTGAATTGCACTGTAGGCTCAATGAGCATTGCTTGATTACAGCCAGGTAAGGAAGGGCTCATTTTTGTTAAGCACCGACTCCACATCGTTGAGAATAGGGATCAAGTCTTCTGACTCTAGAGTCCCAAGATCAACGTTTGTCCCTGGAAGACAGTCGAGGAAATCGGGGAAACGTGTCTGTTGTGGATTTATGTTCATTGTTGTCTGTGCTATAGGGTCTCCTAGGAAAAGCAAAGAAGAACTTTTGAAGTACCAAACTCATTGTGAGTAATTTAAAACAACAGAATAGATATAAAACTTGATTCCCCCTTTCCCATGAGCACTTGTGAACACTCCTGTTCACCACAAACGTTATCTCAAAACTGTATTTAGGAGCAGAGTACCTATTCCTCTAAGAATGCATTTCACATCCTTGCTTTGATCTCAAAAGCATAAAAGGTCCTTTCCAGCAGTGCTCAAAGCATCCAGCTCTGGCCTTCCATTTGGGAAACAAATGTTTCAAGTCTGCTTCCTGGTCTGCCCAGGGAGCAGCAAAGGACCCTCATGTACATCTCCATCCTGATCTCTGCACCAGGGGCAATGCTGTCCATAGGAAATAACTGAAATAAGGGCTTTACAGAAATTTAGTTCTGTAATACTGCTCTTTTTTCTTTCATAAATTAGTAAGAACAAGCATGAAAACCTTTAATAGATAAACCTTCATTCTCTGCATAATACTGATTTTTCTGATGACTCCAAAAGGAAGTTTAGGTGAGGAAGTCCTGAGAATTTCACTCTCTGAAAAAAAAACTTGATTTCCTAGTAAATTACTTCAGTATTTTAAACACCATGAGGACACTAACATAAAATAAATATGTATCAAAATGTAAGTTAGCCAAATACATTCTGTTTGAAGGTCAATCCAACTCTGCTAATGTAAGAAACTTACAAGCAAGACTGATTTCCCAGAGTCAGAAAATGTATTGATTTATACATGTAACCCAAAACAATCTTTTCAGTCCCCCTACCAACGGACAATGGTATGAAAACAGAAATTAAGGCTCGCATTTTCCAGGTTTTATTTATTCTGTTCAATATCAGTCTGAGGTAAAAGGAGAGAATCCAGATCTAAGTTAAAGCTGAGAGCATTCTGGGCACTAAGCACCTTCTCGGCATTTTCTCCCACAGTCTCAGTCGTTTCTCTTGGGTAGGAAAACCAGAGATTATCACTCAGTTATGCAATCATAAAACATTACTAGTCATAATACAAAGTTATTAACTGGACTGTACTTTAAGCTAAATCCTAGTATTCTACCTGTATCCATCTCATCTACGTTGCTGAGGAAATCTTCAGGTGTCGTTGGTATGCTGTAGCACCCTAATCCCAAGCCGCTGTCTGTACTCTGTTCCCTGGAGTGGTATGGCCCACTACAAATTGAAACATGAAAAAGACTCAGCAAAGATGCTCTGACAGACACAGCTCCTGAGCACAGTGTTGGAAGAGAAGAGAGTAGATAACATATTAGAAATAGACACTGAGTCATTAAGCCTCGTCCTCAACTGCTGGCCTCTGACTAGCCAACATCATATTTAGGTCACATCAGCCCAAAGAACAAAGTAATTGAAGTGAGGCCACTCTTAAATTTTGAAATACACACAGGCATATATAACTTTCTCACTGAAATCAGTTCTGACAGCCTAAAAAGTTGCATGTATTTATATTCAGGTACATACCTATTCTATCTAGTGTTCTACATACACTAACAACAGAATTAAAACCACCTGTTACAATTTATTGCTTTTTCTAAGATTCCTTCTTGAAGCATAAACTGAAAGATTTCAGGTCACCCATTCAAGCATACTCCCTGTTTACAGTAAGTAAACAAAAGATGATATAGAGACTATTTTAGAGGGACAGCTGTAACAGTCTAGAGAAGGCAACAGAAGCAATTGCCTAATGAAGAAGAATGCACTTGCCTGTTCAAGAAAGGATCAGATCCATTATTTGTAATAGGCCTCATGTCCTGTGTCATGGCAGCGGTGTTCACAGCTGTCTGAACTGGGACCAAGTTTTCTGAGTCCATAGGAAGTTGCCTGCATAGAGCAGCTTCCTGAAAAGTCAAATAAATACATGGGCAGGGTTATTCCAACAGCTCAGAAATACTGTAGTATTGTAACAAGTGAACACATAACATATGCACTGAAGGAAAGTAATTCTGAGAGATGTCACTGATGAGTATTTGTTCACACAGATATGAAGAAAACCACGCTGTAGACAGACAGCGTCCCTCACACCCACCTGTGCTGGCTTAAAGCTCCACAGAATCTAACTCTCAGTTCTACCATGTCTGGAAGCCAGGCCTGTAATTCAGCAACCACAAAGTACTTAACAAGTTAAAAGAAAACCACTGGAACCAAGACTGTGATTCAACAATCTTTAGAATTAATACTGCCTAATAATAAGCATTTACCTGATGACCTGTCTCATGTCTGCTATCTGCAGGATGACAAACAAGCAATCAGAGCCAAAGGAAACTTATTTTGCAGCTCTTCCTGAAAGATAAATCCTTCCAGCATTATCTCTGCAAAACACTCATGACATCTAGTGGTAAAGAGCTCTATATAGAGGTTGTCTGACTCCAATGGGAAGTTCCAAACAAAAATCCAAAGTTGTATCTGTTTTTACCATAATTTACTGAACTTATTTTTTAATGAAACAAGCAAAGTAAGTATTTCATTTAAATCCTAGTAGAAAACTTCTCTCCTCTGAATCAATCAAATGAAGAGGAGGACAAAGAAGGAAAGTAATTCCCCAAGCCAAGAGCTTCCAGAGCTATGACCTCTTCCCAGCTGGGCATGCTGCTCCACCCCAGCAGCTGCTGCCAGGAATGGCTGTGGGGAGCCAGCAGCTGCTACTGGGCTGAAGGGTTTATGACCCTCCAAAGAATCCTTCCCCTCTCACTCAAACGCTCTGCACCTCCTCACAGCTGCTAGCAGCAGCACACACCCTTACTCAGCATTTTTCCCTTAGATAGGTTATGCTAGAAAAGCAAAAACAGCAAGGGAGGGTCAGGACAGGAATACCCGCACTTGGACACGGATGACCCGAGGGGTTCATTGCATTGAATAAAGTGTGCTTTTTTCATGCTGTTTCTGAGAGAAACAAGTTTGTTGTTGGTTTTTTTTTCTACTAAGGAATCTGATTAATATGCCATGAAAACAAAACCCCTCTAGTGGACTTGCCTGTAACAGATGAAACACAATTCTTAAAACTGTATTTAAGGCAGTATAAAGGAAGCTACATATCTATTTTGTACAATATATGTCATTATATAGAGCTGAAACTTAAGAAATAGAATAATAAGCAAATCATCCACAAATAATCAACTCAGGAAAGTCTTCAGACTAGAGGTACTCATGTAAGATGTGAATGCGCTTTTATTTTAACTAAAAGCCAAAGAATGCAAATTAAGAGAGTAGGGATTGGAGTCACGAATAATTCCGTATTTTCTTCCTTTATCTTCAATGAAGCATGAACCTGGTCTCCTCTGCAAACCAAGTTAAACTGCACATGAATCTGTGTTAGTTGCCCTAGTTGTTTATGGACAGACACAAAACTGAATTTGGCCCTTCCATGACCATCAAGAAAGACTCGTAAGAAAGACATCAGGTCTGTAACTTCTGACTGATGGACGCTCCCTGCTCTGTTCAGTGCTAATTTCGAAAAAAAAAATGAAATTATCTGTTTATATTAGCTTACCCTTCTGTAAAACCATAGTTAGTTTTGACATAAAGTAACAGAGCTACTAACTGTACTTTTTAAAAATTTAGAAGCAATGAACTAAAAGCTCTTGAACAAAGTAAGAGTATCTCGGGTGTTACCTGGCGCAGTAACTCCTCCTGACGCATCCGAATTCGCTCCCTCTCCATCTGGATTCTCTGGAGCCTCAGCTTCTGCTGCTGCTGCTGCGTGGCCAGGGCCAGCAGGGCCGGGGGCTGCGGGGGGCGGCTCTGCTGCGGCAGGGCTGTGCTGGGGGGCAGCTGGGGCTGCGCATTCAGCACTGTGGGAAACACAACAACTCCTGGCACCTCGGCTACGACTGCATTTTCAGGTAACAGAGGGCCCACGCAGCAGACACACGCTGCTCACTTACATCATTAATGCATCATTAGAGTTAAATGATTGAGAGAACTACTCCATCTGGCAAGATCTGCACTAGCAACTGCTTAATAAGTATTTTTTAATGTTCTGAGTGTATCAAACAAGAATACTCACAATACAACAAGTATTTATATCTATTATGGTATGTTCAAATATTTACCTAATGAACTAGTAAATAATACTAAAGTTTTTAAATGGAAAATTACTAGAAATGTGTGCCTATAATAGGCAGTAAGCTAGTAAAATATTTCAGCTTAACATCTTCTTTATTGACAAATTTAAATTATTATTATTAATACCATAATTTTCAATTCACAACAGAAACCTTCTCTGTTAGGATACAACCCTCAATCCCCCACCTTTGGTAGGATATTCAAAAGGCTGACAGGGGAAGAACATCATAGATAGCAGAGTTAGAAACAGAACCTTTAGTAAGCAAACCTGTTATACCCAGGTAAACCAGGTAAACCCCTTCACTTGCTGACAGAAGGCTGTTGCTGAGCAAGTTAATATTGCTTAGATTGTTAATGTTTCTTAAATCACTATCATCTTTTCTGATCAAATTCAGAAACCATAAATCAGAGCAGAATTCTCTGTGAGATGGACATTTTTATTCGTAGAACTACTATGAAAGAAACTGCAAGTCTGTGTAGGTGTGTGTCACTCTGGTGCCAACATGTCACAAAGCTAATAGAATGTCCTGCCACCTCAGACAGCAGGTATCACTCCTGACTTACCACAACAAATTTCTTCCTGTTTACAGTGCTAAAAATAGCATCCAGCATTGATATCCTCCAGACAAGCCAGGAGTGAAACACAGTGAATTTTCAACATTGCAACTCTATGGTTTATTCAGGACCCACGTTAGATTTATTACTGATGCAGTTCAGGCCTAGCTGCAAGGACCAGGTGTGAATTAGTCCTGGGCTGTGTCCAAGGCCAGTCTGGATCTAAGGGCAGCTTTGCTACCTGTAGGTGGTGCAAAGCCCGCACTGATAAATGCTTCTGGACCTCGTGGAAAGCATGCAGCCAGATCCAAACCAGATCTCTGCAACTTGCTTCCAGACCCAGGTGTTCTGGAGAGTACTGCCCAGATTGATGCCAGAGTGTCATCCCACGGGAGGTTTAGATTGGCGATTAGAAAAAATTTCTTTGCCAAAAGGTTTGTCCAGCTCAAGCACAGGCTGCTCAGGACAGTGGTAAGGTCTCCATCCCTTGAGGGATTTAAAAGTTATGCTGTTGTAGCACTTGAGGACATGGGTCAGTGCTGGGTTAAGGTTAGATTCAATCATCTTTGAGGGCTTTTCCAACCCAAATGATTTGATGATTCTGATTATATCAAACAATTTAATATGCAACACTACAGGTAATGTCAGGTAGGTTTTGTCCTGCAACCTTACTGACTTGGGCAAAGCCCAGCACCCCGGCAGAACACCAGTCTCTCCAAAAGAAGCGTGGCAAAGTGTGATGATACAGTTGTTACAGGGCTAAGACTTACTGCTTTACCAATTTTCACTGGGTCAGTTTTACAAAAAAAAAAAGAGAAAAAATAATGTAATAAACGAAGTTGCTTTTCTTAAGGGTAGAGTTACAATGATATGCATAAGGAAAACAGAAAAATTATTGCATCTGGAATACTTTTAAGCATGCTTGATAGGTCTGATAATGTCTAGACTTCAAATTAATAGTGAATCTTTAAATACACTGGTAGAATAAAAAAGAATCCAAACAATGGACAGATTACACTTGTGGTATATACTTGAGCTTAGTTTGTGAAAAATATTTTACCTAAGTGATTTTCCTGGAACTGCTCAACTGAAGCAGATCTGAACCTCGGCAGTAAAAGTGGGTTGGTAACAGCTGGTAACTCCTTGCCACTAATGGGCTGAACAAGCGCAGTGAAAGAAAAATCTCGTGCAAGCCTCAGTGAGCAACTTAACAAACAATGACATTCTACAAATCTCTGTTCCTTGTGATATAATCATATGGTACACCTGCTGTGCTATTCATGAGGTTTTAGTAATGTCTGCTTCAATTTTTATCTCAGTTCTGAATTTGTATTTGAATGGTATGAGGAACCTAATGGAGTTTGGATTAAAAAAAGAAAAACCCGCAGTTCACATTGCAGCTGGGCTGCCCAGCACAGACCCCACTCTCAGCACACTGAGACCATCAGACACACCAGGGACCCTTGACAGCTCCTCTCAGCCAGAGCTCTGCAGAGCCTTGGGACCATCAGGCTGCTTCTGAGAGGTCAAAAAGTTACTAAGGAAAAACAATAGGTCTTCAGTAAGCTTCAATTCACTAGGCAGGGTCTGGGACTGCACTGTAACTCTTCTAAAGTTCTGCAAAGAAAAAAAAAAAAATTCAAAAGCTCAAATCTACCACTCTGTGGTAAATGAGACTGGGTCTAACATAAGAGGAGAAAAGTATTTGTCGTGACAGCAGACAGAATCAGGGTGGCCTTGAATTCGGTTCTCTTGGGGAAAACCAAATTTATTTTGCAAAATGAAGCAAGTCTTTTAATAAACAGCCATTACACAATTATCCAGCCCAAATGAAAGCAAGTAAAAATATGGAACTAAGTTCCAAACCTGAACTATGTGACCATAATTTCATTGCAATCCATGAAATTGCAACTATTTAGATTACATCAAGTTAGACCTATGTGGTTTTCTTTTTCCAATTAGATAAAAAGAAAGAATTCTTTTATTCTTTTTGTTTGCTTTTAAATTAATAATGATATCCTAGTGAATAACCTAGTGAATTAGGTTTTCTGACATTGTAGGAGACCTTTCTGTAGATGACTTTGCTGAATATGCACTAGGCAAGGATTCTTTTGTGGACAGGAGGCACTGCAATTTGCAGAAGCCAAAACATGCAAGTGTCAATAATTTCTGACATATGCACTGAACTGATTGCACCAACTTTTATTATTTGTCAGAAGTGTCCGGATGCAACTGTGGATCTTTCTGCTCTGTTTATAGGCAGCCCAGACCCAAATTCAGATGAACTAGCCAGTGCCAGCTCTCATGCAACACAGTCTGATGAAAAACAAACGTCTACAAAGGTTAAAAAAAAAAAAATAAATAACCCAGCCATACTACAGTTCTGACTTAGTCATGACACTGTAAAGAAAAAAAGACTGGGCTCCCCTCCTTTTCTCACTCCAGCCAACAAAGAACTGCTTGTTTCATTTATTTCCCAGAAAGAAGCATTAGCCTTCTAACAAGGTCAGCAAAAAATGCTGCTTTTCAGTTCTGGTGCATTTTGTTCCAAAAATCTGTAAAGTATTAAAGCAAAAAGTTGCACTATCCCAGTGCACAGAGACTCCTTTATTCAGATTTCTGAGCTGAAAATAGCTATATAGAGATTTCTCAACAGTTTCAACTGTTAATGTCTGTGATACTCACATTCAACTAATCTTTCCTGTCTTCGATGATTTAAGATTAAAAAAAACAATACAAACAACCTGCAGGGGCAACATCAAAACTATGATTTAGCAGGAAGTTATTTACAAGATTAGAGGTTTACTCTGAAAGCACTTTTAACAATAAATCAATACTAAAATTGATGATGGGGGCTGCTTGAGTGGAGAGACAGCTTTAATGCTGATGATTAATTACTGGTGACTGTTAGATTTAAAACCTTTAATATTTTTTTACTTTTGCTTCATGTAATCTTCAGCTTTTGCATTTCATTCACTTTGAAACTGTGGAAATGACCCTCCACTCTTGCACTGGCACATGTTTGGATTACTAACCTTGAGGGGAAATGCTTACACCAACAGGAACTTCTTTGTGTCAAAATTAAAAATGACTAGAATTTGAAAAAATGCCAACATCTCTCTTGAACACATCAACCCTTAACATTTCAGATTTACTAGATGGTCAGCTGCCGGTTTAAAGTTGTGTGTCCTTTGATTTAATATATCTCATACTGAAGTTAATTTCTATTAGACTCTGGATGTATTAACCACTGTCCTTAAACATAAATAAATCACTCCATTTGAAATCCGCCTCATAAATCACTTGTCAGAGGTTTTAACTGCAAACAACCAAAACTCCCTCATACTTTTGAGAACTGCATCACAAAACTCTCACCCCACAGAACGTGCAAATCCTCTTTAGGGCTTTCAGCTCTCCTGTAAGTAATCATCAGAAGCAGGTGCCAATATTATTCACACTGACCACAAATGAATTGTGTTTGCTTCTTTCAGGATATCCAGTAATTAAAAATGACCTGGAACAGGAAGCATTTCCACCACGCAGGTGGTATGAGAGTATGGACTACAGAGAGGGAAAAGCATGTTCCTCAGTGTCACACATTTCCAGCCAATGCAAACCAAGACTTGAAAAATGCTGGACATTAGTGAACACTCTTCATGGACATCAGTGAACACTAAAACACGTATCATCTGGTTTTGAACACTTTGGGAGTTTCTGCGTTCTTATCGCCAGAGACTGGCTTTGACATAGTTACCAAAACTGTTTTTTATCATCCTTAAACAATAGTAGCTACACCTCTTTTATCATGGCAGGATATGGAAACTTTGGTTCATGTGTTTATTGCTCCTAGATAGGATTCTGGCATTGTTTTATTGATTGGATTTCCTGGCTGGTTAAAAAAAATGAAAGCAGTGTTAAAATTGCTATAACTCCCAGCTGTCCAGACCCATTTGAAATACCATTAGCAATGCCATTTCAGCTGAAATACAGCCAAAAGCTAAACTTCTCAGATTCGTGGATGATTTTCTATTAAACAACAAGCATCAGAAGTTCTTTACAATAAAAATTTTCAATCTGTAATACCCAGTGTCCTTCATCTTAGAGAACCACTGAATTAATAGTGAAAGCCATCTGCTTGTATCACTTGGGTCATTCCTGCTTGTGGGTCTTGCCAGCGTACATTCTGAGGTAAGGTTCTCTTCTTCAAAAGGGAAAACCAAAAATTAAATAGTTCTTCACCTGGAGTTTGATTTAAGAAGTAAATGTGGTTGAACTCTCAGGATCAATGAAACCCTAAACAAATTAACATCAGGCTTTCCACTGTTTACTGCCTGAACTGGTTGATTTATAAAATGGAGATAAATATTACCAGCTTCTGCCATATTATTTTTCTTATATTTACACATAATGTAAATGTAAATATTTACACATAATGTAAATTTCAGTATTTACACATAATGTAAATTTCAGTATTTACACATAATGTGATCAGGTGAAAGTGGAGATGTCAAGAGCAAACTAAAGTACATATGACACCCTTCTCCCTTTGCCAGGAATCCTTCTCCATTCTGAAGTGTTTGTGTGTGGGCACAGGTGTGGGTGTGTGACATGTTCTGAAGCTCCTCCACTCAGTGCTGATGACAGAGCATCCATTTCCTTCGTGGTGACAATCTCCTTCCTGATGAACACATGAGAACTACACAAGGACCTTCTCCTCTGTCACAAAGGATTTCTACAGCTGAGTGCACGAATTCCCAGGCTCCTGCTCTGGTCCCACCTCTGACCCTGCTTTCAGCAGGAGGCTGGGTTAGAGTCCTTGCAAGGCTCCTTCCCACCTCAGCTGTTCTGTAATGGACACAACTCTAACTTGTGCGAGGCCTCAGCCCTGTGTGGAAACTCACCCAGGAAAGAAGTCCTTACCTCAGAACTGGCGTCTCCACCTTTGTGAGCTCACAACACTAATACTGATCTCCCAGCAACTGTCCCTCCATTCAGTACACCCAAATGATTCCACTAATGAGGTTCTTATCAAACCTCTTTGAGGATGTGACTAGCTGATAAACCAGTAGCACAGAGATAAAGTAATACAATCTGCTCCAGATATAGATAGAGTACAGGAACACTGAAAATCTCAGGAACTATAACATTATTTATGATTTTTTTTCCCTGCAAACGTGCATATTAATGAATTCATTTTGGCAGAACCTAAGAGAGTATATATTTATAAGTTACTATGTCAGTGTACAGAATTAAGAGTGATCCAGGTACATTTTCTGAAAGCAGCAATACCTGGGTCAACAGATACTATGCAGAACAGTCCCAGTCAGCAGGAACCTTGAAAGACCATTTCGTCCAAACTTACATGGAAAATAATACATTGCAAGGGAGAAAACAGAGAGGGTAACAGAAGATGGCTCAGCTCTAGCACTTTAAAGATCCAGATGAATACAGCTTGTCCCTGAGCTCCAGACCTTGTCCCTGTCACTCCCACCCTGACAGCCAGGTCATACGTAACTACAGCGTCTAAAACCCTTTCTGTCCATCAAGCCCATCTCTGTGCACACTGATGAATCACACAAGTTCTCTTTTGTACCCCCAGGGGTAAAACCAGGCACACCTTCCTGTAATTGCTGCTGCTGAAGTGTCCACTGTGAAGAGAGAGGGGAAGGGGACGGTGGGGAGCATCAGGGACACCCCACCTGGCTTTGGTGCCTTGAGTTAGATCAAACACCAATTTTAACCACAGTCAGATAAACTGAAAGCCCTTTCCACACCCAAACAAACTCAGAGGCCTTTCACAAAGTGGCAGTGCCCAAAACTTTTAAACCAGCAAACTCTGGGCACTGCCTAACACACGTTTTTGTCACTCACGTGGGACGTAGAGAAACTGTGCCTTGCAGCCTGCAACTGCTATTTGCTCCAAGGCCCAAATCCTGCATCCAGCTGTGCCACAGGGTGGGCGAGAAGTCTTCTGAGGTTTTTTGCAGATAGTATTTTTTTTTATGAGCTTTTTATGGAACTCACATATAAAGTCAAGCTAACGTATACAGAAAACATAAATACTCTTAGAGGGGTTTATTATTTTATGATGAAGTAGGTTGCAAATTGTTAAATTTGGAAAATATTTAAATGAAAACCAGATTGTGCTTACTCACTGGATGAAGAGTACAATCACAAAAGAAATCTATTTAAAACACTTTGAAAGGAGAAGGATGGAAATAACAATGGTTTTGAGTGTTGCGTAACGTAGAATAGAGAAAGACTACAAAACAAGCAGCATTTAATTAAAAAAATCTTGCAAAAGAAACTCCTGTAAAGACCTAATTTTTCCTCTAAATCTGGCTAAACATAGCTCAAAATCATCCTCAAAGATACATAGATCTTTATGTACTGTTTCTAGTGGGAAAGTCAATAACACATCTGAAACACTATGCCAAGAACTGCATATATACCTACACAAAAACTAGAATCTCATCTTATATATATACATATATTTATATATAAAGGGTACTGAATGAAATACAGACTGTATTTAATAGGAGAGATTTTGAAGTCAGTGGAAATACCCTTATTAGGCACCTGAAACACCTTCAAGAGCAGACTTTTCATTAGGTATAGACTTTCATTTCTAATGCTTTGAATCTCAAGAAAGACCCTCCTCTAAAATTCAGTATACATGTGTTTTAGTCCAGGATTGGGCTTTCATTCACTTCTGAGGGGAAAAATGTTCTGTACACTGTCCTGATTTACGGCACTGCTGTTTTTTAACTAGGGACAATGTAACAGATGTTAACATAAGTGGAGGAGTTGGTATGAAGAAAAACCCTGTTGTCCTATTCTTACCTCTTGGCCATTCCAGCACTGCTATAAACAGACTGTCCCACACGCAGCTGTGGTTTGAAGCCACAGCAGAGCAATTGTTAGTTTTACCATGTGCTGAGACACTCTGCAGATACCCTAAACTTTCAGATTTTATTCAGGTTTCTTCTGCAGATATCCGCTCTCACATTATGGTTTGCTACTGCCCACTAAATCTTGTGACATAACCAACACTCTTACTGCAAATATGCGAGCAAGGCACTTGATGAGACAAAGGCAGGAAAAATAATTACCTCAGAGGTCAGCCTAGGTGTTTCTTATAAATTTAAGACAAAAGTAATGGTGATCATTAGCAGACAAATGTTCAGCATTTTGTTGGCATGTGAAGAGACAGCACTCATGAACCACACTGCACGTGGACAACCAAGAAATCATGAGATCAACTTACCAAAAATTAACCAGAACAAGAATCTGCTATGTGTTTTTAAGTCTGCCTTTTTGACATAGTTTTGTGATCTTGAGCCTGTAAACTCACTTGTTCTCATCTTCTTGAATAGTAGAAAAGTTAAAGCTCCAGAAGTGAAATGTCTGGGATTATTTGTAATTCTCAATAATATGTGAAAATATTTTCTTCCATTTACAAATTTCCTTTAAAATTTTAGAGTTTTCATGTCTTTATTTTCACCAAAGCTTAAATCTGACAATATCAGATTAATGTAAATTGACAATTAAATTTACACTTGAAGTGCTAAACAGAAACACCAGTTATAAGAATTTTGTGGGTAATTCATACTGCAAAGCAGACTTTTTAGTAGTTTGCCAGTTGCTTCCAGTGCAGAACCTCACTGTGCAAAAGCCCCACCACCATAAACAAACTAACAAGCAAACCAGCTACACCTTCTGACCTGAAGAAACTCAGGGCTAACTGAGGACAGGTTATCCAACAGCTTGGACATGATAAGGTGGGGGTTTTACACCACTTTAGAACAGAAAAGCACAGACAGAACTTATTTTTCTATATCTAACACTACACCAGAAAGCCATGGAGGCTCTAAAATAGAACATGAGACGTTAGAGTTTCACCTCAAGCAGTACAAATTCACCTGCTGCCAGGTCTACAGAGGGGAAAATCAGGTAAATAAAGAAGAGAACATACTGTTAGGTCTGATAGCAGAACCAGAGCTACCTTCTTGAACCAAAAATTACTTTGACAAACAAATCAGGAGGTGTCTCTCCGATCTGCTTTGTGTTTTCAACAGAGAGTACTCACTGAGATTTGGCTGAGACATTGCCATGGACCTCTGTGGCGCCGGTGTGGACGTGGCTGCAGGATGGTGGCTAACATGGTTCAGTGGCTGGTTCATAGGTTTTCGAGGATCTTGCCATGTTGTGATTTTTTCTATGTGACTGAGAAAGAAAAGATACAAGCTTAGCATAAAATACCCGGTGTATTAGATAAACAGTTAAGCATAATGTCATGGAAGTCCTATTTGTTTTTCTTATTCCATGTCTGCCCTTGTTATCTCACCCTCACCCACTTGAAATTATCTATCATCTGGTTGTTTCCTTTTCTTCTGATATTCTGCCCCTGCTATTCTAATTTCTTTTGCTCTACTGTTGAATAATTACTTTTACTTGAACAACTGGTAAATTCTATTGTCATACTGAAAATCTGTAATACACACTCATCTTCAGATTACTAAACTGTCTGAAAGTTGTTTACTCTTGTCCTGCCAGTGCTTTCCTACATACTCAATATATGGTCATTCCTCAATCAGCAATAGTAATTTTGCTGAGTGTTGAAAAGTGTTTGTCTTGCCAAATCAAACTGCTTTGCTGCTTTCCACACTATGAAAACAAGTCTTTCTGTATGCGTTCCAAGAATACCAGCATATATTCCCACTACCAAAGCAGGCAGATTACAGCCTCGTAACTCATGTGAAATCACCAATTTCTCTGTAAAGGCACTTAGAGTTTTTACTGCAATGTTTTTAACAGCATACCCACCATTTCAGTATGCAAATCTCATACACATGTATTACCTGGAAACAGTGGAGTCGTGCACAAATCCACATAAATTTTACAGTGAGGTAACTGTAACAGTGGTCACTGTAAAATATTTTTGGGCACAGAATTCAGTGGGGAAAGAACTATGGTTTTGTTGCAACCAAAAGTTTACACTGAAATGCATCTGTCTTGTAAGAAACTTAATCGGGCAAGCATTTTAAGGATGAGCATGTAATTCTATTTGAAACAAGGAAAGAAAAAGGAAGTATGCTAGAGCAATCAATAGTCTGGTATCTATCAAGGGACTGCCTGGCTCCAAGCCCAACCAACTAACCAGGTTACTCTCTGTACTTGAGTGGGTTCTCCTCTATTAGATTTTGTTGCAAAGAGCTGAGTCTTTAAGAACACTTCAAGAGGCATAAAAATTCACACATTCTGTGTCTTGAAAACCATTTTGATCCAACTTTCATAAAAGAACAGTCTAAAATCTTTACTAAGCTCCATCTTAAACTTGCCATTGCTTTTACAGACCCTAGTGGCATGGCCACCACTGTCACCACTCCACACCCAGCTGATCACCAGACCAATTTCACAACCAAGTTCCAGTCTATATCGTGATGTACATCTCAGGTGTTACCAAAACGACTGTGAATTACAGGAAGAGAAAAAGGAAAAGAACCTAGACTATTTTTCAGAGAACAGAAAAACGTGACATCTTTATGCAGTCTATAGCCATTTTCTTCGTCTAATATTTTGCATTTTATTTACAATTCTCAAATGGACGATCACACTTTTACATGAATGTTACTCAGCCTCAAACTGCTGAGTCACTTCCTTTCTTCACAGCTTCTAGAGTGTTTTTTGTTATTATTCATAATGAGACCACTCACCATTGCTACTCTATAGGATTAAAACACTTCATTCTCCCCTCATTGTAAATCTTTATCACATTTTTAGCTTTTCTTCTCTTTGCTCTCACATTTCAAGTAAAAGAATGCTTGCATATGGTGCACGAGGTCAAAGTGCCTCAAACTTTAACAATATCTTGCCTCATCTATAATATTGAAATAGAACTACGTAGATATGTAACAAACATCTACTACTTGCTTTTGTAATTTTTTAAGATTCTTATCTGAGGCATATTCAAACATACGACAAAGCAGCCCTAAAATTCATACTAAAATTCTCACTTTCAAGTTTTTCATAAGCAATTTTTGCATCTCTTATTGTTATAAATCCTAATATCAGAACAGCCCATTTCCCAACAAGGTCTTCATTAGTAAACAAGCAGAACAGGAAAGCAGAGATGTCCATTTTAGCTTCTGTTTCTGCATCATGGGTGAGACTGATGAGGGTCTCCATATGCAAACAAGAACTTTATGTGTTCCAATAAAATCAGGGAAAGTTAAATATTTACAACTCAAATGAGATGCACAAGAATCTGACAAACAGGACAGAGAAAATGCTACCATAACTGCTTCTCCAGCCTGCTCAGGTCATGGCATTCCTTCCCATAAACTCCTGCAGCACTTCAATTCAGATAGCGGCAAACTGTATCCCAACGGTGGACCCTCATTTAAAAAAATTAAACCAAAACTCAGATCTAAACAGCTAAGTATTTTACTCAGACTTCAGGATTCTGTTTCACCTGTTGCACCTTAGGCTTTAGTTAAAAGCCTCCTGTTTGGGTGTCAGCCTCCTGCTTCAAAATGTCAGTGCTCCTCTGAATTTGTGCTGCTGCTTTGTTCTGCATTTTGTGACTGCAAGGCTCTAATCCCTGACTTCCACTGCAGCCATGCCAAGACATCTCAGTGACTTTAAATCAGCAAGCAGCGGCATGAGGGACACCAATTCTCCTTCTGCTTGTACTCACTCCAACAGCCAATGTGTCTCCGTGGATTCTATTTTCAGACCTTTTTTTTATTTCCTGGTATTAGAAAATTCAGAGGAACTAATCTAAAAAGGTTGTAGGGGAACTGTGAAAGATAAACTGATTATTCTGTAAGGGCACCATCACCTGAAATAACAGAGTTTGATGAACAGCATCGAGCTTTTTTGGGGTACTTTATCACGGCTGAAACACAGGGACTGAGCGTGGGTTTTGCGACTGAGCCACATCAAAGTGGAGCTGCTGCTGAGTGGGAAGCTGGTGACTCACCACAGCACAGCCCCTCAGGCTCTCCCTCCTGAGCCCCTCCGAGGGAGCCACACTCCAGTGCCTTGGAGCACCTCCAGCTTCCGCCTGCACCACCAAAGCCAAACATTGAGAAATCTGTTTACATCTCCTGGAGCAGAGCCAAAGCATTGCCCAACCTTCTCTCTGTCCCTCTGCTCCCTATAAACAAAAACAGCACAGAAAGAAAGTGTATTGGAAGTCAGAGGCCATTCACACTCCTCTGACACTGTGTGTGATGTGGAAGACACGCCTTTAAACAGATGGGAAGTTTTTTAAATATAAGAAAATTACCTCAGGGACACATCATTTGAGTCTATTGTCTGAGCTTGCTCAGGGTACTGCAGTGTAATTTCTGGTAAAACTCCAGTCAGAGCCAAGCCCCACACTATTCCAGTAACCACCACCATGCAGGATGCAGCAGCAAAAGGCTAATTTGTACAAACTCACAGAATATCTGGCATCCATGGAAGTCTAGTATCATCTACTTCTTAAAAACATTAGCTCTCATATTCTTTTTTATGTGACCTTTATGTCTTACAGTCACAGGTGAGGAAAATGCAAGATATGAATGGGAATGATTTTTAGCTTTAGAAACAAATTCCCTATGTGCACACGACCAATTCTCCCAGAAACGAATGGAATTTGTGTGTATATATGACACTGTACTATCAAACTGGGCTGAATGCTTACCAGCAGTAGTTACATTTATTGGGACATTCAGAGACCTCTAAACCCACTGCTCACCACGGAAACACAACCTCCTCCCTAAGGACGACAGCAGCAGTGGTGCCACTGTCACGCCTCCACGAGTGCCTTTAGGTGGTGAGTTTGGCCAAGGGTAGGGCCAGGAATCTCGGGAGGGGATCAAGAGGATCAAGAAAATGCTATAATTAGGCAGTACTTCACAGCAGCTCATGGCAGCTGTTGAACTGGTGGGAGGACTGGCTGGGGGGTGCCACAACAACGAGCAGCTGTTGCCAGACCCTACACAGCCTGTCACCCTCAGCAATGTCCCACCAAGGTCACCTTGTGCCAGCACCTGCCGGCTCTGCAGACCTGGGGATGCACTTCTTCACTGTCATCCTTCTAATCTCCAAAAGCAGAAGGAATTTATTATTCACTAGAAAAGAGTAGGTGAGAAACATTTTAGATTACCTATTACAAAAAAACCTCTACATATGCTACGTGTTCTCCTGGATATTGAAAGAGGATTTGCAAATGCTTCTTGCTGGGAAAGGCAAGACACGGTCCAACAACTGCCTGAGAATACAGTGTTCTGTCCTTGGACATAGTTGGATATCTTCATTTGTCATGCTGCTTTTCCCCTCCTCTCACTGTAGCCTGGAAAATTTCAAGAGCCAAATTCTGCTCTCATCACAACATGAAAAGGACTTTACAGAAAGTACAGCACCATGTTCTAATGTCAAGCATTCACCTGTGCATTTGATAACTGTAACTCTTTAAGTAGACCGCAGTCCCTGTGATGTAGGAGCTACCTTCAAACACGTAAGAGACAGCCACTTCTCCTACAAGTACTTGAAACTTCTGCAATTTCAGTAGGACAGCCCAATTTTTATGGCTTGTCACTTGTTCGCAGCTCTGTTAAATTCAGACTTAAGTGGAAATGGGACTGAGTTAAATTATGATCTGAATCACATCCTGCTAAAGACAATGAGCTTCACGCTAGCATGAACCCACATAGAAAACCTTTGAAGAAAATTCCTGATTGGCATCAACAGTTTACATGCCAGACAGTACAGACAAAGCATCAATGTCATTAGGCTGGCAGTTCTCTCTGACGTTTTTTTTCACTTTATATTCACATTACCCAAAAAAAGGAATGTAGAAAGTTCAACACAATGTATTTCCTGTGTATTTCCTGCTATTTAGCACAGGTACCTCAACATGTTGAGGTTTCTTGATGTTTCCAAACGTCTGGGGCGGGCCAAAGGGCATTTGGGCTGTTACAAATAAAACCAGGTTTAAAGTCTCCTATTTTTCTGCATTCTGAATCACAAATGATGCATGAGGTAGCTTAAGGTCCCAGCTGAATCCTGATAGATTGTATTGCAACCCACAAGCAGGCAGCGTGCTCGTGGCTCCACGGTCAGGGCAGTGCCACAGCTCTTGCCAACAGCCTGTGGTGCCAAGGTGATCAGGATGGACACCTCAGTCAACTTGTTGAACCTGCAGAAACAAATCTTGCTGATTGTTTCAGCTAGATTAACAGGCTGATCTGCCTGAGCCTGCAGCCCCATGTGAAGAAAATGGAGAAAAAGATTTGGAAAGAGAAGGACAAGGCCAGGCCACTGCACCCAGCAGCGCCCTGCAGCCAGGACAGCGTCAGCTGTGAAATGGCTGGGACAGTGTCAGCCGATTTCACACTCAGGTCTGGTGATTTCTGACAGAGGAGGGAAAAATGGGAGAGATTAACAAAAAATCTACAGCAGTATTTTCATTTTTTTCCAAACCAAAATCAGACATCAAAAGACACAAGCTGTACTAATGTTTTAGTATGAAGAACCTTTCTCTCTGAAAATGAAGAATTTTGCCTATTCTTCAGGCACTTCTAAAGCACTTGCTGGCACTTCAGAGTAATCTGGTGCAGCCACTCTGGGTCCACAGCTGTTGCAAAGCATTCAAAGTTCCCCCACAGACACCTCAGAAACCAGTGGCTCAGCCACAACAACTGCCTCAGCAATTTAATTATATGCCAACATTACTCAGTGCTAATAAGAAATGCACAAAACTTCGTCTTATTCAAAGCCAAAATGTCAATAATATTCTGCAAAAATCACGCACCCAGTATATACATGCGGAATGAAAACAGCCATTAGGTGGAAGAGCTTAGAGCTGCATGCTCCTGATTCCATTTCTGCTGTTGAACAATTGGAAAGAATGAGAATGTATCATTTCTTACATCACTAAAAGCATACAAATATAAAATCCAGTATTTCTTAATCACTTTCCTTTAGAGTGCAGAAATTAATAACATTCAATAGGTCAGCCCCTTGTTGCTGTGGCAGTTCAAGTGACTCCAGCTCACAAGTTTTAACTAATCAAATTCATGGCACTTGCTTTTTCAGACACAAATAATGTTTCATGAAAATTACATGAAGCTTTAACAAGGAGCCACAATGTAATTATTAAACTGATTGAACCATGGACTTTGTTCTCCTGCTGCATGTTCATCATCATCTCTGATCTCGAAGCTAGAACATTACATCTGTATTTGAATATTTATTATGCTATGCTAAGTAACTCCTTCGGTGAAGAGACTTGCTCTTTTCCTGAATTAGTTTCAGCATAATTTGCTGTGAAGAGAACTTTGAGAATGTCCTGCTAAGCTCCCCTGTAACTGACTGATTCCATTGTTGGTGTACATGGAGGCCTTAAAAAACATTAAACTAGTTATACAAATGGAAACAAAACACCCTTTGAGTTCTATTGACAACTTAACCTTTAGAATTTGGATGAAATCCCAATTCTTGAGAGAAAGAAAAAAAGGTACTGAATGAAACTATTATATAGAACATTCTTAGGGTTTTTTAACGTATACAATATATAATAGCATTAATGCATTTGTTTACTTGATGACTGCCTGTAGCACTCATATTTAAAGAGACGTTAATTATTTTATTAAAGCCATGTTTATTTTATTTAGGGGAAAATGTAGCAACTTGAAGACAAAGCATTCTTTTGTGAGAGATACATGACATTTTCAGATGCGTGCAGTTTCTGAAATTGTTGAACAGGTTATAGAGTGAAAGGTAATTATCTATCCTCTACTTGAGCTAGAGGGCTCTCACTATTCTTGTAGTAAATGCCTCACTTTACCAGTATAAAAGCCATGTCAAAGGGGACCACATTTATGGGCAATCAGGGTTGGCATACATAAAATATAAACTGGAGCTGTCTTGTAACAAGAATGGGAGAAGTGGCCCAATGCAATAAACACTCTTTGACTACCAAGGTGGCATTCCTAGACAAGCTGTTATTACTTCAACATATTCTGCATTCTAGTAGAAATCTATACATTTACAAGGACTCCCCCTCCAACTACACAGAGTCCCCTTAAGGGACACATCGAAAATCTTCCCCAGGCAAGAACAGATGGTAGGACAGAAAACAAATCCAGAGCAAAACAGGACACAAAATACCTTTGAAGTTACAGAAAAGGTACCTAACCTTATAATCTATAGCACTGGCCAGAGGCAGAGAAATGTGAGACTCCACAGAATTTACTCCCAGAATTCTCATCTGTAATCTAGACTTTTATTTCATGTTTTGCTTTCTGAGTCTATCAGAAAAATCACCATTATTGTTTCCAGGGCATTGTGCCCTTTGGCATTTTCATTAACAAAGAATTTTAAAAGGGATTTTTTTTTCTAGTACTGGTGCCTTTTAATCAGAGAATTTGGAGGGTTGAATTAATTATCATAATACCAATAAGACTCTATTTTGCTATTTAACTAACAATTATGCACTGTTTTTGCTTTGTAATTTGAAGAATAATTTGTCAAGAACTTCAGATCACTGCAATATATTCAAGTACACTTCTGTAAAAGGTTTTTGTTGCAGAAATAACACTATTTTCTGCTCTGTAAGTAGGCCCATCTGCAATCCCGTCTACCTTCTGATTTTGAAATTATACAGAGAACAGCATTTCTTCAAAAGACAACAAAATATTATTACCACAGTCTCTAGAATTTCCTTCCACAAATGCACAGCAGTTGTTCTAACTTTTTCCTATGACAAGCTTTTGAACTGCTTGGTCAGGATTTCCAAACAATAACACAGATTGGTTTGAGGAACAGCTTTCCCAAACAGACAATCCTCCTTCACTAGAAACTGAACACTGGCTCAAAATACACACATTTGTGCAAAGCTGTTCCTGGTACTGCAGCTCGCAGCCAGAAATCATTCTCACAACCTCAGCTTTCAGGTCAGTACATTTATTAATCTCCAAAAAGGTCAAAATAACTTCTGTTCTCTGAACTTCACATACAGCAATATTTATATTTTAATATGAATGCCAGTAACTACAGCACAACAGACATGCAGGGCCAAACTAGACTAAAATTTATTTTTTTCCCTCCATGACCCAAATCCCTAACTCTTCAGACCAAGATTTACATCTTGTAAATAAGACTTTAGTCTGCCAAAGAGCAAATCAAAAAGCATTTTCTCCTATGATTTAGTTACAACATAACCAACTAAAAATAAAGTTTAGGCAACAAATTTCATTGAATATATCACAGACATAACTATTTAGATGAATAAAATTACTTTGGGTCTATATTTATCTACCTCAATAGTGGCTATGTGGTAAATAGAATTATTTAAAATATCAAGCCACTCAAATCTCTCAGTACTTTTGTTATTATATATATATATAACAAATACAATTTGTTATTGAAATATCATCAGGAACAACTTTGTGACTGGTACCTGTAAACACTGAAGTTTTATTCACTTGCCCATGATTCAGTGCATCACACTTTATTATTATCCAATCACAAATTCTGGTTTTCGGTCCCTGCTATCCTTTCAAGTGGTGCAGAGTAATCACACAATGGTAAGAACCATTGTTTCAAACCTATGTGTTTAAAGTTAAACAAACACTACAAATGTCTTTTATCATGTGCAGTACGTACATAGGGACACGAACACATGGTTACTTGATGGGGTTGAACTGCCCAAGCATTTCTGCAAGGTCTAAAAATCCTTGCACACAGCTCCACCTGAGTCCCCGGGGACACTCCTGCAGACACCAGAGGGAGTGAGAATCCACACCTAGCTAAAAAACAACCAAGGAAGCTGGTTGTCCCCTCCAGCCGCAACCCTACAAATCCAGAACTTTCAGATCTCATTCATATAGCAGAAAAAAGGCTCCAGACACCACGGGCAGCTATCAGGATGTCTTTGGCATTTCCTCTGTAAAATAAATTCAATAGGAGAGAATCTGCTTCACTTAAATGAATGCTGAGACAACCATGACCTTGAAAGCATCAGGACTTATCTTACTTCCTCCATTTGAACCATTTAATCACTACTGAGAATACAGTAAGGAAAACAGACGATTCAGGAGATACATAATTCTTCAACAGACAAAAGGTAGAACAGAATGTTGTCCTCTTTGTAAGTCCTCAGAAGGTGAGGAAAAGGAAAGCAATCACCCAAACTCAGCTGCTGGAGCTCAGGGATGTGGAACATGGCTCTTTCCTCTTCCCTGTAAGATTAAGAAATCCATTAGGATTTCTGATGCTCAAACACACCCCTCACTTTCAGGGCCTGAAGAAATGTCTGATAGATTCTATGCAAATAATGACAAAACCCTGTCTTTTATCAACATCAGCAGCTTCTCTACTATTCCCTACTACCCATTTAGAGGATTTCCTCGCAACATAGAAAAAATTCCATGGCTTTATTCTCTTACATGGCATATGCACATGAGAAAAAATCCCATCACTTCATTCAGTAGAGTCACAAGAAACTAATTAAAATTGATCAAATTTCTATAAACACCTGTTGGCTTACCTGTTTTTATTGCCCTCTTAACACTGAAGGTCAGCTTAGAGGATAAAAAAAAGGTCTAAAAGAAATAGATCTTTTCACAGTCAGCACTAGTTACCCACTGCCCACTGCTCACACAGCAAATTACGAGTTATGTGCTGCGAGGGCCTCAGCACCTCACGCTAACAGACAAAAATGGAATCAGGTTATGAATAACTTTTTCAGAAGCTTCTTACAAAACTGACTCCAAACATATTGGTTCCAGCTGTTCAGAAAGTTTCAGTACACAAAGGTCAGGAGATGTCCTACTTGGATTATTCTTTTCTTTATGATTCATGGTGGAGGTGATTAGCTAGCAGATGAATTTTCCTTGGACACTATTTCTACCTTCCACATGAGCCGGGTAGTTCCCATGGAAGAAAAGGCAGCACAAATAACCACACTAATCACCAGAGTTCAGAAAGTTGACCTTTTACAATCTCAGAACTAATGTGTATCCAGGAAATCCTGCCAGACAGTCACTGTTTGCGAATGGTTGGGAAATGTGATCATTTGCCATGAAAAACAGATGAAAAGCAGGAGCTGGTTAAAAGACCAAGTCTTTTCTCAAACAAAACATTTCCAAAATAAAGAAACCATGTCTCAAAGCTGACAGTTGACCTGAGTTTAGGAAGGGTGACAGTTCTGCAGTGGGGCTCTCTGTATATGAGAATTTAAAAATGAGACCAGAATTTCAAGTAAGATTTAGCGGAACATAAGGAATTTTTGTCATTTCTGACACTGCAGTAACATTCCAATCAAAAAAAAAGTCTATTTGAAAGGAAATCTTTTTAAGATTTAAGTACAGATGTGGACAAGCAAGGCTTCCCTTAAGTCAGAATAAAGTATAAAAATATCAGATGTTTAGCAACGTAGGTGCATCTTACTGATTTCTCATGGGGTGCAAGGAATTTTCCTATAAAATAAATGCAGAATTATTTAATAGAAACATATCCTGAGCTTGAAGGGACCCATGAGGATTATCCATTCCAATTCCTGATTCCACGTAGGGCAACCTGTAAGTTAAACCAGCTGAGAGTCATCCAAACACTTTTTAGACCAACAATGGGCTTGGGGCCACTTCCCTGGGGATCTTGTTCCAGGGTCTGACCATCCTCTCAGTGAAAAGCTTTAGCCTGACGTCCAGTCTGAGTTTCCCCCACACAGCTTTCAGCAGCTCTCGTGTCTATCCCCACACCTATCCCCAGCACCTCCCTCTGCTCCCCCCAGGAAGAGCTCACAGACAGCACAAGGTCACCCCTCAGCCTCCTCCTCTCCAAGCTGCACAAACCCAGTATGTCTGCCCTCCTTTACAATTTCACATCATAAATATTTTGCTGGACTGTATTTTATTATTATTCTTCAAAGACTTAAAATCCTTTATAGTTTTCCAAAAGAGGCCAAATACTTTGTGATATCCAAAGTCAAACAGTAAATGAAAATGAACCTCTGACCAAAAAGAAACCACTAGGAGGCAGTTCTTTGTGAGAAAGTAAATTAAAATATGACCTGCAAGGTGTTCTCTCATCTTAATGAGTATCTGTGATGTTTTTATTGGTATACTGAATTCAGGAGAGAGTAATAAAGCAATCTTATTTTTAAAATTAGCTTGTAAAACATAACTATATGTCAACAGTTTCATAATTCACAATAATTAAAGTAATCAGATTATCACCTGCGTAGTAAGAGCAGTCATCCTCTATTTTCATTTTCAGTTCAGCTTACATCAGCCAAAACAAAATCACAGTCTTTTTTTTTGGACACAACTGAACTGGGACTCAAGCTACACATCCGATTGGTGCCCCTTGTGCCACAGCTCCAACCCAGGTGAGGACAGAGCTCTGTGAGCCACCTTTGCTCTCACACACAGTGAAGCCAGGACAGAGAACCAGAGGGAGCTGCTTCCCTGTCCCACTGACAGGGCCAGGCCACACCTGATCACTTTCCAGCCCCTTCTGTCCCCCAGAAGCAGGAATGGAGCCAGGCAGGGGAGGAAACTGAGCAAAAGCCAAGTGAGAGCCAGAGCACCAGGAACCTGAGTGCAGCCCGTGGCGTCCTGCCCAGTGAACCCCCAAGAGGAGGGGGGAAATCATCTTCTACATTTCCCTTAAAATCTGCTCTCATCTTACTCATCCACTGTGTTCAACCACTGTACCTGCTTGGGTTTTATTTATTTCTAATGTCACAGTAGTTTCCAAAACCTAAGATACTGTTTACCTGTTATTTTCATGGAAGGCTCTGTCTGCCAGTGCTTACACTAAGTCCTGTCAAAATAAAGGGGTCAAAATAAAGGCTGCACAGGGAACTGAAACCTGGACCAAATTAAGCAGCAAGAATTATGTTATTTATCAGCCCCAGATTTAAATTTGTAGCCCTTTTCATGGCACGGTTAACCCAGATATCTGAGGTTTGACCTCATACAGGAAAGAAAGGCCAAACCAGCTCTGTGAACTGAAGAACAACTATGTATGCCTCACCTACGTTTAAAGTGATCATCCTCTTGCTTTAGATTATTTTAAATAACAAGCATGAAGTGAAAGTACAATTATCTTAATAACGGATTAAGGACTAAGACACAGTCTAGTCATTCCCTCAGTTATAAATGCCACGTCAACAAAAAAGCGACTATTTTGATCATTGATCATGAGATGCAAAGGAATGGATCTGTTAAAGCTGACTCTCAGAACTACAAAGGAAAAATAATGGCTAACATCCACCAATTTCAGGAACAGTTCTAAAAAGATCCTGTAAGTCTCCTATAACAATAAATAATATTCCACTCACTTAGCACCTCCCAATTAAATACCTCTGGGACTCAACCAGAAATTTCTTCTTTAACATTCATGATAACAAAAATTTTCCCTGTAAAATCCAAAATGCCTTAGAATTAAAAATTACAAATCAGTAAACTTTGTATCTGGATTTGAAATACTTGTACTTAAATGCTTTACAATAAGGTGATGGTATTAGGATTTTAAACTGAAATAAAAATTTTTTAAAAGTGAGAATTCAGTAAAGAATTCAGCAAAAGCACCCAGGAACATGAAAATAACAGATCCGCATACAAATTTGAGAATAATCTGCCTCTAGGATCAACCATTTTGTATAAAAAAAAAAAAAAAAAAAAAAAAAGAGCCATGCTTAGTAACCTGATTATGAATATGCAGGGCTTTTCAGTCTATTAAATTTAATTATGTCATTTGATTTAAAAAAAACCCTCAACCTCATACATGCCAGAAAGAACTCCCAACTTCAATCTCCCCATTTGCTTTGAAAAGTACTTAGTTGTGGTCAAAATGTGTCAGATCCAGTGCAGCCATACTGAACACGGGCACAGAAAACATCATTCCTAAAGGTGCAGAGGCTTCATGCTTTCAAAATACATGCTGCTGTCCTGAAGCTGTTTCCACCTGCAGTTTTCATATGAGTAGATGTTTTTTGGGTTTGGGGTTTTTTTTTAATAAGATCATCTTAAATTGTTCTTCGCATGAGGTTCAAATAATAGAAGAGAAACAGTAAAACTGCAATATCCCGTAAGAATCTAACAAAGAGCTATTTCCACTTTGCTTTATACCTTTAGAAATTACATTTGAAATAACAGTATGCATTTCTTTTCCAGTCTTTCTACTTCACAGCTTCCTGTTTTTTCTAAAAAAATGAATCAGACACTTGTTTCTCTAAGATAAAAAAAGACCACTGAAAATATTGTTCTAGTAGAAGCCATCCTGACAGAAAAAGGAAATGTTCATGAGACAATATCCTCAGTGGAAGGCATACTTTCAGTAAAGCAAACCAGGCAGTACCACAAAACTGCTCAAATAAATGCAAACATATGTCTGTATCTGCAGGAAAAGTAGCACAAAATGGAAACTGACAGTGCTCCTGTGTCTTAACTGCATCCCAGTTTGTTTTATCTGCAAACTTGTGCTCTCACCCTTTATTGTCCAACTCTTTGTTACAAGAAAGATCTGCAATAATTGCTAAAAAAAGACCATGTGAAAACCTCAAAATTAATTGATGTTTTGAGCAGTATCTGACCATAAATACACAGCATGAATACCAGGATCCTTCCAATGCCTAAGTTTTGGCAATTATTTGACAAGAGAATCAACACAGGAGTTGCCTTCTGGAATGTGCAGCACCTGAAACCCCCTTTGCTGCCACAGACTGCTCACTCATTCCCATAACACAAAACAGGGACCTGCCGTGGCAGCACGATGCTTCACCCAGAAATTTGGCAATGGAATATCATGGCAAGTTTGCCAAATAATTCACAAGATATATAGACACAGAGTTTATGGAATCAAAGTTAGATCTTCCCTCTGTCCGCAAAGAAAGACTACCACAGAGAGAAAATAAACATAATAAAGTTAATTATCCAGTCACTGCAGATGAGCACTTAAAATAATATTTCTTCATGTATTTGGGTGAGCATTAGCATGGTTAATACCAAGAGCTATTTTTTCATTTATTATTTATGAGCTAAAATCGCTAAGATTTTTATAAAGCTACAAATTTCAAGCCAGCATCTCTCCTAGCTTTGAAAAAGTATGTTTTCCAACATACATACCTTTACTGATTAGTCTCACTGCTGAATCTTTAACAACACCCTAATTTCTTTTACATATCAATGATTAACTGTTGCGCTTTCAGTAACCTGTAAATGGTCTCACTAGAAGTCTCATTTACTCTAGTTAAGTTTTACATTGTCTGCTCTCTTGCAGTAGCATAATTCCATTGATTTTCCATTCCCATAAAGTCTTCCAATAACAGACGAAAATCAAAATGCCAACTATAACACATGAATAAAGAAGTAGACCCCTCCACCACCTCTAATAAAAATTAAGCTTTATCTAATATTGGTAATGCCAGGGCTGAGAGACAGTGATGGCAGCATCTGTGAAAATACCATCCCATGAGTGGAGAAGTCTTCCTCAAAGGAGTGGCTGTCAAAGCATTACACCAGGCACATCCTCTGGGAAGGGAGGGCAAGAATCACTGGCATCTCTGCACCCCTCCTGCTGGCAAGGCTGCCACGTCAGTCAGAGCTGTAGGTTGCAGAGCCACACATTTATTCAAAATGAAATTGTGGTCCACAATTTTCACACTAAGTTCACTCACATCAAATCCTCAGTTTTGACATGTGCCAATACAATTCAGCCTGGTCTATACCTTTAGAAATTACATTTTTAAGTAACAGTAGGCATTTATTTTTATCACCTTTTCTTCATCATTCATTTTGCTTCATTTGCAAAAAATCTTTTTCCCAATCTCTGAAGCAAAAGCACTTACATTTCTGTTTAAACATACACAATAGAATGAGTAAAACAGGAAACAGGAAATGCAGTATAAAACCAAATGCAATATTACAAAAAAAACCTTTTGTGAAGAATTCCCACACTAAATTCTGGTTGTCAGCTCCAAAAGGCTGACCTTTTCTACATTCCCCACAGAGCTGCACGATGATGCCCACACAGCACAGGCTGCACTGATTTACTGATGCAAAGCCTGCTCTGTTTGAGTCCAGAGACCCCTAATGTAGGCGAGGGCACTGCAAAGATGGGCATCCACACGAGGGACTGCCTGTGTGCTCTGAGATAAACCATATGGAGCACACATCAAAATTAGAAAAGCTGCTTTTGTCCAAACACTCTGCCTGAGCAGACAATCCAAAGCCTTTCTCAAATGGCAATCACTTTTATTCCTGAAGCATTTGAAAATACAGGATTTAAGAGACTTCTGAAAACAATTTTGGCATTTCTACCATGTGATTACAAAAGGCTGCTTACCCAACAGTTCAGTTTTGTTCTTTTTTTTCTTTCATTCTTTTTAAAAAAAGGCAACTTAGAACTCACATTGGCCAGATGATTTTATCAGATGAAGAAATCAGGTTTGGAAATACGGTCTAAAAATCTAACAGACTCCAGCTGGGTATACTGCCTTCCTTGTATATTCCTCTGTGCACTCTTTCTCCAAAAGTGTTTGGGGAGTTGCTGCAGTTTGCACAAACTATAGCTAGCTTTTGCAAACAGTATTTAAAAAGCAATCTGTATTCTTTTGAGGGATTTTGAACTCCTGTTGCTGGCAGCAATCAATCAGGAACCACCAGCAACTGCCTATGATATTTTGGTGATTAAAGTCTGAGCTGATCCATGGGAACACGAAAGGTGTAAGCTTGCACTGTAAGAAGCAACTTCCATGAAGAAATATTAGAGGTTTATCACTGTACTCTGCCTGTTTCAATGCACAGAAGCTTTTTCATGGACAAGAACAGATGCTGAAATGAAGCCCAGAAAAGAAGGCACAGAGAAATGACGTGATTTCCGAAGAGACACACTCAGCAGCACAACAGGAACTGCGCTGCTGTTTCCTTCAGCCTAGGTCAGCTTCCCAGTGATTCCTGCTTCCTTCTGCTCACATGCTGCTGTACTCAGGGGCTTCACAGTGCCAGTGAAGACTAAGAAAATACATCAATCAAGAAGTTTTCAGAGCTTCTTTAAAAGCCCACACGAAATTTAGGGCTCACAGTTCAAACACTACTTTTGGTTTTTGAAACAAGACACTTCTATACAACCTCAGGAATCCCTTGACTGAGGACTATTACTGCATTTTATAATGCTTACACCTTTTCTCCCAAATCCATCATTGAAAACCGGGGAAAAAAATTACCAGGGACAGATCGATACCTAATAAACAAAAAGGAGCATTTTGATCATGCAAACAGTGAGGGGCAGCAGACATCTGACCAGAGGAACAAGTCACTGCAGGAAAAGCTGTGTCCGAACTTGCAGCTCTGCCGCTGCTGTGCTTGTGCTGTGACTGCCAGGGCACAAGCTGTGAACCGTGAGGACATGCGAGTGGCCAACTCCTCTTCCACATCTCCCTTTATACTGCATTATTTTCTGGTGACACTCTAAGCAACTATTTCAGTTTTAACACAATACATTCTACTCAATTCTCTTAGCAAGTCTGTATCTGTCCCCGCAGTGCAGCTTCCGTCACATCTGCCTTTAAAATAGTCATAGGTAGGGAAAACGGCAGGTCAGTGCAGTATTCCCAAGTTTTCTGTTCTTGAAGAGATCTCTAGGTCTGGACTTTGAGATAGTAAAAGAAAAGAAAAAGATCCACAAACAAACAAAAAAAACCCCAAATACCTCCACCCTACATCAAGCTGACCTCTGTGTTTCCCTAAATGAAGAGGGAAAAATGTCACAAGTCCGTATGCTGAAATGCAGCCCACATGACATTTCCTTTGGATTTAATTGCTTTGTTACAATTTGTATCTGCCAATCAAGCAAAGCCCCTGTTTCTACTGCCAAATTCAGAGAATAGAGAGTAGCTCATGGATCCTTGGTAGTTTTCTAAGTGGAACTCCACATCATCATCATTAAATCAGCACTTGAGCAGCAAGCAGACAGATCCCTAATGCTGTCAATTACAGCTCGAAAATTTAGTTTTGTTGTGCACATTCCAATCTCAGGACTTCCTAAGTATCTCTAAAATGAGTTACAAATGTGAGATTTGGTTGAAATTCTGACAATTAAACTTCAGTGGTGTATCACAGCTTTCCTGCCTGTTAAGGACTCTTCAATGCACTCAGCAATTTCAGATAAAAGCCATGGGCAGTAATACAATTTGGTACTGTCTAGCACGTTATAATTTATTTTTAATAAAGGAATGCTGGCAAGGGAAACAGTTCATGCTCAAAGTCCCACAGGCATAACCAATGAAAACAGGGAACGAAAAAATTCCCTTAAGGTGTGGACAAAATGCCCCAAAAGCCACATGAATCTGTGGAAGGTCTCTCTCTCTCCTGCCCGACACCACAGCCAGCAGGGTGCACGGACTCTTGCCTTGCTCCACTCTCGTAGCAGGACCAAGGAAAGCCACAGCCACGCCAGCCCCTTGCAGGACACCCATCCACCCACGTGTGACTGCTCACAGGCGCTGCAGAGCCATCGGTGCTTCCACATTCACACCAGGACTGCCCTGAGCGAGCTCCTCAAGCACTGTCCACATCCTCCCCCACTTCCAGCTGGGTAACTACGCTCCCGAGATGGAAAAGTTTCTCTTTCTCTATGATGAATGCTGTACAGCACCAAGCACAACACCAATTTAAAACAACAACAGTCTCTGCAGAATTAACACGAGTGCTTTTCAAGGAAAGACCGTGTTAGAAAATCACTTCAGCTGTTCAGCTATCTTAGTACTATTTGTTTTGTCATTCTCAGGAAAAAAGGTTTTCATTGTATTTGTATTACTTTTTATAGTGCTTATATTATTCTTTGCTGTCCTGCTGAACACAGTTATGTAAAACTGATCATGTGTTAAACCAAGCTCTACTCCAACACAAATCAGTAAGAAGTAGTCTGAACATTTTGAGTAAATGAAATATTGTAAGTAATTAGCCTCCTTATCCCTGAGCAAAACTTACTGGCAAATATGTCCTGGTATGGCAAATGTTTACTGTAACATTTTAAAAATAACAGTGATAAAGACAACAGTGGCAAAAGTTTCACAAATCTGTTTATGAGAGTCTGACCAAGAAGCTCTCTACACACACTGAGAAAATATGAAACCCTCAGTCTCCATTTGAAATATGAGGCTGTACCACCTAAACCCAGACTGGTATAAAGTAATACTTGAAACATTCTTTTTAGAGAATACGTATACACAGCCCAGCGTGTAGATCAATATGCAACTGACATTCCCCACTCACAGGCATAGGAGCAGGCAGTTGGCCTGTCTCTACAGAAATGTTTTTTATCAGAAATAAATCACACATTTTTTTCCACACATGCTCGCACAGAAAAATGCTTTAGATAACACTGCTGCAAGTGTGTGTTCATTAGCCTGTTTTCAGCCCCCACTTGTGCGGTTTGGTATTTAATTACAGGGTGGAGTGGTCCCCAGGCTACTTATGTTTCTTCTAGTCACAGCCAGAAAATTTCTGCAGGAACCGACATGCAGGAGTGCAACTGCTTCAAGTTGTAGCTGGTTCCCTGTCAACAAGGTTCGCTCACTGTTCATTGAAACTCACACTTGTACTTCTGTTAAATAATTACTGAAAATATGTTTTAATACAACAAATTGTATTCTAAACTTCAACAGATAATAAAGGCTTTAATAGGACCTAATTTGGCTATTTACTTTTAATAAGTTTCTCAAATTTTTTTTTTTGCTAATGCCAAGAAACAGAGCTTTCTTATTATGCTGGAAAGAACTGGCTTGTTTTTTTTTTTTTTTCTCTTGAATATAGGGAAATGTAACCTTGTATGCCTAGTTTGATCAAATATGATTTTTAGCATATCACCTGACTCGAATCCTCTATTACTTTATTGCACACAGCTGTAAATGCTGCTTTCCATAATCAGGCTTAAATTGTATTTTCACCTGAAGACCATTACATCATTTGTAAAATACTATAATTCATATGCAAGCATTTTATAGCTAAATATTACGCCCCAAAGTATTGGGGTATACTAAAATAAAGGTAGAAAGAAATGCATTATTCCAATTAATTTTTATATAAATGAGATAAATTCTACTGGACAGATAAAACTGAGGAAACAAAACAAATATTAACTTAGGTAACAGATTACATGCACCATGAATATTGTTTTTTATATTAAAAAGGATGCTGTTCATCAGAGTATTACTGTTTGGAAATAAAAAATTTAAAACCACTTTGAGTTTTTACCTCTGCCTTTTATTTAATAAAGGCCTCGTATTTTTGGCCTAAGCAACAAGAATCCATCAACTTGGAAAACTCTGTCTCTAGGTCAGAAATGCATGACAGGAAGGTGAAACCACATGAGCTCATTTTGACATTAGTCAAAGAATACAGAGCAGACAAAGATTATATTATGCAATTTTTAGCCAGAGGTATCTGAAAACACTCCCTGGCCAAACCCTAGCAAGTATTTGTATTTAATAATTATTTATGAATGGTTTGTTACAGTGCTCCTGTCAGTCAGCTACTTCTCTGTAGTTTGTCCCATTGAGAAAAATACATGCAAAGTGTAGAGACACAAGATCTTCTCATTTAGGTGAAAAAACTGATTAATAACAAACTTCTAAGTTTGGACCCTGGGACATATGCACACAGTATCATAAACAATACACAGTGACATACAGAAAGGTATCTGCATGCTTTGCTGGTAGCTCAGAGTGAGACAAAAGGCAAAAAATCTAAACTCTGCAGTCATTCAGAGACTGGGCTCTTGAGTAATCCATTAGAGATTCCAAACCCACGAGGCAAAGAAATCATTATACAATTGAGTAAATTATTCCTTTTTTTACTTTTCTAAACAGTTTTGTCTCTTTTTCCCCTCACACATTGTTCGTATGACATTTATGATGGCTTAATGTGAACTCAAGATTTTACTCTCCTGACCAACAAGGCTGTAGTGAGCAAGTAAATGACGTCCTGGAGCCCTGACAGTTTAACTCCCTCAATATCCTCAGGTAGATGCTTCATCAGTAAATGTCTTATTTCATTAGCAAACACTCTATCTTATTTACCAAGTTAATGCAGTACGACTTAGTTGACAATGAATCTGTAGCTGACTTACAGAATCTACCAAAATAAGATAAATAAATAAATGAATGTGCTGTTGCCTTATCACTTATTACAGCTGTTATGTATTGTCAGGCCTGTTAAACGGTTTTGAATCAAATATCAATTGTCGTAAATAAAACACTTTGGCTAAAGTGACTGGCCAGAAGAGATATCGGCAGTTGTGTTACCACACTTCCAAAATCTGTCACTAGAACAAGGCGGCCTTCCTGCCGTGTCCCCGCAGGAGGGGATGCTTTCGGCAGCGCGGCCGGAGCCGGGCCGGGCAGCTCCCCCCATCCACAGCCCCTTCTACCTCCGACAGCTCACAGACAGGCAGAGCTCTGCTCCCACCTTCCAGAAACTCCCTGGAATAACTGCCATTGAACTTATTAAAAAAAAAAAAAAAAAAAAGTTTCAGAATCTTGGACGTGTGGCCAAGCAGGAAAGAAACGCGCTATCAACAAGTACGGCAGGACTTCTGCTCCCCAGGCTCTCCCTCGCCTCACTCTTCCCCACCGGGAAGGGATTTCCCCCCCGGAACGTCGCACACGGAGCCGGAGGCCACCCCGCCCGGCGAGCGCCCCGCGAACCCCGCGGGCCCG
>VXBU01012877.1:167675-194453 GCA_013400315.1 Bombycilla garrulus
CGCCCGGGGCCGCGGGGGGGAGATGAGATGAGCGGAGCGGAGGAGGAGGGGTCTGGAGCGCTCCCCGAGCGCCGCTCTTGGCCCGGGCAAAGCTCGGCCCCGGACGCGTTCCGTCCCGGGCCGGGCTTGCGGGATGGTGGGCAGCGTGGAGTCTGACGGCCTGAAAGCCAAGCTTCTAGTAAAAACGTTAAAATTAATCGAGAGGAATTGTTCCTGCGTCTTAGCAGGTGTGAATGCTGATCTTACTCGCCGTGCTTCCGTGCTCAGTTTTGTGGTAGGTCTGAGATGGAGATTTGTGTCAGTAATGCTACGATGGCATCAAAATGCGAGAATTCAGATATGTGGGATTAGAGGATGTGAGTGAGAATTATTGTTGTTAGCTGTCTGGTTTTTATTCCACCTCTGCTTATGAAATTTCAAAGGTATGGCCCAATCTACTAAAATATTTTGAATTTGTCACGAAGTTTATGGATATTCATATATTTTTCTTTTCTTTTTTTGTGGTTGCTATAAGATTTATCATCTCATTTGGCTTTGAAATAATAGAATTTAAGTTTGTTTCATACAGAGGTACAAGTTGGGGTTTTTTCAGAAGTGGAAGGGAAAACCTGTTTTATTGAGCCAGTTAAAACATAAACATGTGAACATGGATTTTTTTTTGTGTTGAAGTCTTACTTGAACAGTTTTTGTAGTTTGTGCATGCTGTTGCTGCCATGGAGGGACATGCTTCTAGTAAAAGGAACTTCTAAAATAATCATGAAATTTCTAAAATAACCATATAGCTTTAAGACTACTTGTCTCTCAAAGGTGTACATCGAATAACATTTTGCATACTTCCTCAGCAGGAGAGTTTTAAGTGATTAGGAGTCCCGAAAATGACATAGGAAAGTATTTGTTGTGTGCCTTGACTCTGATTTTTTTCCTGCAGGTATTGAATAAAATATGCTGTTGTCACTAGGAATGCTGATGTTGTCTGCCACTCAGATATACACTATTGTGACAGTGCAGTTATTTGCCTTCCTGAACCTTTTACCTGTGGAGGCAGATATTTTAGCAGTAAGTATAATAATATTTTTCTGCACGGGTGGGATCTCTATAAAATTGAATAATCTCTTCAACTATTCTATTAATGAGTCAGTTAATACAATAAATGCTGTAGCAGATTGCTTGGAATGGAACTGCCTTAACAGTTTATTCCAATGAGCAATAAATTGTACATTTTCAGGTGAATTTACAGATGGAATGTGCTCAGGTCCTGTGACAATGAAAGCTCCTAATTCCCTCAGTCATTTACAAAATTCTACTCTGACCAGATGTCCTGTAGCATGTCATAGCCCCTTTAATTCCATTCTTTGGTTTAGACAGCAGGTTTAAGTTTGGTGATGGGTGCCATTTTATAGGGTTACTGGATTTAAGTAATCTGTGGTTAGTATAATTTATTTGTGGGGCTTGAGGCCCTGTCAGTAAGGGGTTCTGTGTATCTTACACTTAGATATAATTTTTAAATAGCTGAAAATACCTGTGTTATCATTAGGGAAGTTAATAAACAGTATCATGAACATAGATCAGTGGTAAAAACTGTTGCTGTGCTGTTTATTACCAATTTGATATATTGTGGCATTTTATGGAGGATGGTATAAATGTCTTTGTAGGCTCCAGCTTAAGCTACTGAAATAATTAAGCTCAATTACTGTAGCCTCCTGCTTGTTCCAGTGATATGGAGAAGAGTTGTTAATGTCATGTCAGTTCTGGAGGACAGAGTGACAAACTCTCTGAGACAGATTTTAAAATAAAAATTCTTAAAAGTTTGTGGTGAGGTGGGATAGATGAATACTAAAGTATGGTATTTGGATTTTCAGGTTGCTACTATTCTGTAAGTACTTCTTGTAGAAAAAATGCAAAGAGACAATGCAGATGGATAATTGCTTTATTATGGCATTGACATCACCATTTTATTGTGAAATTTTAAACTTTTTACTGTAAGCACGATTTCCTTTTCCCCGCCTCTTCTCTGTCACCAAGCCTGTGCTTCCTCTTTTCGAAAAAACCTACCTCATTCTTGCTTCTTCCTCTCTGAGAAAAGTTACCTAAAGCAAAACAATCTACCCCAATCTCAATAAAGAAAAATAGGGTGCTTTGGAAGTTTAGTTTGATTTTTTTCCATTTAAGCTCCGTGTCTAGTATTCTAAAATAATTACATATAAAAACAAAGTGTCTTTCATTCTTGGATCTTTGGAAGTTGCAGATTTATTCTGGGAATATCCTGAAGTAAGAAATGAGAAGATGAGCTAGACACTAAACTGCTATACACAAGAGCCAGTGGAATGCTTAGAAGATGCTCAGGAGAGGGAATGTTTGCACTTTGTCACATGGAACTGCTGGTGTCCAGATCACTTACTGTCTGGAGAGATTTCACAATTTAATGATTACTCATTTGTTAGTAAGACTCCAGCCAAAGCTTTTGATTTGCCAAGGAAAGTTCTTCTTTTCCCTTTCAATTTAGGAGTGGTTTTATGCTTCTGTGTTCTCATACAGTTTCAGCCTCAAAGGATCACGTCTGTATAAAGTGCTGTTACGTGCGTGTGAGACAGGATTGGTTATTTTTTAAAAAAAGGGGTAAAAAGAAATAGGTTTGTGTGGAACTCCTGGCTTCAGCTGGGGCTTGTCAAGTGGTTCAAGGGCAAACTGACAGCAGCCCTAGCTCAGGAGTTTTTGAAGAAGGTGGAGCACTGGGGGAAGATCAGGAGGAACCTGGAACACACTGGTTACACAGGACAAAGAAACTTCCTTTAAATTTGGCTCCATTTCTACCTCTTTCCCCTCAAAGTCTGTGGAAGAAAGCTCCTCCCAAACGTTGCTCCTTTGGAGGACCTCAGATGAATCATGCAGTGCTTTTCTCTGAACTGCAGTTTGGGCTCCCTGCGTCAGCTTGGCTGGTAGGAAACCTCCCTCTGAAGCAAACACAGATCCTTCCTTGACTGTTCTGTGTGATGGGTGATGTGATAACAGACAAACATTTCTGACTCACTCAGCTTCAGTGAAACAACCCATGCATATTCAAGGCTGTTAACTGCAGAATTTACAACTTTTTCGGTAAACGCATTTTTTAAAATGAGAAAAAAATGCCATATATACACAGCACTTTTTTCTGTATGAATTCTGTGTTGGTCAGGCATGTTGTACAGCCAGAGAAGATGAACAAAGAAAGGGGAAACAAAGCTTGCACGGATTTAGGGTCTTTTAGAGTATTCCTTTGTTTTAAAAGGAATGCTCATAGTTACTGTAAAACAAAACTGTAGAGATACTTTTCAGCTACTAATCTGAATCTATAGTAGGGAACTGGGAGGGGATGGCTTATGGAGGCTATTCCTTGTCTACAGTAAAGCACCTATTCAAAGCTCTTATTCCCTGTACACAAGTGAATTCAGGGCAAAACACCCACCACTACCATACAGTGAACACTATACATCCAAACGTCCCAGCTCTTGATTTTTGCTTGCTTGGTTTGTTTGTAATTTCTGTTCTGCACATCAGATGGTATTTGAATTTTAGACAGTAGAAAGAGAGATATACTATATAAATGAACAAAATATCTATTAGTTACTTTATTGTTTTGACAGCTAAATCTGAAAAGAATTATGTTAATGTGTGAGTAAAAGACAGGTGGAATAAAGCAAGTTTGTGATTTCATTGACATGGTCACAGGATGTCATATGTCTAATAGGTATTTTAATCTAAAAAAATACACTATGATGTTTGATTTTGCTTATACTTGTTAACTATTTCTGTCTCGTTGCAAACCTAATTTTTTTAAAAATGTGTTTCTCCTAGTACAACCTTGAAAATGGAACCCAGACTTTTGATGATCTACCTGCTAGATTTGGCTACAGACTGCCAGCAGAAGGCTTGAAGGTAAATATATATATATATATATATATATATATATGTATGTGTATGTATTGTGCTGGTTTAAGCTGGGCTAGAGTTTATTTCTTCCCTGTGTCTGGGATGGAGCTGTGCTGTGGGCTTGTGCTGAACACAGGGTTGATTCTATCGAGGTGGTTTTGCTTTTGCTGGGCAGGGCCAGCACAGCCAAGGCCTTTTCTGTTCCTGCTGCTGCCCCGCTGGTGAGGAGCTGGGAGAGGACACAGCCAGGACGGGACCCAGAGGGGTCAGAGGGATGCTCCAGACCGTGTGCCTTCATGCTCAGTGTGTAAAGTGGGGGAAGGAAGGGAAAGGAGAGGGACTTTGAGTGTGGTGTTGGTGTTCCCAAGTCACTGCTGTGACTGCTGTGCTGGAGGTGGCTGAACACCTGCCTGCCTGTGGAGGGAGTGAATTAAGGCTTTGTTTTCCTTGGCCTGTGTGTGGGGCTTTTGCTTTTCTTATGAACCTGTCTTTATCTCAACCCACAAATTCTTTGGCTTCTACCCTTCCAGTTCTCTCCCTGATCCTGCTGGTGGGGGAGTGGGTGAACGGCTGTGAGGGGTTGAGGGCTGATGGGGTAAAACCCCCACAGTCCTTTCTGGCACTCAGGGTGGGCCACAAAGGGTTTGAGGTAATGACAGATTTGATTAGGAAGTGCTAGGTTGAATTAAAATGTTGAATTATTTAAAGAGAACTGTATCTGCTGAACATTTCCTCGCAAGCTAAAAAAGATAAAAGAATGTAGTACCAAGGAAAAATAAAGACAGAAATTATTAAGCAACTGCTTGAACAAAACAAATGTGGAAAGGATTTGATGTTGCCTGTGAATAGACAGATTCTTCTCCTAAGAAGAGAATTTTGGTAATCTTTGTCTACTTAAGGGAGAATTTTCTGAAATTTTTAACAAATAAATTAAAAATGGATTAATAATGGAAATAAAAGAGAAGTTTGGTGGATCGCTGTT
This sequence comes from Bombycilla garrulus, assembly GCA_013400315.1. Classification (NCBI taxonomy): domain Eukaryota; kingdom Metazoa; phylum Chordata; class Aves; order Passeriformes; family Bombycillidae; genus Bombycilla; species Bombycilla garrulus. Next base: position 172,564 of record VXBU01012877.1, read on the forward strand.
TCCTGTGTTTTGATGGCAGTACTGATACATGAGGTCAGTTACCTCGCACTGCAGTCAGCAGATGCCAGACTTAATTTTGTGCTGATACAATTTTTTTAAAAACTTACTTGGGAGATTAATTGTCTGTGTACAGTCCTATATTGGGAAGCCCCTTCACACTGTGAAGGATGCAGGGCAAGTTAGATTATTTCTTTCTGTGTGGCCGACATTAGGCATGCAGTGTGAAGCAACAGTAGCTGAGTTTTTTGGGAAGTTACAACTGTTGTCTGTTTGCTACTCTTGTTGCTTTGCTCCAGCAGCCCCATGGGGCTGCAGCTCTGCCGGGTGCCTGTGCACTGTGGGGTCAGGGTCAGGGGTTGTGGCTGATCCTGGTGCCTGTGCACTGTGCCCAGGGTCAGGGATTGTGGCTGATCCTGGTGCCTGTGCACTGTGGGGTCAGGGTCAGGGATTGTGGCTGGTCCTGGTGCCTGTGCACTGTGCCCAGGGTCAGGGATTGTGGCTGGTCCTGGTGCCTGTGCACTGTGCCCAGGGTCAGGGATTGTGGCTGGTCCTGGTGCCTGTGCACTGTGCCCAGGGTCAGGATCAGGGATTGTGGCTGATCCTGGTGCCTGTGCACTGTGCCCAGGGTCAGGATCAGGGATTGTGGCTGATCCTGGTGCCTGTGCACTGTGCCCAGGGTCAGGGTCAGGGATTGTGGCTGATCCTGGTGCCTGTGCACTGTGCCCAGGGTCAGGGATTGTGGCTGGTCCTGGGGCCTGTGCACTGTAGGGTCAGGGGCACAGACTGTGGCTTATCCTGTGCCCTCTGCTTACAGGGATTCATTTCAATTCCAATCCAGACCCCATGGCAGGTGAGGAGGTCCCCTCATTCTCCCAGTGCCCCTTCAAGCCTGGGTTACACTCATGATCTTTTATTTTAATCTGTATCAATAAGTGGAGGTAATGCAGACACACATATATATTTTTTGTTACCTGTTAGAATGTCTTTACTTCTTGAAATAGTGCCATGCTGGGGTAAGCATGCTGGGCCATGACTTAAAAACTGGTTGTAGTAATATCAAGAGAAGGCACTAGGGAGTGCTAATCTGTTGAATTAGCAGAAAATGTGTGTAGCGTTTAGATTTTTAAAAAAAAATTTCTTCATCCCATTTTCATTGACATGAAAAACCACCATATAAAACTGTAAAATTAACTTAGTATTAGAGAAATCAAAAGTAAGGTGTAAAGGTTTGCAAATGTTAATGGAACTGGAAAGGGAAAAACGGTATTGACTTCATGCAAAATGATTCATATGCAAAAACTGTGCAAGATGGATATGGCCATGGGAGTACAGGCTAGGCTTTGTCATTATTTTGTGCTGGATTAGAAAGTGTGAAGACCTGATGTCTTCTGAAATACAGCAGCAAGAATGTTTTGTAGAGCAGGATAACCAGTTTTCATGTCTCTGGTGTGGTCAGTACCCTCACTTGAAACACAGGAGGATGTGTAGGTGGCCTGAGTGAAATTAAAATAAGAGAGGTTAAGTTGAAAGTAAAATGGGAAGGAACTGTGAGAGGTTAAATAAATGCATCTTCCTTAGGCAGCAGTGATAAGACATATTCTGCTCTTCCTGGCTTCTGCTGATGTGCTAGCTGTGCAGACTTACTGGTGGCAGTAGTAACTGGTGTTAAGGCTTTTATTCCTTTTGTCTCTGCAATATAAGATAGAGGTTGTAGAAACAAAATTATTTAAAAATAAATTACATGTGGTGTTGTTAATGCTGTAAACTGGCATCATAGTCCTGTTGCTTAGAAAAGTACTTAAAAGCCAGATGAGTATCCAGTTTGGTTCTATTCCTTACATTTCCTGAGGTAGTTTGTTGCTGAGATTATGCAGCTGATGCCTTTTGGTGTGCTGTGCTGAGTTCAGCACCAAGGGGCACACTCCCTCTTTCTGCTCTTTCTGCCTGCCTGACCTGAGGTGCTGTGCAGTGACTGGAGCTGTTTGTTTCCTTCAGTCACTCTTGTACACTCAGTGTCAGTAAGTTTGTTCCTTTTGGATAAAATGTATTTTCTGTTCCACTCCAGCAATTGAAACACTTGTCCGTGAGAAAGGAGGTTGTGTGTCTGGCCATCCCGGCAATTTAGGGTTTGTGGGAAGTTCAGGCTTCCTTACTTTTTTTTTCTACTGTGGAGGTGGTTCCATGGAATCAGTCATGAGGCAGTGATTTATTTGTTGTTCTGTCCCCTCTGAACAGTGTGTGAGGGTTTATGCCTAAGATGGATATGCTTTTACAGCTTAGAATTCTTATACAATAATTTAGGCAGACCACCTTCCAAATTTGGAGAAGGGGAGTTTGTATCATATACCCTCCATGGAGGCCATGAATAGCCCATGTGGGCACAGAGTTGTTTTTGTGTTACTTCTGTCTGCAAGCCTCTATGGCCCCAAAAACTGGCTCTGCAGCATTGTTAATGTTGCAGTGTTGTGAGTAACTACACAAAAAAACCGAACTGGTAATAAGGTAAAAGGGTGGATCACTCTTTAATTCCATGTTGGCCTTTTGATCCCAAAGGGTAATAAACTACTGCAAGAATTCCTGTAACTCAGGAGTTCCTCTGCAGTTCCCCTCAAGCAGGCTTCATTTCCATGCCCAGTGGGTGTTATCATGGGGAGAAGGTGTGTTGAAGCTGTGTAGTTGTTTACTGACTATATTGAGAATCAGAGGGTGATTAAGTGATTTACCCAAGTAGTGAGCCAATTTAATACACCAGAAATAGATATAAGGAGCTTTGATTTTGACCTTTTTAACTGTTAGACAACCCTGTGTCTTAATTAAGGTAGATGTCATCACATGTATAGAAATGATGGGGATGCATATACTGCATCAATCACTATATTGATGTAGTATATGCCCTCTTTTTTCCTGAATTACAGTGCAGAGTCTGAGTATGATGGGATTAGAAAAACTGTATTTTCTTTCAAACTTCCTAATTCCTTACAGACATAAAAATTCTGATGAAACAAAACATGTAGTCAGGGAAGTAGCAGAAATCTTATGATATAGGACTGAGCTGATAATAAGAATTTGTTTAGCTGTTGTATGAAAATGTGCAGTCTTCCGTGTGCTTGACTGCCAACCCTTTTGTTAAAGAGAAATGAAGCTTCTTTTTCTGCTCCTGTTTTCTAGGGATTTCTAATAAATTCCAAACCAGAGAATGCATGTGAACCTATAGCCCCACCTCCACTGAGAGACAACTCCTCTGGTGCTTTTATTGTGCTAATTCGAAGGCTGGAGTGCAACTTTGATGTCAAGGTAAGCTTTGATTTCCCTCCACCCTCTGTTTCAAAGAGTTTACTGGTGCTTCAGAAAAATTTCTGTAGCTAACAGTGGACTAGATAGTGGATATGAAGGAGAGGGAGAGTTTTGTTGTCTCCAGACAGATAAAGCAGAGCTCACCAAGTCCAACCAGTGACCTACCTATGACTAAACACCATTATGTCAACTACACCAGGGCACTGAGTGCCATGGGCAGTCCTTTGTTGAACACCTCCAGGGAGGAGACTCTACCACCTCCAAGGTTTTATCACCCTTACTGTGAAGAAGTTCTTCCTGATGTCCAACTTGAACTAGCACTGCTGAAGACCATGTCCCCTTGTCTTACTGATGGCTGCCTGGGACAAGAGCCCTGCTGACCTGGCTGCACCCTCCTGTCAGAGTTGTAGAGAGTCAGAAGGTCACATGTGAACCTACTTTTCTCCAGGCTGAGCCCCCAGGCTCCCTCAGCCACTCTGAGTGCTTCAGACCCTTCCCCACTCCATTCCTTTCTCTGGACATGCTCCAGCCGTTTGACCTTTAAGGTCCCTTCCAACCCTTAACATTCTATGATTTTAAAAATGCAAAATTAGAATGATTTGTGTTTGACTGTGGTTTGCTTGAAAACTAACTGGATACAATGGAGCAGCTAAGGCTGTCTTAAGGAAAACAGGCTCTTCAGTTTGTTGCTGAGTTTCGTGAACTAAAAGGAGATTCAGCTGCATTTGCTTTTGCCACAGTGTGGTAGGTTCAGTGATGTGGTGATTGAAACATGTAAATTCTACCTAGACTGTAGATTCCCCCTGCAGAGGCGAGTTCACTGCAGGTAATCTGCCTTCACATCAGACTTGGGAATGGCACACGGTGTGTCCTGGGAATCCTGCCACCCTGTGTGCACATGGCTCAGTGGGAAAAGAGGGGGGGCAAATGGCTACTGGCCTTTTTTTTCAGGTCTGTTTTGTCTGTCTAATTGTTGTCCCTACTCTGATGGGACAGTATTGCTTCTGGAGACATGGGTAACGGAACAGGTCTGAATGGGAGAGACTTCCACCTTGCTGTTGAGGGATTTCCATAGTTCCTTTAAGGATCATGTTGCATTAGCTCTGTTTGTAAGAATTTTTGGTGATGTTTTATATTTTGTATAATGATAGAAAAGGGGGTTCCCATTCAATTCTTGTTAGACAAAGAGCAAAGTAGCAAATGGATCAGCATTTCCAAGGTGAGCAGGGATATCTAGATGCTCTGTGCCCAGCGAACCCATGTCTTTAGTATGTTGTTAATACTCTTGCAATATTACATGATATAATTGCATGTGTACTACAGCATTTTGCCTTAAAGTTTCTGCCAGAAAGTGGCATGTGTGCTGAGATGTGAGCTAAATTACCTATCAGCTGCTTGACTGACAGAATGCATATTTTAACAAAAATTGTAAGTTCTCTCCTGTTTTATGTTGAAAATTACAAATGCTGGTACATAGCTAATTACAATCAAATATTTTAACTACCTGTAGAAAATTTTTAATGGTATTTTTAATATATATATAAATAGTCTGTCTACAGACAATATTAAAATGGCTTTCTAAAAAAATAACTACATGAGTGTAAGAATAATGATATGATTTTGCTTTGAAAGGTGACACGTCATTTCTAAGTGCAAATTATGTCCATATTAATCACTTTGTGAAAGTGTACCTTATCTCAGAAAGCACAGGCTACTCTGGAAGCAACAGTCTTTCCAGTAAGTATTTTGTGTGGCTTACAGGTCTTAAATGCCCAGAGAGCTGGATACAAGGCAGCTATAGTTCACAATGTTGATTCTGATGACCTCATAAGCATGGGATCCAACGACAGTAAGTACAGGTATCACTTCTTCTCTCCTGTTTGAATATCATTTCACTCACTGGAAACAGCAGCACCACCGAAAACCCCACAAAACCTCAACAACAAAACCACAACCACAAACAAACAAAAACCAAAACCAAACTCAACAAAAATCCCAGATAAATCCTCCCACTTTTAAGATTTAACAACAGGAGATATTTGCGTAAGAACAAATACATTGACTTGTGCCTTCTCTGAACATTTCTTTTGGTTTTCCTTCAAATTTTAGTTCAAAAGTTCTCGGCTCGATTTATATAACTGATGTGGGAAATAGCTGAGATGTTGTTAGTTAAATAGAAATATAGGAAAAGCAGAAAATGCTCATTTGGAAGGAAAGCAAACTTTATCATACGACATTTTAGTGTTTAGAGTCATAGAACCATTTAGGTTGGAAGAGACTTTAGATCATGAAGTTCATCTGTGATAGTCATTCCCGTTTGTTGTTGCACTGTTGGGTGCATTTTCCTGTCCCTCTGGACAAAAGGATTCTAGCATACCACATGCAGTTATTTTCAGTTGGAAAAAAAGTAGTTGGAGACTGGTGCACCATTTACTATTTCTTTCTTGTGTTAGCTGTTCCAATTTTAACCTTCGTGGAGTGAATGTGTTCAGAACATCCTGAAATCTAGTCAGAATGTTGGGTTTGTTCTGTGGTATGTGCTTTGTGTTTCTAGTGCTGTTATTGCTTTCTTTGTGGCATTTTTTTATTTTGTGCAGTTTTCAACCTATTCAATATGGAACAAGAAAATAAATAAAAGGAAAATAAATTATTTTCCAGCGGAAATGCCATTGAGTAAACTAGGAAGGAACTTTGACAAACTAAATGGGAGCTGAGTAGCCCAGGCAGTTAGGTGGAAGTGGGTTTAATGAATTCTCAACCCATGTGAATCTTATTTTCAGGTTTCACTGAGTAACCGAAACGTAGAACAAGTTCACCACAATCACAGACCTCATAGTGTGAGCTGACATTCAGCCACGTGTGCTTTTGCCTTGGCGAGCTTGACTGCTTTGATTTGGACTAAACTCAGGTTGCTTTGAGCCTTGAATGTGAAGTATTAGGGGGAAAATCAATATAAAGAGGAAAAGGTTTTCTAGAATATGGGATTTGTCTTTTGATAAGTTTTCATTTATTACTGCCTTCACTAGAAAACAGAAAAGACAACAGTTCATTCAGTTTCTTGAGACTGAAATAAAGGCGTGGGACTTGTTAATTTTCTTTTTTCTTCTTTTTGACTTTATCTAGCCACAGTTGTTTCCAGTATGTTTATTTATGTTTGGGGTGAAAAGGAGGGAAGACAGATTAATTAAAACTTATAGAACCAGTTCACAAAATCATGTAAGTTGCCAGAAATTCTGGAAATCAGTGGAACTATGTGACTTGCTTGAATCTCTGAGTGAAGAATGGTGTTCCAGTGAAAGCTATGATCCTCTTTTGTCAACATATTTTGGTTTTATGCTCCCTTTATTCCAATAGGAATTTTGATTTTTCTACCTGCAATTAATTCCCTAGAAATTGTGTAGGAAAAATAATAGTACTTTTATGAAGTAAACCTGTAACATGCATGTGCGTTGGTCTGGATGTCACTGTGTTAAAATGTCTTCCTGTTGTGATAGTCTCATAATGTTCAGGTCTTGTATCTTGATTGTCCACGTAATAATAGCTCTATTTTCCTACTTTTTTATATACAGTTGAGGTTTTAAAGAAGATTGACATTCCTTCTGTCTTTATTGGTGAGACGTCAGCTAATTCTCTTAAAGAGGAGTTTACTTACGAAAAAGGGTAGGTTAACTCATGTGCAACTGTGTTACTCCTTGCATTAGATCATTGTCTCTTTTGAATATTTATGGCTTTAAAATAGGATGTTGTGATGACAGAGGTTATAGGTGTTTCAGGTGAAATCTTGTGCCCGAGAGCAACCTGTAATGCTTTAGTAAATAAGAATGATTTCACTGTACCTTTTGGTAGCCATATTATAGTTACGTTTTTTCATTCTGCTGTCAAAGCAGCTGTGAGATGATTTTCCTGGTTTCTCTAGGTTTGATTGCAGTCAGTAAATAGTTTAACTCAAAAAATGTTCTAAGAAACAGTGTTTTATCCTTACATTTAATTAGCTTTGTATTGTGTGGGTATGGGCTGAATTTTCTGTGTTGTTCACAGGTAGGATTCCTGTAGTGTGTCTTGTGTGACAATCTTTTGTCTTATTTATTTTAATTGTATTTGTTCTTCAACTTGTTCATTAAGTTCTCATTAATTTAAAAAGTGTTATCTCTTCCTCCCCACAGTGGCCATGTTGTGTTAATCCCAGAGTTCAGTCTTCCTTTGGAGTACTACTTAATCCCTTTCCTAATAATAGTAGGGATCTGTCTTATTCTCATCGTCATATTTATGGTAAGTTTCTTCTTTGACTAATATATTTTTCTTTCAAATCATCGGAGAACTGTCACACATTGAAGTTTAAGAAAAGTATGCAGTGGAGTGGAGCTGTGTGTACTGCACACCCCTGTACCACGCTTACCTGTAATCATTTGGTTTCTCAATAAAACAAACAGCTGCAGGATTTTGTCCAAGGGATGTCAGGAGCCTTTTGGATGTTCTCCCCAGCATGAAACTGCTTATAGGAATTGTCCTCACTGCCACTCTTACAGGTGCTTGTTTTTTGGTCCATACAGTGCCCTGTCCTTGTGCTCTTGTACACCGAGAGCATATCCCGCCTTACCAAACGAATATTCATTAGTGCCACTGCTCCAGGGTGCAGGGCTCACTGTTTGGTACTGCACTTAGGTGTAGCTATGAGTGTGTGAGCACAGAGCCTTGATCTCAGCACATGCATTGCCTGGAGGAGTTCTCAGCTGGGACATCCCTTGAAATGGTAAGGTAGCATGGCTATGTATTTCAGGATACTTAGTATCTCATTTTTTGTAATCTGTGCCCAGTTTATTAGTTTGCCTTTTAATAAAAAGCAAGCGAGGCATCAAATATTGTGTATTTCTGCATTAGTATTTTTTGCACTGCAAGTTACATATTTCATTGACAATCCTGGGCCTGTTTGGTACAATTGCAGCAGATCTGAAAACAAAGCAGAATGATCAGCTAAATATGATCTTTTTTTAACAGAGATTTGGCTACTGTCTTTTACAGTGTCCTTGTGGACAAAAGCACCCTGTTAAAGCTAGCTGCGTGCACAGGACAGTGGGTGAGCTGTGGGAAGGCTCAGGGAGCTGCAGCCAGGGCTAACAAACACCTGGCTGCTGGGTGGGCAGCAGTGATGCTCCTCAGGCTGCAGCCAGGGCTAACAAACACCTGGCTGCTGGGTGGACAGCAGTGATGCTCCTCAGGCTGCAGCCAGGGCTAACAAACACCTGGCTGCTGGGTGGACAGCAGTGATGCTCCTCAGGCTGCAGCCTCACGGCCACTTCTCTGCAGTACTGCCGTCAGCAGCCCGGACAGAGGAGCTGAGTACACACAGAGTAAATTTGCCAAGGATACTAAACCGGGAGATGCTGATTCCCTTGCATATAGAGAGGCCTTCACAGAGACAGCTCAACAGACTGCAGCACTGGATAATTAGTTGGTGCAGTGAAATTGATCCCAGGAAGGTTCCAGGTTGGATTTGGTCCTTATTCTTTTCTGATTCTGTCCTTTCTTCTTTGAGACAATCTTGTTTTTAACTAGGAGATTCATGAGAGACTCTGATTGTCACTAAGGATCTAGATTACAGCAGAAAAATTGCAGTGTGTGCATACAGCTTATTGTTTAGCTGTGGAGAAAGAGTCTGAACAAACAGTTTAGATTCAAATATCCTTTGCTCATTTCTTTGCTTGTCATATCACAGGTGCTAGATTTAGAAATTGAACAGAAATAGCACTAGGAGCTACTAAGAAAATGAAAACAGAATCTTTGTTATAGTTAGAGAGCTTGGTATTACTAGTTATTTAGTTGTTTTTTTTTTTTTTTTACTGAATTATCTCTAGTGTGACATTAGTATAACATGTAACAGTGACTCAAAGTAAACCCTTTACTTTACTCCCCAAACTACTCTTTTGGATTATATGGAAACAGTTCTGATGAATGTGGAAATAATCCTCTAAAACAGCTGTAATAATCTAAATCTGTAAGGGAAACTGTTCAAACATACTGAATTGTGTTTTGCTCTGCAGTATGCTTCCTGCTTTTCACAGGCCTCAGTAGAAGATGGCAGCAATGGCCATTATTTTATGTAGCATATATACCTTTTTGTTTCTCTTTCCTCTCAAAAAACCCCTAGTGTACTCTCAGTTCCAGATGCCATGTTAATGGAGAACATCCTTTAGGCTTGTTTGGCTTCATCCTTGTGTTCAGGCAAGGGAAGAGGTTATTCTGTGTTAGCTGAGGTTCCCTTTTGACCATCTTACTGCAAAGCTTCATAAATGAAAACTGTATTGTTCTTTTATTGGTGTAACTTACCGTTCATTTATCTTGTCTGTTTCCAGATAACAAAGTTTGTTCAGGACAGACACAGAGCAAGAAGGAATCGGCTTAGGAAGGATCAGCTTAAGAAACTTCCTGTACATAAGTTTAAGAAAGGCAAGTGTGGATCATTCTTTGTGTAACTCATTGGACCTTATTGTTTTTAACACCAAAAACCTTGTAAATCAAAGGGGTATGAAGTTTCAGAGGTAATTTTGAGTAAATTTGAAATAGATAAAAGAGTTTTGAGTGAAAGCATACAAAACATTTGGCTTGACGCTGTTCTCACTGAAATAGAGTTCTAACACTTCTTGAACGGGAGCAGAGCAGAATGTGGCTGAGTATTAAAAAAGCATTGCTTAAAAAGAATCAGTGCAGAAATTGCATGGAAGTTCCCAAGCTGTTGTTCTTCAACGTGTTCGTTAAATTCTCATTAATTTATTCAGGTATCATGTGTGTTGACTTTTAGTGTACATATATGCAGATACACATGATTGAGCAATAGTGGACAATGGGCGTGTCTCAATGACTTTTAAAGAGCTCTGTCACAGTAAGTGGAGTTCTGCAGTTTATTATGTATTCCTAAATTGATTTTTTTTCCTGAGAATGGGGTTGTACCTGGTCTGATTACTGTTCATTACTGACCCGTCTGCGTGGCTGCAGAGTTCATTGTGGTTTAATAGAGAAAACGCCACAGAAACCCTTCCAAAGCCTCAGGTGTAGTTTTGCATTTTGCATTGCTCAAAGCACACATGCATGTGTGAATAGGTAATTCTGTATTTCTGAAAATATTCTTTTTTTATTTATATGTGCCAACTAGTTAGAAGATAATTTCATTTTTTAAATATCCTTTGTACACAGTTTATTTAAGAATGATACTTTGTTCTGCAGCTGTGTCCATACTTCCTTTTTCATTATTCTTTTAATGGTTCTGAGTTAGCTTCTATATTAGAGTAGTGGGAATTTGCAAAGATAACTGAAAAGGGTCCCTTTTAGAAATTAAATTAGATCTTGAGGGGCATGTGGTCATGGAGCTGAAACAGCTTGGGACCTAGCCCAGGGGAAAGAAGTCCTGCGTGCCAAAGAGGGCTGGCGTCCCTGACCTCGGTGCTGTGTGGATGTGCCTCCCTTCCCCAAGGCACAGGGAGAGCAGGCACCTGGGAGGAGCCCTGGGTGATTGCAGGTGTGATGGTGTGCGGGAGATGGGCAGGAGTGGACACTGTGGCTGCTGCTGGAGCAGCAGGGCCACGGGTGTGTAGCACACTGCTTTGTGGTGAGGGCCAGGGCTGCAGTGTTGCCAGGAGTGGGGAAAAATACCTGTGGTGGCAGGAAACTTTACATGTACCTACCTGTCATAGACATGAGTGTGAAGTTCCACTGCTGTGTCATTTTCTTGTGAGGGTGCTGCTGTTCCTGGCCAGGGGATGCCCTGGGGAGATGAGCCTGCTTGAGAACAGCTATCACTTTCCAACATTGTTCTTTGGACCCCCCCGGGGTACTGCAGGATGTGTTTGGGGTTTCCATCCTTAGGCAGTGTGGGGCACACCCCTTTTTTCCCCGAGGCTCTGTCCTTGGTGCCTTCCCTTACTGCACAGCTGTGCCAGGGCACAGGCACCCAGCACCACGTGTGGGGCAGATGACCGCCCATGTGATGAGATGCACTGACATGAGGTGGAGCACTTGTCAATGTCCAGTCCCTCAAGCAGACGTGTCAAGGGATGGAAAGCTGCCGCCACACGTGCCAGTGGCCGTGTGCTGGGTACAGACGGGCTGGGCCAGGCTCGTTGGTTTGGTTGGGTAGTTTGTGCAAATAAAGAACACTTCCTGCTCAGGGGAGCAAGGGCTGCCTGAGGGGACACAGTGAAAGGACAGTCAGGTTCAGCTGTGTGAATACAGTGCTCATGGGCTCATGGGAGAAGTAGCAGCAGGAGACAGAAGGCAGCAGCACTGAATGGGTCTGAATTCAAGAGGTGTGTGAAAGAAGAGTTCACCAGATTTGCAGATGTTAAGGAAACTTTCCTGTCTGACCATTCAGATGCAACTTTGGGAGTCCATCTCCATCTCCTCCCAGATGCTGTTCTCTTAGGAATTTGTGTCACACATCTAAAGCCTTGACCTAAAACTAGGTTTAGGGAGAGGGGGAGGTTTGTCCTATTACCAGGATTGCTGGCTGAGTGTCCTGAAAGACTGGTTCAGAGTATTGCTGTTCCAGTGGTCAAGTTCTGTTTTTACTTCCAGCCTGATGATTTCTGGTCAATTATGGTCTTCCCCTCCGCCTTCAGCTTCTTTATTCTCTGGCCATGGTATTCTTTCTCTGTGATGTTTCTAGAGGAGGTTGAATTCTCTTTCAGCCCTCATAATTGGTAGTTTTAAATTATCAGGCTCTTAAAAATTCTTTTCCTTGCATAGTAGTTTCTCTGCTGTGTGATCGTAATCTTTATTTGTTTCTGTTTAAATTAATCCTTGAGGGATGTGGAAGGCCACGTTGAAGACTGAACAGTACTCACCCTCTGGGAAGACTGCTCTGATGTGTCCTACTGCAGCAGTTTTCTTTTTCCTGTTTGTATAATGTTAGGAATACTAGTGATCAACTGCTACACCCTTTTTCTTCTCAAATGTTTATAACTCATGAAATCTCAGCTAAAAATTCCCGAAGATGTAACTTGCATCTTATAATAGTGAGTTTAATTCATGTGCTGTTGTTCCAGGTGTACAGATTTCTCTCTGCTATCCCAGGTGCACTCTGGATAATGCCTACTTAATTGTGTCTTGTGTATCTCTAACTGATGTGCTCCCTGGCTGTGTATCAGTATAGCTCCAAAGCAGTTTTGTAACAAGACAGTAACAGTAACTTTCCTCCAGCCTAATGAACTTCTTCCAGCACCACTAGGAGCAGCTCCCATTTTCCAGCTCTTTCTGCTAATTCTCGCTGCCTTTACTAATTCTCAATTATGTGCTGTAGGAGATGAATACGATGTGTGTGCCATCTGTCTGGATGAATATGAGGATGGAGACAAACTCAGGATCCTTCCATGCTCTCATGGTAAGTACCTGTATTTTAGGTTCAAATTTAGATTAAAACAGCTTTCCAAAACACTCTCCAAAACCTACAGTGCACACATTTAGTAAGTGATTTATAAAATTCCTTTCTGCTAATATGCAAGAATGAATGTACAAAATGGGAAAAGTGTAAGTGTGCTTTTCCATTTTAAAAGCTAGCATTCCCACTTCACATTTTTCCTTGGATGAAAAAAAAAAATCTGGGCTTGATGCTGTCCCCTGAATACCCATATTTATTGTAATACTTCTACATTTAAAAAAATAGGCCTTCATTTTCCCCAAGACAAATAAACCACAAAACTTAATTGAACTCTTGCTGACTTAGAGGTGCAGCTGAAGGGATGGCTCTGTCCTGGAGTCTGCAGCCATGCTCACCACTGCCTGACTGCACTGGGAAGTCAGTGAAGTATTTTCCCTGTGATAGTCTTTCTCAAGTCCAGCCCACTGCAGAGGTGGTACAGCCTTCTATACACAGCCAGTACAGCAGGTGACAGGCTGAGCTTTTTAGAAGCTCAGTCATAAAACCAATTTCAGACTAGGCTGACAAACAAGGAGTTCTCAGAATTCTGAGAAAGAACAGGTTCATGGCATCTCTCCCAGTGGGGGACTGCAGAGGTAGCTTAACTTTAACACCACCAGCCCCCACCATCAGTTTATGTGGAGAATATGTTTCCAGTGTGCCTGACCAGGTACTAAACATGGCACTGCTGGCCTGTGTAAATACAAGCTCTTTGCCAAGTAGAAGTTTCTCTTTCTAAGAAGAGCTGAATTTTTAATACCATAAGTAAGACAAATACTTTTTTTAAAACGTGGCCGGTCTAGTTGCAGTGCCAATTGCAGACTTAATTTAAGATTTACCAAATCATGTAGTAATGTCTTGTAATAATGAGGTGCTTTGATACATGTTGGTGTGGAGGTGAGAGGCAATGTGAGGATGATGATGGTGAGCATGCCTGCTGCAAAGTGGATAGAATTGCTCAAAAAGCTTTAAAGTTTGTCATCAGATGTGGCCTGTTGTACTACTGCTCTCATTCACTCAGTAGAGAACACAGGTATTCATTGCATATACCCACGTGACTGAGATCTTAAGCCATCAGGTGTTTTGTACAGGCTATGTGCCAACAAATTTGGGACAAAAATTCTCTGTGTGAGTTATGTTCTAAAAATCTCCTGTGTCACTAAACAGAAACACGGTTTAGCAGGTTTCCCTGTCCTTCCACTATGATAACTATGTCCTTGCATTTTGGTTTTTAACAGCATATCACTGCAAGTGTGTGGACCCGTGGCTGACAAAAACAAAAAAAACCTGTCCTGTGTGCAAGCAGAAAGTGGTCCCTTCACAGGGGGATTCTGACTCGGAGACAGACAGCAGCCAAGAGGAGAACGAGGTGTCTGAGAACACTCCTCTGCTCAGGCCCCTGGCCTCGGTCAGCACGCAGTCCTTCGGGGCTCTGTCCGAGTCACACTCCCACCAGAACGTGACCGAGTCCTCGGAGTACGAGGAGGACGACAACGACAACGTGGACAGCAGCGATGCAGAAAATGGCGTGAACGAAGAAAGTGTAGTGGTTCAGCTGCAGCCCAGTGAGGACAGGGAGTACAGAGTGGCAAACACTGTCTGAGACTACTAATGACCCCATAGGTGTATGAACAAAAGGGTTCTTAAGGCTATTTACAAACCTTTGCATAGGGAATCTCTTTTAATCTGTAATCCGTTTGGTTTCTTTGATAGGAGCAGCAGTTCGTGTAGTAGTACTCTGGTTAAATCATTACAGGTAGATTTATTTTTGATTCAGGTATTCAGTCACACATTCTGTCTTCTCAAAATCAACAGCTAAACTGGACTTCACAATGCTAATGAATAATGTTAATAGTTTATATCAATAGAAATATCACAGGGACTCTACATGTCTCTTGTTGAAACGGGATTTCTCTGGAAGTACTTTTATTTCCACTTTGTAGCTACAACTGGGTCATCCTGAGAGCAATATTTATTACATGTAGATATGTGTTACCCCTTAGCCCAACAAAAACTGTATTTGCATGTTTGTATAGTTTTCCTAAAAAAACTGTCACCACTGCTGAAAGGAAAATGTAGAACAGATTAATATTCTGTGTGCTGGTAGGTCGAAGCAAAGCAGAAGAAATTCCACTTTTATCTCAAAGCAGTGATTCCAAATAATCCTTGGAGTTTGTCATGGTAGCTGAGTTTAAGCAGTTCCATTGAGCAATTCCAGGATGAGGAAACTTAGAATACATGTTTAGTTTTGAGCAGTTCACAAGGTCAGGTCCACCATAAGCACATTAATTATCCCTCCTTGCTACTACTTTGTTGTCTGGTTTCCAGTGAGGAGGTGGGAGTTGAGAGACGAACGAGACAGAGGTTTTGTTCCACATAGAAAAAGAAGTTTAGGGTAAGTATTATATTGATTCTTGGCTCATATACCTCTTACTAAGAGCATTTAATGCTGCATTAGTCTGCTAAACTGTATATAAAAAAAATGTTCTTTTCAAATACCTGATTTGAAAACAAGTACTTACACCTGTCTCACAGAACTCAGTACTTACCAGTGTATCACAAAAAAGGTAGATTCTATATAATACCTCTGTAACTATGTAGAAAGTAAAACCATGCATATACTCAAATGGAGATTTTTTTATAAGGCCTTGACTAAGGAAAGCTTGAAAGAATGTTAATAAACATGTTTTCCACTTTAAATATCAAAAGGAGTTTATTGAACTTTTGCATCACTTGAGACCTTGAATACTTGCCTGCATTAGTGAGGATGAAGTGCTTTTGAAGATGCAGGACACGGAACTGTTGGGATCCTGAGCAGATATTTCCTGCTGTGAATCACAATACAAGGAGTTGCACTGACCAGTGCTATGTGCAGGGGTCTGAGTTATGCAGAAAACCTTCATTTTTGTTCACTTCTAGCTTGAGGAAGAGTTTGGGCTCGTCAGAGTGTGTAGTTTGCCTGGGGGAGTTTGAAGGAGGGATGCTCTGGACAATTCCAGGCCAGCAGGCAGCACCTGCAGAGCCACAGCCCAGTGCCAGAACCCTGGACAGGCTCTGGCAGGTGAGGTGGTCCCAGATGTGGTTTGTGACCTAACACACACCCTGCAGCCACCCACCCTGCAGTGCAGATCTTGTTTTCTGGGCCTGGCTGAGAGCAGGGAAAGTTTATTTTGCACAATGAGGCACAGTAAAAGGATTATAGCAAAGGATGATTCATCTCCAAAGCACTGCTGCCAGCAGCCATGGGGTAATGACAGTTAGTGTAGTGGTAAGTTTTCACCAAGCAAAATTCCCCTTCAGCGTACATATGTCTAGGTGACTCCACAAAGGAAAATGGTTTCTGAAGATGTAATTACTAAGCTGAAAGATGTTTCTTAAAATAGGTACCTGCTGTTGTTGTGAGTGCATATGTTTATTCATTATTGTATTCCAGGTTCCCCAAACTCTGAACAGTTGCAGAACCATGAACTGATCTAAACTTCGTGCATCTTCTTATATAATTCTAGTGCCTGCAATCACTTGCACACAGTTATGTTAGGAAAATTCACCAACAAATGCATTTGAAAAATAACTTGGACACCTAATTCTTAACCAAGCAAATTAATACAGGTGCGATACACCTCGAGAGAAGAATTGGTCAGAAAGGAACAATGTCACACTAAGGAATGCGATGTGTGCTGCCAGCAGCTGCTCTGCCTCTGAGGTGCTGCTACAGTCAATTCCATCCACTCTGGCCTTACCACAGGAGCAGCTTTGGGAATATAATACTCTCATCTCCCTAGCCAGGTAGAAACAAAGTTCTGCAGTGAGAAGGTACGTGCAACTTTGTGTTCGGAACTGAGCACAGCTTCACAGGTGTTTTATGGGGGCAGCAGGAGATTTCCATCCTCTGTACCAGTTAGTACTGAACAGGAATTTGCTCTGTGCCCTGGATGTGTTGGTCTGCTTTTAACTTTGGCACTGGGAGATCCAGTTCAGACACAGAGCCACGTGGCAGTGGGAGAATATGACCACTCTCTATAGGACGGTTTTAGTTAGAGCCAGGGCTAGTGCCAAGCAGAGGAGCAGGTACAGCTGCCACCAAGTGATGAAGGTGATGGGGAAGGAGGGCAGAACAAAGGTGTCTTCAGGTCCTGTCCAGAAGCACCTGACTAGTTTTGAGGGCCCAGGAAGGCAGAGCCTTTCTACAGATTCATCTCCCATGTTCTGGACTCAGCTGTCCTCCCTCCCGTCCCACAAGCTCCAAGGTTCACCATCTCGTGCCCTTGGGCCTTGGTTTTTAGGAGTTCTCAGCAGTAGTAACAAATACAGGTGCAATCCTTGAAGACAATGGAGACCTTAAATCTCTCCCTGCTCTGGGTGATGGGGGCACATTCCCACGTGGGTGTGCTGACCTGGGCAGGCCCCCACAGCCTCCTTTGCCAGATCCAGTGCAAAGCTGCCTTCAGCTCAAGGAATGGTACACTGGGCATTCAGAGCGCAGGGGAACCCCACACCAGAGAGCTGGGTAAGTGTGGAATTAAGAGGTAAGAAATCATCTCCTAATTTAAGATCTACCCCAAACACTGCTGGCTTTTTACTGAAGTCATATTATCGCACTACTCATCATATTATCATACCACTGCTATCCTGCAAAGCTTAAAACTGCACTTAGATTTCTGTTAGTGTGGCCAGCCATGCACTGAAGGGCCTCAGAGGCTTTCCTGTGTGTGAGGCGGAAAAATTACCAACAGTCTGGTTTTGTTTGGTTGGAATAAATTTATTTCATCTGTCTGTAAACAAGGTGTTTTTAATAGTTATGGCATTTTTTGAAATGCATATTAAATCAGATGAGTTAGACTGTATCCCAGATGTAACAAAGTGCAGGGAAAGAAATGGACAAATCAGCAACAAGAATTTGTTTAAATCTGTACATTATCCACAAGGCCCAACAATAGAAGCAAATACTAGAATGTCCCTAAGGTAGTGCCAGTCAAAAGAAACCCTCGGAGTCAGTTAAAATCCATCTCACAATAGCAACAGTTCATTTTTTTTTTTAACAATAGTATGGCACAGAATACATATTAAAAAATTCATCACAAGACAGCCAAGTCAGTTATTCCAACCACTACCATCTCCCATTTATTCTTTAGTATACAGAGTTCTGCAGTTCTTGCAATGGACATACAGGTCAGAACCGTGCCTGAACTGAGTTTGGTTACAGACATTTCAGATGACTCGTGCACAAGGCAGCTCACTCCATCATTTCTGCAGCAAGGGTGTGACAGGCCAGATGAAGATTTTTTAAATTTGAAATGGTATTTTGACAGTTTAGCTTACAAACTACCGACCTTCATCCAAACAGTGGCTTCAGAGCAGCCAAACTCTGCACCACTGAGTGATCTGGCAGAAAGACTGAAGCCAGTAGAAGCTCCCAGGGTAGCTGAAGGTGGCAGTTTTCCACAATGACATTGCAGTTTCATATTAAAAAACAAAAACAACATCCCCCACCCCCCGACCCCCAAGCTGCAAATTAAAATTGGTCCTATGAGAAACTGAAACCAGACACACTCCAGCTGGTTATACCAGGCTAGCTAATGGCCACAGTGGCAGCCTTGCACAAGTCAACTACAGAACAGGAGCTGGCAAAAAAAAAAAAAAAAGTGCCTGAGCTATTGTAATGATGGAATGTCTGGGGAGTCCTTAGGATGGTGGTTTAAGGTCATGGGAGGAAGTACATCTGTACCCTTTCATAGTTTTGTGATTGCACTTGTTAAGCAGTACAACCTTCAGACAACACCAAGAAAAAGTAAGAGACTTAAGCCTACAGTGAAGTGCAATGACAAAACTAATGTGACATTAATAGCTTTTGAGTGGCAAATTGGTTAAACAAACCAGGCACTATAAAAATGGGTGTAAGCAAACACATGGGTTTAAAAAACAGAAACAAAGAGAGGGACAGAAGTGAAGATATGCACGCACTTTTTTCCTCCCAACCGTGCTCTGTGAAAGGAAGACTAGTGAGCTGTGACTTGCTCAAAGTGCTGAAGAGGCATTGATCAAATTAGATTGTACAATCGGCACCTTGTTTAGTATCTCAGTTGGTTTAGTTGTCAATATCACACTAATTGCTAAGACAAGCAGAGCCTACCCTTGGCATGTTCCCCTCCCAAGTTTCAAGTTATCATGCATATCATCGTCGTGGTGGTGCCAGACGGGCTCGGTTACCTACAGTGGTTACAGAGATGAACAAGGGGGAACTGGAGTTATGACAGTAGGAAATGGGTAAATAAAAAAACACAAACTACCATCTACGGTCTGGTAGCACTGAGCACAAGCGGGTGGTGGTGCAGACAGCTGCTAGGTGGATGGGGAGAGGCTGCTCAGACATCAGACCTCCTCAGGTATAAAGCCAGTTCATATGCTTTCTTGTTGAGTGTCCCTCCATGGACACCTTCCTTGCCCATGACTATAACCAATGCTGGAGTACACAAGGAAACAAAACAGAAATTAAAAGAATTAAAGGGAAAAAAAAAATAACACCTTTCCCCACCAACAAAGGGATACAAAGGAGACACAGGTTCATACCCCATCACCCTGCATTGCTAGTAAAGTTTCCAGAATGTAAGGTTTAAAGCTCACCGCCAGGAAAGTTTAATAGCAATCTTCCCCTAATACTTAACAGTCTGCCTAACAACTAGAACCCAGAGTCTCTCAAGTATTTTGCCATTGAGTATGCCTTCTTATTCAATCCGCCTCCATGGACCCCTTCTTTGCCCATTACAAAGACCAAGACTGAAAGAGAAAAGAAAAAAAGTTTTAAAAATAGTGAGTTAGACATGGAAATAATGCAAGTTATAGGCAGTGCAAAAAACCTTCAAATTCAAGATTTAGTAATTGGGTATTAGGCTAGTTTAACAGTTTTGTTAAAACACAGGTGTAGAAAGGGCTGGGAGAAGGCACAAGCTATCCTCAGGGATTCACTGCTAAGAAAAATGCCACCAGCTATCAAGAAAGCATTGTGGTGCCTCTCACCATCAGTCATCACCCAGCACGGAAATCCTGGCAGCAGTTTAAACACCTGTGGGGGCAGGGGTGCAGTGTGTGTGCAGGTGTGACTGGAGAGTGATAGAAGAAAATTCCCGTGATCTGTGCTGTAGCAGTCACTGCTGGTGTAGGAACCTGAGTAACTGCCCTGATGCTGGTAAAAAACCCCAAAGGGTGTGTCAGGCTCAGACTTTCCGTGCAATAACACAACTATAAAACACACTTTTTGCATAACACAAAACACAGGACAATTGTCATGCTGAGGCTCTCCCCACTCCCCCAATTCCAGCAAGGTGTCCCAGATTGTCTGGTGAAAGAACACTGGAGGCTCACCAGCAAGGGCCACTGTAAGCTGCCAACAGATGTCCCCCAGCAGGGAGGGGGACACGATGAGCACTGGGCTGCCACAGGCCAGGGGCTGTTTGCCAAGCTGGGAAGGCTGCAGCCTGTCTACCCACACATGATCACCCACTGGGGTCTTGAGCTGCGCCATGGAAGGTTTAGGTTGGATATTAGGAAAACCTCTTCACCAAAAGGGTTGTCCAGCCCTGGCACGGCCGCCCTGGGCAGTGGTTGAGTCCCCATCCCTGGAGGGACTGAAAAGCCATGTGGTTGTGGCACTTGCAGACATGGGTCAGTCATTGGCAGCAGCGGGAGAAGGGCTGGACTCTTATGACCTTGGAGGGCTTTTCCAACCTTAATGACACTATGATTCTATCTCCATAGCAGCTTGCTCATAGAAACTTAAGATGGTTCTCACTCACATTTCACAAGTCAGAACTCTGCTTGTTTCACTTCAGTGCTGCCAGCCCTCTTCCTGCATGCCCACCCTGGGCTTTAGCCTACAGACCTCTGCTCTGCCTTTGGTGTCACACCTTTAAGTGAAAGTCTTGTCACTTGTGAACCTGTTCCAAGGTTACCCCAAAAATGCTAGCCCAGTGCTCCCAACATAAGGCACACCACTCACAGTGTTTCATATCCCAGATGAGTGGCTGCCCCATAATAGGTTTTAGTGGAAGTTAAATGAAGAGCACAGGGAGCAGGTGTGTGAGCATGAAGCACATTTCTCAGTGGTACCAAACTGGATGGGCTTTTTCTGCCTGGACAGACTTCAGCAGGCTCAATAGGAAGTGCAAGAAGAGTTAGGGTAGAACTTCTAAAGTAGGAGCAGCTCATACATGAGATTCACACCTTTGCAGAATAAACTTTCCATCAAGCAATTTACAACAAGAAAGCTGCAGTCACTGCCTGTCATTATGAGACCCCTCCCGAGCTTCAGGTATCAGGTGATGGAATACCAGCTAAGCCTGCCTGGAGCTGCAGCCTGCCTTTTCCTGCTTGTCAGAGACCTCTTAACTATTGCACAGCCTGGTGCTGGGCTGGGATGCAGGTGGGAACGGGGATGAGTGCAATTCTCAGTCAGAACTCAGCTAGAGCACTGCCATCCACCCCCTTGCATCACTTCCCAAAATTAGCCAATAAATACAGGAGTTTGGTTTTCTTAATAGCTGGAGTCTCTGCTTAGGGTCACATTCCTAATTTAGCAATCTGAAGGTAGAGAAAAGGGCGCTTACCTCGTCCAGCTCTGCCTACAGCAACATTATATGTCGGCTCACCACCTTGACTCTTTGTCCTGATGTCCATTGTGCAGTCACCATCGACATACAGGCTATCTCTGATCACAGAGCACTTCTTTGCACCAAGGGTCAGACCATTGGTGAAGAAACCCTCTCGGTCTTTTCCTACAATCATATCTATTTCTCCTGGCTGTCAAAGGAAAGAGTTCAGAGTTAGCACGGCAAGGTATATTGCCGAAATTTCTATTTAGAACCGGTCCCGTTCTCGAGCGGAGAGGCCGTGATTTCCCCTCGCTCCCCGCAGGAAGTGCTCCAGAACACAGGGCTTTGTTAGGCGCAGCCTGCGCTGCTCCGCGGCCGCTGCGCGCGGGGGAGCCTCTGCCTCGGCCATTGCGGGCCCGAGCCCGTTAAACGGCGCAGGGCGTTTGCCGGAGCCTGACCCCGGGCTGGCGCGGACTCTGCCCGCACCTGTCCCGGGAGATCAGCCCCGGGCCTGCCCGCACCCGCGGCATCAGCCCGGCCCCGGCCCGCCCGCGGGGCCCAGGCTGCTCCCGCCGCCGCGGGCCCTCCGCCTGCCCCGCGGGAAG
>VXBU01012877.1:195370-242114 GCA_013400315.1 Bombycilla garrulus
GGCCGGAGCGGCCGGGATCGGTGAGTACCGGCGGAGGCGCCTGCCAGCGCCGCCCGGCCCGGGCTGACCGGACGCGGCTCCCGGGGCTCCGGGAACGGCGCCGCGCCGGTTCCCCGCGGGAGGTCCCGGGCAGCGCAGAGGGGTCACGGCCGTGCTATGGGGCAGAGCTGTGCCGCTCCCGTGCACAGAGGGTCCCGCTCTCGCCGTGCCCCGCTCCGCTGTGCTGTCACGGCTCCTGTGCAGCCGCTGCATTTGTGTTGTTTCTGTAATCTCAGTCTGCCTTCGCGCCCCTCGGACAGTGCTTCACCCCTGCCTGCCTCGCCCGTGCCCTTCATCCTCCCGGACCTCACGGATGCGTCCCTGTCTCACACGCCAGCATCTGCTACATTTCATTTCTACAAAGGGTTGTAACTGGCGATTTTGGGGTTTATTGTTCCAGGTTTCACCAAGTCTCTAGTGCAATAATTTAGTTCCACATTCCTTTACAATACCCAAGTCTTGTGCCGTTGGCTTGCTGCACTGATATTGGGCCCTGGGCAGGATGGCTTGGCTGCTCCAGGGCTGTCCTGGGTCGCAGGAGTGTTCACCAGCACCTTAAGGGCGTGTGAGGCAATTGCTCTGTTTTCTGTAACATTGAAATTGGAGGGGAGAGCATCTTGTTTCTGAGCAGGGTGGGTTTGCTTTACTGGGTGACTGTTGAAATTCTTGGGGCAATGGAGACTGGTGGGATGTGGCGTCGTTGTCTGTGTCAATAGCTTTGTGGCTATAATTGAAAAATTTAGATCTCATACATGAATATGCCAAGGCATAGCATACAATAAATTAATCTTTCTTTTCCTGACTTTTCCTTTTCCTTTCCCTTTCCTTTCCTTTGCCGTAAGTCCCCAGGTATTTATGATGGGTACCCCTACAGCACACTTCATGGTTTCTTAGTCCTGTAACAGTTCTGTTGTCATCTGTGCCCTCCTGAACCCTCGCAGCCTGGCATTTAGCTCCGTATCACAGGGGGCAGAGACCCCCAGGGCTGGGCCAGGCTGTGGGAGAAGCTGCTGCTCTCCCAGAATCCAGAGCCACATTAGGTTGATGTGTGGTGGCTCAGTGCTTTGCCTCTTTGATCAGTGTTTCACCCGTGTGTCAGAGTGCAGAGCGGGCCAGGTAATATTGCTGCTGCCTCATGAGGAATATTAGCTTTAGTAATAGCTGCACAGGATCAGTGGTGTGAGGGCTGTTTTGATGTGCAGATTGTGTTAGCCATGCAGGGAATACAGACATCTGCTTTGAATGATTTAAATTGGAAATAACTGCTTGGAAGTCTGGGATCTCCTTAACATAAGTGGTTGAATCAGAGTCGAGGATTTCACACCTGCTTGGTAGCTCAGCTTCTAGTCATGTTATTTGTGAACTAGCTCTAGTAATATATTTAGAAAGTGAAGTCTAAATTGGGTTGCTATTATTTAATGTTTCAAAGCTGCCAGGTAGCTTTTACAACTTGCAGATTCAGCAGTCACCAGTGGTGTTTCTGAAAATCATGATCCTTACATTTTATTTTCACTCTTAGGTGTCTCATTTGGTTGTGTGCTGTGTTATACAATCGTTACAATACCGTTTGTGTAGGCACTGCTGCAGCAGCACCTTTGAGACTGCTGAATTTAAGAAAATGAGGGTGTGCTCTGTATGTTAAAGATTGCAAGAGTGGAGACCTCCAGGGTTGTTGGAGTTTTTTTGCTGTTAATGCTTCTTACTTGTTAAAATGCAAAGGATTATTGAATCACATATACATAAATTTATCTGTGATACACAATTTCTACCTAAAACATTCACTGTCTTCAAAAGCATTTACTAATCATTCTGAAGTCTAAAACACTGTATTTTCCCAGCAAAATGATACTGTACTAACCTTACACCAAATTTTTCTTTAGCCACAAAAACTTGATTCTAGCTATAAGCAGCAATCAACTTACCTGCTGTTCTCTTGTCAAAGAAGAGCCAGAGTATATTTAGTATTTAGAATATTTTGATGTGAATTTTTGGTAGTTGAAGTTCTTCTTAGTTTCATCGTGGAGAGAATTATTTCTGCCAAAGTGTAAGTGCTTTTCTGTCAATTGCAGACACTCAAATAAATATCACATTTTTGAGGAACAATGTATATGAAAATTGTTCTGCTCAAAGTTGTCTATGGAACCTTAGAAGAGATGTATTCAGTCTGAAAGTCTAATACTGTGCAACTGTAGAGCAGCCACTGTGGTACGCGTGAAAGGAAACACTAAGAATATAAAAATGGGAGGAATGGGGAAAAGTAGGAATGAATAAGTAAGTAAGGTAAGTAGCCTAAGAGTGATGTGGTTTCATTTAGAATGTTTTCTCTTCTTTCGAAGTGTCTCTCAAAAGACAATAAATCATTCTGTCTCTCCACCGAACCGTTGGCCATGGAAGGTGAGTGTGGGGCTGGCTTGACCAGCAGGCGTTGCCGTGGCCCTGAGCTGGGGCAGCTCCCTCAGCACCACACTCGTCCGGCGTCCCCAGGGACCTGGTGGCGCTTTGAGAGATCGTGATCTTGCTTGTACCCCGTGCCACGGGCGGGCTGTCCCCCAGCACCACTGCTGTGACCACACAGTGCGTGTCTGGAGGAAATGTCGGGTCTCTGGAGCAGACGCCGAGTTTTGTGTCAGCCTTTACACAACTGCGAGCAGAGTCGTGGTGGTGTACTGTGAACAAGAAGAGTGCAGTCATCTGCTGTGTACTTCTCCATGCTCACCTGTCTGTACTGCTGGCATCATCAGGTGCTGCTGGAGTGCCTGCAGCCGCTCACGTGTGCGGGTTTGTCCCGTGGGTTTCGAGTGGTGGAGTTCCCAGCATGTGCTCAGGTTATGTGAAGACAAATGTGGGACAGATGCATCTCATACAGTTTGTCTCTACTCTGCATCCAGCTGGCATAGAGCTTTTAAAAGCTTTAAGGCTTGGGTGGGTTTCATTTAATTAGGACAGGATTCCTCCCATTACAGTCTTTTTTTGAAACTCAAATCCAAAATGCACAAGGAAGACCACTTTTCTTAAATGAAGAAACATGACTTCTGCATATAGAAAAACCTTCCAACTGCTTTGACTGAACTAACTGAACAGCTGTTTTCTGCTACACAAACCTCCTCCTCATTTTGGGTTAGAATAGCGTGTGCTTACAGGAGTTGGGACATGCAGCCTGGTTTGGTTACAGAGCTAGAAACAGGTGCTGTTCTAGCATTTGCCATTGGAAAAAAAAACACAGAAAAAGCAATGAAGGGAACATTAGCACCAGCTAGATATTTTGTATGCTGGTATTAGACACCCATTTTCTGTGCTACCATTAGTAGGTGTTTGTGCAGGAGATAATGGTGACTGGCTAGCAAGTGCTCAAGCCATGTATTAAAGAGCAAAGGCGTTTCCGGGCTATTGAAATGCTCGGAAATGGTTTTGGATGGAAGTAATTTGAAGTGCACCAGCAGCATCCCGGGTCCCTGGATCCAAAGAGAGGAGCCGTGCAGAACGTGTTGGTGATGGAGCAGGAGGTGAGTGAGGTGCCAGGTGTGTGCAGGGACCCCTCTCACCGTGCTGGGCTCACGGTTCGGGCGCTATGCCGTGGTGCTGCTTGGCCTAAGGTGCTGCAGCTTTTCACTGAAGCCTTTACACACTGTAAGAGCGATTCCACGACAGCTCTGGGCTGCCAGGCTGGCCACTGCTCCTCCGTAGCTCTCTGAGAACGTTTGCTGGTTTTGGAGTGACAATCTCCCAGTAACTTCCCGGCCCCTGGCACTAGATGGAGCTTCAATCTACTTGCACTTGGAAGTCTGTTAAGTTCAACGACAAGATAAAAATAAAGAGTAAGTGAAGATATGCGTGCCGGCTGCTACACTTTACAGCACCTCTTTCCCTGATTTTTAGCAGAGTGGTGTAAATCATAATTTAAATTTAATCTGAATGAAAATTAAAGTATTGCCACAGAATCTGCTTGATCTAGTACGTGCGTTATAATCATTAGCACCCTTTAATTTACTCTCAGGTTCACAGTGGAAGTTGCTGTAATTTAAGTATACTGGAAATGTGCTGCAGACTTAAGCTGATGCCTGGGCTGTGCTGAATAAAAGTAATGCCATTTCTGAACAAAGTACCTGGTTATATTTCAGGATATGGTGGGAATGACCATATCTGTTTGCTCTGCTCATGCAAGAATACATTTGTATTTTCACTTTGTGCTACCAAAGCTAATATTTCAGAATCATCTGTTATAAGTGACTTCATTTTTCCTCCATGTGTTACCCTTGAAAATGCTGAACAAATAGAAACAAATAAAAATGAAAATCTAGTGCTCATACTTTTAATTTAGCACCCTCTGGGCACACACACATATCAGAAATTAAAGACCATCTTTCCCTTCCACAGAAGTAACTGGAAGTAGATTTAGTTTTGTTCTTTGGTGCCCATGATCTTAGCAGCAAGAGACTGGTTTAGTTAAAAGCTCTTGTCCAAGCACTGAAGTAGTCATAAAAGAAACTGAAGTTGGAAACCAAAATCATAACAGATTTTGTCATTAAAGCACTGAATATTGTTTTGTTGCTTCACTACAAAATCTGACTTTGAATTTCAGTCTTCTTCAGAAATTGTCATTGTGTTCTCTTAAAGAAGGCTTTGCTTGTTTGTTTTTTGAATAAATCTGTTATTTGCCTCAGGAATGCCTGTGTTGCTCAGTCTGGGACATTAGAGGAAGATCTTTCGAAATCTCACACCTAAACTTTGGGGAGCTATTCTATCATTTTCCATTGCACTATGTCTGTCACTCTGCAGCCTTCCAGAGAAGTGGAGCTTCAATACTTACTAATTTACAAAATGTTCAATCATTTTGGTTCATTTTGATTTCTTTTCAGTGAACAAATGAGGGTGGGAGTCAAAATCTTTCATCTCTATCACAGCTGAATATTAATAGGTGAACAGGCAGTCATTTTTGACATGTTGTGCCCCTCTGGCAGGGACAAAACCCCTCCTTGAATACAAGAGGCTTCAGCAGGACACGGGCACTGGACTGCCCTGCAGCAGCAGGACAGATGTGCTTCCCAGGGTGTTCAGAGGGTCTTTTTCTAGATCTCTGGAGACTGTAGTTGCAGAAACATGGGCACTTGGGAGTTCAGGCAGCTGGTGAACAGGAATGCTGGAGCTCCGAGTCCCTGAAGTGACCGGGCCCTTCTGAAGGCTGTTGTGAGGAAGAGGACATTTGCCAGAGCAGGAATTGGACTCAAGTGACTCTGGCCCTGCAGCCTCTGATGGCTGTTCTCTTTGTCTTCCTGGGTCATAAAACACTTGTGCTTGAGCTAGTTCCAGAATGACTGGCGTGAGAAAGCCTGCCAGGAGCATGGAAAGCCTGTGCTGTGGGTAACTTACCACCCAGCGTTTTGCAGGGAGCTGCCACAGGAGCTGCCTGTTGGGATCACGGTACCTGTGAGACACAGGTGGTTAGTGAGGGAGTGCAGCGGGCCTGCTCCAGCACACAGGGAGCGCGTGTGCCCTTGGGAAGCAGCTGGTGCTGGGCCTGCCTGTGAGCCACGCTTTGGGAAGGGGCAGAGCCAGAAGTCTGGCTCTGGGCACTGCTGCCTCCTGTTCCTAGCCCAAGCAGAGCATGGGTTAGTGACCGGAGCAGGAACCTGAGACACCATGCAGACCCCGGGGAGCGGCTCAGGACTCTGTGTGTGCTGGCCTGCAGCCGCTGTGCTTTCCCTGCTCTCGGAGAGGCTC
The DNA here is from genome assembly GCA_013400315.1 of Bombycilla garrulus. Taxonomy (NCBI): domain Eukaryota; kingdom Metazoa; phylum Chordata; class Aves; order Passeriformes; family Bombycillidae; genus Bombycilla; species Bombycilla garrulus. Next base: position 201,128 of record VXBU01012877.1, read on the forward strand.
TGTCGTGGTGCTCCCACCTGGTGAGCGCACAGGACAGAGCCTGGCAGCAGCAGCAGCTGCGAGGTGCTGTGGCAGTGCCCTTGGAGCGCAGCAGCTCTCAGAATGGCAGGGACAGCCACGGTTCCATGAATAGCAAACCAAGTGACCTAATTCAGCGCGTGCAGCTCTCAGGGGCGGCCCTCAGCTGCTCCATGGCCGCCACGCTGCAGCTGACTCATCACTTCCAGAGTGCCAGAGACTGGAGCTTTCAGGCCCTAAGGATTTTGCTGGTTCGTTATTAATTTTAAATTGATTAAAATGGATTTTTAAAGTACCGGGAGACACTTGCCTAAAGAAACGGTTATTAAAAAAAAGAAGGAAATAGTTGGTCTGTGGGAGTTAACTGTGTGCTTAACAACCACTGGCTCCTGCAGCTGAGAACACCCGTTGCAGCTTGGAGGAGTCTTCTGTCAGCTGTTCTGTCCTGGCAGATTGGCAAGAGCAGGATTAATCCATCGTTATTATAAGAAAATGAGAACTAGAAACTGCACAACCCCCTGGTGTCCTTGCCCACAGCAGAGTTGTATTACAATCTCAGCTACACAACTTTGTCCAGATCTCCCGGGGAAGCGCATCCCCGCAGGAGCATCCCGTTCTCTCCAGCATGTCCCAGTGCCTGACGAAGCTCCTCTCTGGTGCCGGCACTCCCTGGGGTGGCCCGTGGGCCGTCTGTACCAGGAACAGGCTGTGTGTCCCCTGCTTGGCTCCCAGGAGGGCGGGCAGGACAGATGGGTGGAGGATCCTTTTCGCCTCTGTCGGAGGGCAGTTCTAAATCAGCTTCTCCCCCGGGATGTTCTCAGTGCTGTGCCTGCCCCCGCTGTGCCAGGGGCAGCTGCCTTACCCTGGGGAGCAGGGAGATTGTTGTCCCCGAAGATTTCCATCTGCTGCAGTGTAACAAGCCAGGCTTATGCAGAGGGATGAAGCGTTTTCCTTCTGCCTCTCCCCTTTCCCACTGGTGGGGCAGTGGGTGCAGCCCCCCAGCCAGCCAGCAGCCCAGGGTTGCCCTTGGACCCCCCCAAGCCACTGCCACTAAGGATCCTTCTGTGCCGTGGGGGGCTCCAGATGGAGGAACCCCCTTCTTGGAGGCTACAGAAACAAGGTCAGAGCTCAAACTCCATAGGGATTTCTTCCTGAGAGTTCATCCTGGGGCCACCACCCCTCAGCATTCTTCCCACTGCCCTGGAGGGGTGTGGGGCTGCATGGTCAGGATGCTGCGCAAGGTCTGGCCCTGCTGTGTTGGTAGGGGTGGTGCTCTGTTCCAGTGAAAGTCAGGGCAAGCTCAGGCAGCATGAACAGATTAATTGATGTCATTTTTTGTCCAGTAAATAAATATTAAAAAAATTAAAAATTAAAAAAATGGGCAGGTGGAAGGTCTCATGGTACTTCAGAGAAGACAGAGCAGGAAGGTGAGAGGAGTAAAAGAGCAGAATATGGAATCCACCTGGAGACAACAAAGCAGCAGACATTGTCTGTCAGCCTCTTTTATGTCTGTCTAAAAAAGTTACTGTTATTTCAGTGAAACCAAAGACTGAAAATTAAAAAGCAAAACAATAGAGAACAATAGAAGACTTCTGCAAAAACAATTTGACACTTCCTATTGACTGAAGTAACGGAGCAGCAAGTTCTACCAACTTGCATGAAAGCACCTTTGGTCTGCTTTAAAAATCCCCGTAAAAGGTGCAGTGATGTCGCTCCTGTGCTGTTCACCTGTCTGTTCTCTCCTCTAGATGTCAAAAGCTGAAGTGCTCTAAGCTCCTGTGCCAAAGCAGAACCTGTTCCTCGTGCCTCTGCCCTGGGCTCAGCCGTGCTCCTGGCCCCTGGTGCTGCTCAGCAGGCGTTGCTGTGGGAGAGCTGGCTCGTGGGAGACACTGGGGTGCTGCTCACTCAGGTGTGTCAGCTGGGGAGGCTGGAGAAACCCCTCTCCTTCCTGCACCCTCTGAGGCCAGGTAGGATGGGCTCCTCCTCAGGGCTTGCTGTGCCACCGTGGGCGGCAGAGTTTTGTCCTGGGTGGGTCTCACTCGCTGTGATGCGTTCCTTTGGCTTCACCTTGGGACCTGGGAGTGATGACAAAAGAGCAGGTTGTGTTGTGTGGCATGTAGAGAGATGTTCTATCATAGAATGGCTTTCTGGAGGCTTTAACATGTTTCACTTTCTTTCCAACCAAGCTACTTTCCAAATTAGTAAATTATATGAACAAATTCCTTTTTGTGCTCAGACAGAATCAGATTTAGTGTTTTACTCAAATTAGAAAATTATGAAGTCAAGTAGGAAGAACACTGGATTATAAAATGTTCTTGCTTCATTCATTTTGCCAGTTCTAATTTTAGTTTTAATTATTTATGACACTCCATAATGTAGTAGTTAATTTACAGTAGCATATTCTGGTACAATATTAAAATTAGTGACAGAAGAGTTACTGCAAAACTTGCTGTTTACCATTTGCTGAGTAATATACACATTAATTATGCATATATTAGAATGGCTTTAAAGTATGTGTAGCCTCAGCTGGAGGGTTAAGGTGTTTTAGACATGTTTGTTCCTCATGTAGTTAAAAATAGTGTCCTCTAAGACCTGATCCTAAAGTAGTACATGAAATCAGTGCCTATTCATGGAAGAAAAGTTCTGGCAATGTGAAAATTCTTTCTCATCAAGCAGATATTAAAGAGCATTTCAATGTTTTAATGGCAGTATTCTTATACAAAGTTATTTTATTCCTATTTCTTTTTAGATGTAGGTGTCCGACAAGCCTGCCTTTTCAGTCCTGTACAAGCAGCTGCAGAATGTGTTTAAACACGGCTGCTGTTTATGAGAACACAGGTGTAGGGGATGGAAAAGTTCAGTCCTTGGGCACATGAAACATGACTCTGAGAAAACAAAATGCTGCCAGGTTCACAAGGAAAACAGACTTGAAAATAAAGCAAATATTTTTTTCACACTTAAGTTTTATCACTCAGCTGTGCTATTTCTGGTAGTTGTAGACATAACATTTTGCAGAAAGAAATTTGACAGATCTATTCAGCTGGCAGTACTAAGTTTCCCTGTGCTGATACCACATCTTGCCAACAATCCTATCCTGTGGTGGGAACTGTGTTCAGTTACCTACAAGACAACTGCCTGCCTTCATTATGTATTTCCATTTTTTTAAGCCAGAGATAAGAAATGCCCAGCTAGGCGAGGAATTAAAACAACTCAACACGTCCATTCTTGTTTGGTGAAAATGTGGCTCATGTTCTTAGAGCAAAGCAATTATAGTCTCTGTATTGTCACAGGTTTTGCTGTTTAATGGTAATAGCTGTGGAGCATCAAAAAACCCACAACAAACAAACCAAACCAAACAAAACCCAGCCGAGGATACTCTGCCTAGCACGTGTCCTACCTTACTCCCTGTTTTCCTTCTTTTAGCCCCAGGCTAAGGTACCTGAAACAAGAGCGATTCACCCCCTGGAGCTCTACCCACAGCCAAGCTGAGGGTTTAGTTTTCCTGCTCACCCATAATCTGTGCCTCCTTTCTGTCCCTGGAACAGAACCTGAGGCTCTCTGCCCTCGGAATCAAGCCCCTTAGCCCTGAAAGCCCAGTGCCCATCACCGGCATGGTGCTTCCCCAGGAAAACTTGAGGGAGACACACTATGCATTTTACATAAGTTTCTGCAGAATTTATGTCCAGGGTAATATTTGGCCCATGGTGTGATATGACACCAACTTGCAAATAATTTTACTTCTAAATATAAAGGCTTGGGGAAATAAACCATTTTTCTATTAAGTAGAAATCTGCAACACTTATTTGAAAAAACCCTTCAACATAAACTTAGGCAGGACTTGGTCAGTCCGAGCTGTGAAATGCAGAGTGCTTCAGTGGCTGTTGTTTTCTACATTTCTTTAGGAATTTAGTGTGTGCATATATTGCAGAAAGGCAGAAAAATCACCGAAGGAATTACTATTGTTTTTTTCTTTTCATTTGCTCATAAGGAAATTGAAAGTAAGGAAATCTCACCAGGAGGAACACCCATATGCAGGTACCAAAACCCTGCATGCACCTACATTCAATTGATGCAAAGAAGCTGAATTTAAAATGTGCTACAGAACAAAGTAGGACCAGCTGGAGGATTTCCTGCTGGAGAAAGGAAAAGCTTGCGGAGGCAGTGGGTCGGAATGCTGAGCAGTGACACATTCCTGATGGCTGTAAATAGTGTATCTGGGAGGAGGGGAGTGGGAATATCTTGATTTGGTTATTTGGATTAATGAACTCTTCCAGTTAATGATTTTTTTTTTCATTTAGCATTCAAAATGTTTGTGGGGTTTATATTTCTTTATGCCTATTAAAAAGATATACATACACATATATATATATACACACGCACATATATATTTATACACATATTTGGGGTGAAATTCAGTAATTGTTCATTGTAAGAGGCTCCAGAACTACTGTGTGTCTGTCTGTTGAGCACAGCCAAGCCACAGGAGATGCAGAAAATGGTGTCAGGGTGGCTCTGAGCCAGGTGTCTCGTGGCTGTGCAAGTGGTCAGTGTTTGAGCTGAGCAAGGCTTTGGTGGTTGGGCACCACGGCTGCTGCTGCAGGGGCGGGAGATGGGGACGAGGACAGGAGCCCCGGGTGCTGCTGCCAGCAGGCAGGTGTGGGGCACAGCGTTGCCACTTCTCTTTTAGTCCCAGCCCTGCCCTGTGCTCCCGTGCCAGCCCTGGAGGCAGGGGGTGAGTGCCTAGAGAGCCACGGGGAGCCAGGCCCCTGGCATCTGCCCCGTGGGGCTCCCGTCCTCTGTCCCCGCTGGCTTTCCTGCACTGGTGACCATGGCAGGTGGCATTTGCTCCATGAAACACCTAGGGGATTTGACTGTTTCACAGACTTCTGAAGTTGTTAGTATTTCATTTACCAGGGATTAATAAAAAAAGCTGGTTGGAGTCAAGTAAAAACACTTTTAATTCAGTACTTCTGTTGCAGTCTCAATCTCACCATACCTCTAATTTTAACTCTAGGCTGAATCATTTTCATCCTACTGCTTTAAAATCAGGCTCGTTCTGCTATGTTTGGGAAGTACAATGCTTTTTCTCTGTCTTAGTCAGATCTGTCCTGCCAAGCTTCTATCACTCGGTGCTCTTGGATGTAAAAATAACATACAGCCAAGGATGATTTGCAGAGTTAGTTTTATTACTGTAAGCAAAATTGAAACATAAAGGGTGCCAGCATACATTATGCAGATTGATTTATAAAAATAAATTAAATGGGAAGTATTAGTCCCAGTGAAATATTTAACCTTGTTCTGACATAATTCCTCAGGGCAGAGTTTGCATTGTGTGTGCAGTACAGTCGTTCCACAGTACTTCTCTCTGGGTTTTGTTCCACTGTGGCTTGCTGGTTCCTCATCTGCCAAACCTTCTGCTGAAGCTGCAGTGGTTAATGTTTGTCTAATTAAAGCACTGTCTTATTCCCTGTTCTTAAAACTACCTGATTTGTTTTTCACAAGTCCAAATACTTCCATTTGAGATAGACTCTTGGCATGACAAATACAGGTGAAATAGCTGTAGGCCGGCAGTGCTATAAACCATGGGGACAGCTGTGGGGTGAAGCCCTGAAGCAGGTGGGGCTGTTCCAAACACTGCATCTGCAACACCCTGGTACATGTGGGGGGAGAATAGAAATACTGAAATGCATTGTAATGCATTAGGAACTGGGCTCCCCTGGCTCCATGGCTTAGGATGAGCATGGCAAGACTAGAAAAACACTGAAAGTGGCACAAATCCAAGACTGAGCAAACTTGGTCTGTTTATGTACAAGATCTGGTTGTGAATCTGGGTTGATCTAATTTTTCATTTAGAGTTTGGCTTCTCCACATGAATTTGAATTGTAGAGCAGTGACTGATACTTATTTATTTTTACTTCAAGTTAATTTGAATCTGCATCTCAGCAACAACTGGGGTCTTGGGACAGCACAGGAGACACTCACTGTACTGAACACTTCTCTAACAGAAGTGTGTAGAAACGCATTACACCAACTGATGTAGAGTTGTTTCACCTCTCACTATGGAGAAGGTCCCAGTGCTGCCATTCCACCTGGAAGCAGAGCCATCCTGCCCTGCCACAAAGCCCATCCTGCCCTGCCGTGGGGCCATGCTGACAGGGAGAGAGCGTTGGAAGCAGTGAGAGGAGCCCTGGGTCTCCGTGTGCAGTGGATGTTCCTCCCAGGCTGGCACATGTTCCACTTGCTAATGTTAAGTGTGGACTTGGGCCCATGACATCTTTCCTTGTGAAGCTTTGCTTTATTTCCACCAGCAAAAAGGCAGACCAGATCTCTGCTCGCTCTCAAGTGCAAGTCAGTTTGCACAACCCCAAAGCCCAGTTTGGCAGGCTGGTTCTGGAGAGCCTTAGCAATAGTCCCTGCTCATGGCAACAGGCCAGCAGTTGTCAGCCGTGTGACTGGGAACAACTGGTGTTTTACGTAATAAAAAGATAACTTGGTTTTAGTTGTCTTTGTCTATTTTCTACCTGTGAGTAGTTTCAACCCCAGTTTGCCGGTGTCTAGGTCAGAGTAAAGCACCTTTCAGTCAGCTTTTGCTCTGATCAGCCTGACATCAGCAGGACCAACGGCAGGGATCTGTGGTGATTATTTGTGCTTCCAGAGGCTGTGGGATCTCCCCAAAGATCAGCCCCGTGGGACAGAGCACTGGACAAACATAAAGCAGGCATGTGGGCAGTGGGAGGTGTCTGTGTCAGTGTGTTCATTGACTGAGTGCAAGTCTGCGCTGATCAGGCTTGTCCTGCAGCAGCTGCTGTGCCTTTCAGTCACCAACAAGCAGGTGTTGGCCACAGAAACAGGCTGTGCTTCATCGCCAGCTCCTTAAAGCTGCCACCTAAAAAGCTAGATTCGTATTTGTAGCCATAGATTTATCAGCTGTTAAAAAAAAAAAAAAAGTGTACAAATGTATCCCCACCCAGCTAGGCAGACACAAGTGTGTGTGTTCATTTGTCTGCTGCCCTGTTGCATCCCGTGTTGTCCATGGAGCATTTCCAGTTCTTGCAAATGGCCAGCAGCATTGACTAATGTCACTTGTCAGGTGCTTCTGAAGGACAAGGTGGGGCTCAGTGTTTGGAGTACACTTCAAAGGATATCTTCACCTGAACTCCTCCATGGCTTCAGCACAACATAGAAATTATCTTAGTAGAAGCACCTCTTCCTATATTGAAGATAAATTTATTAAGAAATATGTATACTAATGAAGGAACACTTAAAAATATTAAAAAGCAAACAAAGATAGATTCAGTGAATAGTGTATGTCGGAGCAGGGCTTCAAATAGGTGGTCCCTTTGTGCACCAGCTCAGTCTGATATGTACAAGAGTTTATTCAAATTGAGTTAATAATGTAACTGATTTGTCAGAGAGGTTGTCCAAGAACAGGGTGTTTGGTGACTGGTCAAGGGGTGGGATGAGAAGATCTGTGATTGTTCAGGGGCAAAGGGGAGAGTGAGTCACTGACACGTGCTAGTGTGGGATTAAGTGGTAAATGGAGAGCAAATGCAAGTGATTATTGGCATTCAAAACGAGCTAATCTGGTCACTCGGAAAATGCCAGTTTGCATCCTTGCCTTCTGAAGGGGTTTATTCTCCTGTCTGTAAAATGGTAATGACAGTCCCTGCTCAGCAGCCTTGCTGTGCCATGTGTTAGCAGTCATGGCTACTGTCGCTGTTTGAAGTGACTTGTCACTGTTGCTTTCCTTGGAATTGCAAGAAATACCTATTTCTGCTCAGCAAAGGTACAGCTAACCTAGAAGTAAAGGAGTGAAAACAGCAAGTGTGAGATTATGTGGTGCACAGGAAGAGGAGGCAGCTCGTTCCAATAAAGCATGCAGTGGCGTGTTGAGGTGGAGCTGTGAATCCAGGCTGCAGGATGCAATCCAGGATCTGCCTGGGCTTTGAGCCGTATGTGGCAATCGGACGGCAGTCGTGTTCTCTGCTGCTGTGACTGGCACTATTTTGAAAAACAGCTTTGACACAGACGTACATAAGTGATAACAATGGGTTTGTGAATGTAGGTACAAAACAAGCAAGCCCGACCCCAGAACACAGCAGGTGGTCACTGGTTTCTCCTCCGTGGAAGCCCCCGTTTATTGCAGGGGAGTTTAGGCCTGTGTTCCAGGCAGAGCAGACCCATAGAATTTTTTAGGTTGGAAAAAATCTCGGATTAAATAGGCAGTTACCAGGTGGTATCTGCAGCATGTTCTGATCGTGAAGTATGGATGTGGGGGTAAGATGTGCAAATTGGAACCTTCTGTTACAGAGAACTGAAATCCCGCTGCGGTGCAGCAGCAGAGCTAATGGCTTCCTGAAGGCACCCTGGGCTGGATCTTGGCTTTGGGCAGAAACTGAGAGTGGGTGGGACTGTAGGGCCTGTTGTGAGGCTGGCTGTTGGAGCAGCCCCTCTGCTCTGTCAGCACAGTGAAGGAACCCTTGGCCACGGTTTCCCTCAGCGCTCAGGGAAGATGAGAAGATCTGTCGGTGCTGGGCGCTTCCTCCCAGGGGCTGCTGCCTGCCCATGGCAGAGACGGCTGCGGGCGATGCAGGGTGTGCCGATGAGTGACTTGCTGTCTGGATGGCTGAGATGGTTTCAGTGAAACTCTGGTGACTAGGCAGCCCAGCTGACACCCGGGGCTGTCTGCAGGGCCCGTGGGCAGGGGCTGCCGGCACCGCGGGGCTCCCGGGCCGCTGCCCAGGGTGAGCCCACGGAGCTGTGAGTGGGGATTTCTCTTGCACTGGTGGGCTGTATCCTGTGCTGTTACCAGGCAGAGCTGCAGTAAAACATCGCTGGTGCACATCACACATACTGCGACAGGGGCTGTCTTTAGCTGTGGGAGTGTTCTTCTGTACAGCAGCTCCAGACCAAACAGGGCTCAGCCTCCTCCTCCCCTCATGCAGGGATGTTGGGAGGATGAATCTCATCAGGTATGGCAGCACCCAGACACCTCACAGGCATTCGATTACAGAAATATCGGCCTCACTCAATGCCCAGAGGGATAAAATAACTAAGGGGATGCTGCTCCTTCTTTTAACACTTTATTTCTCATTTATTATGTGGGTTAGAGCCTTTGTTCCAAGCACGGTCCAAGCTGCCTTTGAAATCAGCAATGTGACTGCATCCTCATGCACTGCATCCCTCCTTTCTTTTTCATCCAGCCTGGTTCTGTTTCTCCCTTCCCGAAGGCGAGAGGCTCGGGGTGTTCGCAGCGCTGCGGTGTGACCCGGAGCCCGGGGAGCCCGTCCATGCGGTGATTAAATCACTCACAAGGTCACGCGGTGAATCGCTGCTGCTGCCAAGAATAGCACCCCGAGTCGCTTGGATCTCTGCAGCCCACCCTCGGCACTCCAGCCTCCTTTCCTTGGTGAGCATGATCTGATTCATAATGCAGCAGCTCTGCTGTGAGGCTGGCTACCTCTGTGGTCCTGCTGCGGCTACAGAGGAAAGCAGCCAGGCTCAAGCAGCGACAGAAATTGCACATGCATGTAGCAAAAAGTCTAAACCCCAGAAATGGTATTTAACAGCTTATCTTATCTACAGATAAGCTCATAAAATGTACTGACTTGTCAAAAATAGGTTTTAAAGTTCTTGGCAAACATCTCAGCCTTTTTATTCCTAGTATTTTTGCTGCAGTACAAAAATACCGTTTCAATTATTCTTATTCTTATTGGCTTTTTCTGGTCTTTTTGGAAAAAGACCAAATTATTGATGGGTGTTTTTAGCTTTTAATTGTGCCTCAAGTGCTAAACTTATTCCTGCTATTTGTTTGCAATACATTTAGGCTATGTTTAGGCAAATGCAAATGTAAGTGGTTATTCAGTGCCTTCGGCGCTCTGAACAGAGTGTACCGAACTCCTGGGGCTCGGTACAAAGCCTCAGCCTCCAGCACTAACAAAGCCTGTGCAGGCAGCAGCTAAAATGGGAGAACTACCTAGGCTTGACAGAGAGGGTTCAGAAGATCTGGGAAGACCGTGAATCATGCGCCTAGCTTTTGTCCTGTGGACTGGGTAAATGAAATAAGGGCATTTTTGCCCACATCCTCTCAGCTGAGGGTGCTCTTGAGGTCTGGGCATGCTCAGCCTGTCGTGCTGGGGCCTGTGGAGCCTCTGCAGTGGATAGCTCAGCAGCAAGGCTCCCCTGGATGTGCTGACAGTCATACTGAAGCGTAATGGAGGCTTTCCTTGGACAAAGGCCACGGTGCTGGAAGCGAAGCGAGCCGGCGCGGTGCCGCTGCCTGCTGCGTGGTCATTGGCAGCAGCTCGGGATTTTTACAGTTGTTTGCCTGTTACCCAATCTATTTCAAGCTGTGATGGAATAAGGATGGCATTTGATCACAGTACTGTGCACAACTGCTTGGCTTTTATAACCCATGTTTTAAATGGGAGGTTTTTCTGTGTGTGCTTTTGTCTCCAAATAACTTCAGACTCATAAGTTTAAGCTTGGTGCTCTCTGCTGGCCTTTGCAGTGGCCTGACGAGAGAGCTCATGACTCGAGGGTGCTGGGTTACTGAGGTGAGAAGCCCTCAAAGGAAGAGGGCAGTGATGACTGTGGGGCACACAGAACAGAGCCTCTATCCTGGCTCTAGGTCTCATGATGGAAATTAGGAATGTCTTTGTAACTCTGTCTTTTTATTGGGCTGTGACACCCCAGGGCTGGAGCCCTCTCCCAGCCTTGGAAGCCAGAGCCTAGGGGCTGCTGAGCTGTGGTGCATCTGGGGCTGATGGCGTGAGAGACCACCACCTTCTGCAAGAAATGAAATTACAGCTGATGAAACCTCCACCTGTGTATAATGTAGGTTAGAAGGAAAGCTGCAGTGGCTGGTATGTTAGAGTGAACTACAGTTTGTGCTGTTGAGGCCCCAGGGATGGCTCCTTACTGCAACTGTTATTTCCTCAGAAAACCTTTGTGGAAGTAAAGAGGCAAATTGTACCAATTTGGCCCAATGCAGGCACACCATGCCCCAAATCGGACTGTGTAGTCACTAAAGAGAAGAATGTTTGAGTCAGCTTTTAGTGAGAAGTATACAAAAAAATTGGTCCTTAAGAAATCTAGCTAATTCATTGTCTAATTTTAGAGTACAACTCCTCTACTACAGGTACTATCTGAGGGACAGCTCAGAACCATTGAAGCCAAGGCTAACATCCTATCTTATCCTGGTTTTACTAAATTAGATTTAGGGCCAATAAGACCCAGTGGGTCTTATTCTTACATGTACTTTATTGCTGTGTCCTTTCTGTTGATTTCAGGGTTATGAAGCTTTCGGCAGCAAGATTTGAAGCAGCCAGATTCCAGCTTAAATCAAAGTCCCTCGGATTCATTTGTGGTTTCCAGTAAGGCTTCTTTAGGGTATTCCTGATTAACATTTTGAAGTCACAAGGTTTTATTGTGTCTGAAATACCATAGGAATTTTCTGCTGACCTTTCAAAAACTTGTCACACTTTAGTGCCTTTTTCTTGTGATTTCCAAAACAACCTGTGTTCTGTAAAAGCAAATCCTTTAAAAACCAAGCTTTCGATGTGTTTTCCAGGACTTCCTGAGGGTGTCCCTGATCCAAGCTCTGCTTTGGTGTGAATGCATGAGAAGCTGTGAGACTGATTGCTTTCTGCAGCTCACCTCCGTTTTTTCTCTTGTGTTAAGGGCCATAAAGCAGAAAAGTAATTGAAAAATGGGAGCCGAAGACAGTGCTGTGTAGGTACTTGTGAGAATTGGTTGCCCTTCTTCTTCCTTGCCTCTTTACTCAGTTGTTAAGCGTTTGGATTGAAAATGGAGGATTTTTGTCTGGCTGAGGCAGGCTGGCTGACAGCTGGTGGCCACCATTGGCCCAAGGGCTCCTGGCCCTGGACAGGCCACTTGTCCTGCAGTCCTTGCAGCAGCTGGCTCTGGATGACCAGCTTGCTTTTCTTAGAATGGTGATACATCCATGGGCTGTGACACGATAAACTGAGATAAACTGAGTAGCTGAACGCTTTGGAGCCTGCAAAGCACAACAGAGGATTGAATTTTGTTGCATTTTGGGCCTGTGGAAGGCAAAAGTAACACTGGCATTCTTTATTCACGTGGTCCCAACATGGAGTATGGCGAGCATGCATGATGGGAGCAGGCAATGTTTGTGCTGATAACAGAGGATGAAATGTTTCCTGTCATGGAAAAGATGAACAAGCCATTTCCACATCAGCTTTCTTTTCTGAGACTTGTGAGTAGTGTCAGTGTTGTTGCTATTTCAATTCATGAGCTGCTGCCCTGTGGGATTAACACCATCGCTGTGTCCAGTGTCACCTTCCCAGAAATGGATGAAGGGACTAAAAGTGCATGAACCTCCCAGTGCTCCCTCCTCCTGTCTCCTGCCCTTCACCATCTGCCGTGTTGTGAACTGCTTGAGATATAGCAGGGGCAGGAGAGACCAAGGTGGCAGCAGAAGAGAGGAGCATAAAGGAATCAAAGAGAGGGGAAATGCACAAGCCACAGGTAGAGAAGGCCAGGATGCCATCCTTGGTGCCAAAAATCTTTATTTTGGCCATGGTCAGCACCCTGTGCTGAGGAAGGAGCAGGCCTCCAGAGGTGTTCCCTGTTATGCCTGGCCACAGTAATCCATATCTTGAGCAAGGAAAAAGCCAACCCTTCCTCCTCCTGAAGATATCCATCCCAGGTGTGTCCCCTGTGCTGCAGGAGTCAAACTCCTGCTCTGGCAGGCTCAAGGGAACGTTATCAAAAAGCCAACAACAAGCTCACCTGATGCAGCTCTGGGCTTTTGGAAGCTCATGTTCCCAATCACACATGATGTGGAAGCCTCTTCCTACAGGCAGATGATGCAGTACCAATAAGTGAAGTCCCTGAAGGGATGAAATGCTCAGTTAAATTCTACTGCTGGAGGCCTTGCACATATGGAAGACAGCAGCTATATTTGCTGGGAAAACTAATAGGTGTAGGACAATCCCTCTGACCAGGAAGCAATGAAACATTAAATAGAAGAACCTGCATATTCTTTTTGAGGTTTTATTTTCTTGCTGCAATTGCAGGCAAAGAGAACTGGATTTTTCTGGAGCATGCACCTACAGTGGTGTGCATATGCCATTGCTATGAGCAGTCAGTATCAGGGTTGACTGAACAGCAGCTTCTGTGGATGCACCAAGTGTTTTATGCTCTAACTTGGAGAACAACATACTGATTTATCCCAGGACTTTTTTTTTTTTTTTTTTGATACCTGCATGTTTGGTTCATCTTCCACTTCCTGGCTCTGATTCTCCTCCCATTCCTTAGCAGTGTGGCTGTGCTGCTCACAAGAAAATTGTGCTGGGGCCAGCCAGGAACAGTGACCCCTCAGTGCTTTACACTCCTCACAGGCACCTAAAGGAACCAGTGAAAGTGGCTGGTGTCCTGAATATGCAAATGCAGCTGCGTGACAAAGGAAGCAGTTGCCCATTTTTTGTGAATGAATAAAGCAGGTGTATGCAGACAGGCAGGGTTCTACTGAGGGACCTTCCTTTGTGCATGTGGCTGCTCCAGTTTGTCCCCAGTGCCTGTGGGACACACTCCTGCCTGTGGGCCTCTGCCCTTGGCCTGTGGTGAGAGCAGATGAGCAGCTGGCAGGAGGGTGGCAAGAATGTGCTACTTAAACATAGGTTGCTTATGGCTGCATTCCCAGTCTCCAGATGTGTGGCTGCTCTGGGATCTGGCACCTCCCTCTGTGCTGGGGTAGACAATTCCATTATTAGCTCAGTGGCAGCTTTCCATGTGCCAACACTCGTGACTGCAGGACTGTTTAATTTTCACTACTCTGGAGTATTTAATTTGTCAGCCGTTAGCTTCTGCTTTGTAAAGATCAAATGCCAAGGTCCTTACCTGGGTTTTCACTCAGTAAGGGCTTGGACCATTATATCGGGGCAGGATCGGGAGCATCATAAGGTCTTGAGTTCAGAAAGTCACTTCTAGGCTAATCAGTAGAAACCTCCTCTCTTCAGGGATGGGTGTCTAATCTCCCTTCTTCTGTTAATTTCTGTATGGAGAAATGAAAAATCAGTACTGCTAAAAACCACTCACATTTTGAAGCAGGACTGTGAGGATGAGGCATGCAGTTGTGAGTGCCTGACTGAAGGTTCTGGCCCCTCTCTAGTGTGGAGAGCTGCTGCTGTGAGCAAATCATCCTGCAATTCACTGCTGGGGGCATCTCTTTAATTATTGAGTGCCAGAATAGATGTATATTGAGTTACATTGCTGGCAAATATAATCTCCAGGATCTCATGTAACTCTGCAATATTCTCAGTTTTCCTACCTGCATAACGTGGTCTTCTTCAAAGAATCTAAAACAAAAAAAAAAAAGGGTTTTACATATTGCTTGTCTAGCAGAACATATTTCCGGAGAACAACAGGTTGTACACTGGCTTTGAGGATAGCCTTCCCTGGCAGCAGGATTGCTCCTGTTTGCCATCAAACCTGCACTTGGGTGTGCAGCAGAATGAAGCAGGATGTGCATGGTGCATTTTTAAACCAACCAACCAACCAACAAAAAACCAACCTCCAAAAAATTTGGAAAGAAGAGAGAGCAGTCTAAGGCAGCACAGCTTTATGAGAGGAAAGTCCTACTTATCAAACCTGATTTCCTGTTATGACAAAGTAACCCACGCAGCTGATCAAGGGGAGCCACTTGATGTAATCTTTTGAGATTTCAGGAAAGCTTTCAATACCGTCTCTCACAAAATCCTTCTGGACGAACTGCCCATCTCACAGTTGGATAAACAGGTGATGGGATGGGTGAGAACATTGTGTGACTCTGGAAGAACAGGAGTTGGACTCGATGATCCTTGTGGGTCCCTTCCAGCATATTCTGTGATTCTGTGGATTTTGCTCTCACTGCTCTGAAGTATTCCATTTGTCAGCTGTTGCTGTGGCAGACCTGGCTGACATGTCCTGGTGGAACTGCAGTGGTAGCTCTGGCCAAGTGGTGCATGACTCCAGAGGCTGCCTGCATCCTTGCAGGAGCACATGGAGGTGGGGAGAGAAAATCAACATGCACATTTATCATTTTCCCAGCTTGCAGAGATGCAAATGGTCACCAGTGTGCCCTCATCCCTTCTCTGTCCTGCTGTCGCACACAAGCTGCAGGTATCAGAGCTGTGAGCACTGGTTGAGAAATTAGCCATGGATCCCTTGACCTTTAGTTCCTGTAAAATCCTCTGGATAATGTAATCTCCAGTGCTCACAGCCGTGATACAACTATTACATATGTTCTTTCTAAGTATGGCAAGCAAACCTTGTCCTTCCTCACTTGCAAAAGAAATAAAACTGGTGAATTCCACGTAATCCTGATGGCAGTTTACAAAAGAAAGAGCCATTACCCAGTCACTAAAAGGAAGAAAAGGCAATACTGTGGTTAGTCGAATACTTTTGTTAGTCACAAGTTTCAGCGAGTTTCATGAGTCAGGCAGGAGCTGTGAGCCCGAGGTCCCTCCCGTGTGACCCCGCCAGGTTTGTCCCCTGCAGCAGTGCTGGCAGGTCCTGGCAGAGTAACTCAGCTGGGATCTCTGGTGCTGCTGTGTCCCCGCGCTGGCGAGAGCAGGGGAGCAGGGCTCCATCTACCGCTGTGTGGGGAGAAGGCAAAAATAGCCAGGAAGGCATTCCCCTGCACGGAAAAGCTACTGGATACCGTGAACTACATGCACTTTCCTTTTTTTCCTTTTTATTTCCTTTCCTTTTTTATTTTTTTTTCTCCTTTTTAATTTTTTCTTCTCCCTTTCCTCTGTGGATTCTGGAGCCCTTCACTTCCAATCCAGTTCCCTGACTGGGAGGCTGTGCAGGTCTGTGGCTGGGGACAGTCCCCACTTCTACATCATGTTGTGTGAGGCTGGAGAAAACAGCAGGGAAAAAAGTGATTTATGCACACACACAGAGAATTGGAAGCAGAACCTGGAATGAACTCTGAGTTCCAGTCTGTTTCTCTGACAGGATGGGGTTCATGCTCCACAACACGTTGAATCCAGAGAATTCTTGGAGGGCTGCAGGAACAGGGTCAGGATAGTGCCCAGTTCTGTGGCTTCTTGCTTGATCTGCCAGTGCTCTGTTTCTGAACTCCCTGTGCTTGTACAGGACACGTTTCTCATGTTTCTTCTGTACATACCTATACACAGGCATTTATGAGACAGGAGCTCTGCACGAGCCATAGGTCCTCTTCTGCCCAGCTCGGGGATGCAGTGAGGGCTGTGAGCCCTGAAGCCAGGCCTGTGTGCAAGTTCTGCAAGCAAATTTGGTTCTCAATGCTTTCAGCTAAAATCCTACTCTTTGCCTTGCAGATTGTAGCTGAGCTGTGGACCAGGTTGTGTCCCTGGAAGTGTTCAAGGCCAGTTTGGACAGGGCTTGGGGCAGCCTGGTCTCATGGAAGGTGACCCTGCTGATTGTGGGGTTAGTGGACAAGATGGTTTTTAAAGGTTTTTTCCAACACAAAACAAGTCTGTGATTCTATATTGAAAACTGAATATTTTCCCCTGTCCCTGATCTTTGTCATCACCCGAGTTAACCCCGCTGTGCTGCGTGAGATACTGTTTCATATAGCTGGTATTGCCCAGAAGGATAAGGTGTACACTGTCATTCTAGAAAAAAAACAGATTTTAGGATTTAGAATACTAGGAAAAGGTGCTAATTTTCTTTGCAAGTGATTTGCTGATAGTGAGAACCCATCATTATTCAGTGCCTGCAGAGAACATGAGAAGTGTCTGGATTTTTAGGCTTCCACAAAAAGCTTAACTGATAGTTCTGCACTGATGGAAGGAAGAGTTTGAGCTTACATTATTTGACTGGAAGAGCTTGTCTCAAGTTCTGTGAACAGATGTTTCAGATTTGAGTTCAGCCTGGCAGAAAAGGGAGATCAATCTAGACCCCTGCATTTCCCATCTTCTTCTTGGGAAAAAAAAAAAAATCAGAAGTGAGTTTCTTATTTTCCTTTTAACTGGATTTTTCTTTGTCATGAAACTGAAATGCAAACTCCTGGAAAGGAGGAGAGATTCACTTTTATTCCACCCAGTACATAAAGCTTTTCACTTGTTTGCTCAGCTGCCTTTTATTTGTCAGCATTTTCATGTGTGGAGCTGCAATTATCTCTAAAAAACATCACAAACAGTTAACCCCCCAAAACCTCCCCCTCAGAAGACATGGTCTGCTTTCACATTTTGGTGCATTACACAGCCAGGCAGCCCTTTGTGTAGTAGCTCGTGTGCTGCAGTACATGAGGAACATGAAAAAAAAGAAACAAAAAAAAAAACTTCTCCTGACACAGCTGTCAACAATTAAACTGTGTAAGGCTTTGCTCACAGAGGTTAGGGAGAAACCCAGGGAAATCTGAAAAAGTTTTCAAGAGAAAGCATTGAAAATACATGCCAGAAATCAAGGAATAGATTGCAGATGGCAAATACACATCTCCACAGACTATCAGGGAATAATTTGGTTTGGCTGTGGAGCCATGGAGTTCTGCTGGCTCAGGCTGAATGTGACAGTGAATGGAAATAATTAAGCCAGATAAGCATGCCCAATACTGAGTTTTATGGGAGAATTCACCCATGTATTCGATGGGCAGATCCCACAGATGGCTGAAGGTGGAGGAGCCTCCACTCCTGCTGACATTGCTGTGCAGTTTTTGTACCATGCCTAGCCAGTGACCCTGGTGGTGGAGCTGCTGGCTAAATGTGGCCTTGACAGCATCTTGGAGACCATGGAGTCTTTGGGACTGGAGGAAGGAGAGTTGAATGCCTGTATATTCTCCTTGGAGCTACCAGAGCCAGTGCAGCAGAGCTGTCCCCACACTCAGGACAGCCTGGCCTCAGGTGGGAGCTCTCATGGCAGCACAGGAGGAGCTGGTTGATTGTTTGTGTGGTAGCAGAGTCAGGCTGTAGGCACGGTGCTGACCCTGGAAGTTTGCTGCAGTGTTTGTAGCTTAGGCCTTCAGCTTCCCAGGGATTTCGCTGCTGTGTGATGTGGGAAGTAGTTCACCTTTTCCTTGGTCACCCCTTTTTACCCCACAAAATGTCTGCTGAATTCTGCCAAATTAATAATTTATTCAACTCTCTCACACTGCAGCCCGTGGTACAGCAGCAGGTTTGAGCAAGGCTGGGAGTTCCCCAGCTCCCCAGAGAAGACAGGAATTGTCCTGGCTGCCTGGGGACAGTGTGAGGGTGGTGGGAGATGGGGATCTGCAGGGCGCAGTGAGCGGTCTGAAGTTGCATCTAAAACAGCTGAACCGTGGCATTTTCTCTTGACAGAAGTGGTGAAAGGCCACAGACGTTTCCTTTCCGTGACTCAGAAACTTGCAAATCTTCTTTGATTCACACCTTATAAGTAAAATTAGCCTGTGCCTCACTGCTGCCAAACTCTTTCAAAGCAAAGACACTTGCACAAAGGAATTCAGCGACAGAAATGCAATTCACTTGCGGATCAGATTACTGTGATTTCTGACTGGAAGCGGCACCAGAAATGCTTGCAGGGATTTCCATTTTGCCTTTGAAAAGTTGTGCATATTGTTGGTAGAAGAATAGCTGTTTGGGAGGATAATTCACATACGTTAGGGGACAGGGAGGGAATGAGCCCCAGGAGGCTGCTGCAGTGATGAGTACAAGAGTTCAGCTTTGGCTGTAACATTCAGTCACTTTGAACCTGGGATGTTCAGCTGTTATTATCGGGATTGCTGTGACGTGAGCTGCAGTTACTGCTGCTGAGGACATTTCCAGCCCTGGGTCTGAGCTTTCACCAGCACATGGCTCTTTATGCTGCTTATGCCTTGGCATCCCAGAGAGTTGTTGGACATACTCCTGCTTGTGGGGATTCCTCAGGTGAGTCTTAATGACGGGAAGGATTTTGTGGATTCTTAAGGCAGCAATTGTTTGTGACACTGATGAATGTGATGTTACCTTGAAATATGAACTTACCATCAGCTGGGAGCATCAGTCAAGGAAAGGTCTGGCACTCTAAATCCATGCTGCTCACAGGCTATATTTTGCAGCCAGCTGTAAGTGAAGCCTCAGTTCCTGTGACGATGCTTCTGGGGACAGAGCCCCACGGCCTCTGCAGAGTGGGGTGTGGAGGCCCAGGGACCCCACAGCCACAGAGAGGGGTCCCAGCCCCTGCACCACCCAGCACAGACAGCAGCAGCAGAACGCCATGATTCCTCCAATGCCAGCACGGAGCAGACGTCTCCAGCAGGGAGGGTTAACTGCCTGGCACAGCCAGGGACAGCCCTGAGCTGTGGACTCCTAATGCAGAAACTCCTTTGCTCATAACCTGTGGGGGTGAGTTTTAGAATAAAGCCAAGAGTGCTCTGATCCTAGCCTGAAACACTGATATAAATGGTGGAAGGAATAGATGTCTGTAGTATAATGCAGAAGTATATAACATCTGCAGTATAATGTATATAATACAGATGCAGAGATTTTTCTTCCTGGCACACCAGGAGTTTTAAACCAAATGAGTACACAAGTGATTTACTTAAGAAAAAGTTAGGCATGTTGCACTGGAAATAGAACTGGTTATATTACTTTACCCCAAAATAATATGCTTGATTTCTTTGGGTGTCAAGTGAAGCCTTTCTAAACAATGACATGTTTTTGTGGCCATCTTGGCCAGGTTTGTTCTTTCTGCTTGATGAACCGTGCACAGAGGAATGGATCGCCAAGGAGTGAATTTTTTTGCCCTTTGGAAATGTGTGTGGAAGGGACAGCAGCATATGGACTTGGCATGCCCCAGGCATGGCTGTGGGAGCCTGGGAACATTTTGTGCCTGCAGCAAGTGTGGGAAGGAGGGAGGAGGAGAGCGGAGCAAGCGACTGCCATGAGCAGTGTGGCGATGGCAGTGAGTGAGCAGGAGCAGCAGGGGCCCAGCCAGGACCTAGTCTTCATCCCAGCTGAGGTGAGGATGGTGCCATGCCCCTTCCTTGCCTCATGGAGCTCAGCAGAACTGGGAGGCTCTCACTAAGAGCACAGGCAATATCTGGACCAGAGAGCGCAGATAAAATTTCTGGCCACAGCAAAATCAAGGCAAGTTGAGGAAGGGACAGAAGAGGGGCTGGCTTTGGAAGCTCATCTCTGTCAGCAGTCAGAGACTTCAGCTGTGAGTGGAGGCAGAAGCATGCCATGGCTTTTCCAAATATACCACCATAAGATGCTTTTATGGATCAGAAACTCCAAATGTTGTACCATGGAACTCTTGCACAAATCGCAGGTGAGCATACCACAGCCAGATGGGCAGACACAGCACACATGCACAGACAGCCTGAGAGAGGCTGCCGTGGCCATATCCTGCACAGCAAATGTGCAGCACATTGTCTGAGGCAGAGCAATCGCAGCTGTAATGGCAGTGCCTTTGGTCTCTCATTATGGATGTAGGAGAACAACCCCTTCAACTTGAAAATAACATGCACAGTTAATAGGATGTGTTTTTCTCTGCCCCAAATGTGTGATGCACCCCAGGGAGCCCCAGTGAAAGGTTCATGTGCCTTTTGGTAACAGGAGATGTTCTGCTTCACTTACGAGAAGAACTGATAGAGGCTGGGCCTGTGTCCCACTCTGACACCCCGAGCAGGAGATGCTTTTAGTCCCTCACATTTTAATGTTGGTATCTCCCCTTTAGCTTGGAGCAGCAGCAGCACTGGTCTGGATCAGTGCCAGCCATACCTGCACAAAGCACTGGGTGACACCACACCATTGTGTGCGTTCATGCACTTGTGAAGGTTCCCATGCCCTGGCATTGAATACCACATCCCATTTTTGGGATGATGCTGATTTTCAGATACACAATCTCTTCCCAGAGCTGTGCCTGCCCCAGTCACTGCTGGAAGCCCCACAAGCCCTCGCAGCTGTGCCAGAACTCCGCTGTGTACAAAGCGTGCCAGGCTACCGCAGCGCCTGCTCGTGGAGCAGGGAGAGGCATGAATGGGAGCAGATTTTAGGTTTATTTTAGTCAAGAAAATTCAGGGATGTTAATTACTGAGCAGTCATCAATTTCAGTGACTGCAGAACCCCATTAGCCTCTAATTTTAGTTTCATGTTAATGCCATTGTCAGCTCTTTCTGTACCACAGGTGAGGCAGTTTTAGATGCGGCTCCACAGCTGCTTTGTGTGGGTGGCTGCTTCCTAGAACCTGACACCCAGCAGGGAAACTGGGGCAGCATTTGGAAATGTTTTGAAAGGCCCTGGAGTTTTTATACCTTTTTTTTTTTTATTGCTGTTCCACTGCTGCCACGCACACGGCTCACCTGGGCACCAGCTCTTGGCTGACACCCCACCTGGCAAAAGATGGGGCTCAGCACAGTTCTGTTGGGGCTCACTCACTCACTCACAGATCTGAAGGGGGGAGGCTGCTAATTGCAGGATGCCATAGACACGCACCCTTGACCTGTAAGCAGCAAGGCAGGACTGGGGTGTTCTCCAGGCAGTGGCCACCTGCAGCTTTCTGGGAGACACGAGGAAGGATGATCAGCTCTGTCCCACTTCTGCTGGCATGGTCTGAGTGCAGCCAGGTGCTCTCCTGGACCTGTGTGCTGTGCTCTGCACCCTGCTCTAGGGTCAGCCTGCCCGGGACTCCTCAGCACTGTCAGGGGTGGCAATTCCCACTGTGGCTGCACTTTGTGGCATTCTTCTGCTTGCAGGTATTTCTGCACAGCTCCGGTCTCCTCGTGTTATCCTCATGGATCTTGAACTGGTGTAAGAGTGGTGCCTGATAGAGCAGCCTGGGCTGTCTGGAAACACCTGGGCACAGCTGGGTTTGGAGCACAGCTGTGCTGGGGAGGTTGGTTCTTTTCTGGAACATACCAAACACATGGATGGGAACAAATGGGAGGTGGGCGCCGACATTCGTACCAGGAGCTCAGCACGTTTATCCAGGTGGAGCCATGGCACGGGAAAAATGTCCCTAGGATGTAGAAGTTTATTTAAACATGTATTTAATGTTAATGAGTGGACCCACAGCACAGGCTTTCTGGCTTGGAAGCCAGTTGCTGACATAGAGCAGCTGAGCTTTATTTGCAGAGAATTGTTGCTCTCCAGTGGATTTGCAGGTGCAGCACAGTGACATGTTAACTGTTTGGGCTTCCCTGTTGTGCTCTCGGCATCCTGGAGGATACACAAAGGCTGGAGGGTGACTGGAATGCCATAACGAGTTTTCCACAAAGGAACTCAGTGAGGCTTCAGAAATCTCCACTGGCTCATGCTGCTTCTGAGACATGGTCACATGTGAATCCTTACAGCTCCTTTTGAAGGGCTGAAGGCTTTGTTTTCCAGCAGAAGAGCTTTTCTGGGTGTTATTTGTGCTGGACTGGCCTTCAAATAAAACTGTAACTAAGACCTGACAACAGAGTAGGTATGACAGCCCTGTCAAGGAATGGATAATCTCCTGTCTTTAAATACACTTTCTATTTATGTTGGCAGTGTACAGACTTCTCAGAATTTTACTTGCTATCCCAGACTAACACTTCAAAAGTGCCACCAAGGAAACTTCTCTGCATATCTCTTTCTGTTTCAAAACTAATTAACTGAATAATGTGAGTTGGCAGATACATCACTGCCTGTTGAAGCTCACAGCTGAAGAATGTTCAAAAGGAAGAGAAAATATTTGGAAAGTATTTTCTTACTATCAATCAGATCTGGAAATTGTATCAACTGAGGGGATATACCAATTGTTCCTGCAGCTTAATTTTTCATGGTTGGTTTATTTTTGATGTTTATCAGAATGTTTCAGTTCATACCTCAGGCACCTCAATCTCTGCAAGTGTCAGGGTCCCCTGGAGGGGCCAGCAGCTGTGTGTGCCCCCGGATCATCTGCCTTGTGTTAGGAGAAACATGATCTTCCTGCTGGCTTGGACCTGTGCAAGGGGGTGGGAACAAATAGGAAACTGCTGCTTAAACCAACACATAGCCCAGCATTTCAGAATAAATAAGCAAAATATACAATGAAATAAGTTGCTTAGATTTCCTAAGAATAAAAGATGAGCATTTTCGGAAAACATTATGCATTTCCACACCCTTTTGTAGAAGCTGCTGTGGATGCCAGGTCGATTCTTACCCGTGGGATTGGCTGCTGGGGACTGGGCCAGAGGGATGCTGGAGACGGCCTTGGTTTTACCATCTGACTCCAGATCTGGCTTCTGGCTTTCTCTGACACTGCCAGTGCAATCAACAGGGCTGGGCTGCAGTTAATTGAATTAAATGGGACACTTGCCAGGGACACCAGTTATCTCCTGCAGTCATTAGCACAAGAAGGGTGTAAGGATTAGCTCTTGTTTGCTGTCTCAGGTGTTAGTGGTAATGCCAGCCGACATGCTAAGGTCTTGTCAGCAGCAGCATGTTCTGGAAGAGACAGCAGCCTCTTTAGCTGATAATAGCTGCATCATTCCTTTTAAATGCGGGTATTCCTCATTGGAGTGATTTTATTTTAGTCCTTGCTTTGAATGGTTTATTGAGTTCCATTTCATCTCTCATTTCAGGGGGTCAGCAAACATATAAGACAGGTACACTCACCCTTCTGATTGACAGCACTTCCAGAGACTCACTCTGCAGCCCTGGGAGCATGGCTGTGGTGTGGGGTGAGTGATGCAGGGACTCACTGGTTCTGGGTGTTGCTGGTACCACATGAACTCCCAGTGGGGGAGGAAGGACCTGGGTTTTGATTCCTGAAGGATATTGCTCTGATAAATAAAGAAAAGATTTAACTACTGCAGGAAAGTGTGGGTATTTGCTCTTTGGCATTCTAGATGAGAACTTCTGTCCTGAAGGTCTGTACAATTACGGAGGAAGCAACGGGCACGTGCCCATGACTCACCTGCCGTGATGCCCACATCCTGTGTGCCCACATCCCAGCCAGAGCAGTGCCTGCTTCCCACGTGCCCATGTCCCTCTGCAGCAGTGCCCTTGTCCCCTGTGTCCCTGTCCCACGTGTCCCTGTCCCACCCACAGTGGTGTGAGCTCTTGGTAGCTCACCTGGAAGTGAAGTGCTGCTGCTTCCTGGGGCTGGGAGCACTAATTAACTAATTAACAAGCAAAACTGGTGGAAGTGCTTCAAGACCTGCTGATCTCAGACATCTCTCCCCTACACAGTGTATGGGGGGTTGCAGCCTCCGTGCAGGGCAGCCTAGAGTGGTTTAAGACACGTTAGTGTGGGGATTGTCTGGCAGTGCCACGGGTCAGAGCCGCACTACGGCCCCGTTACACGTCAGAAGGGCTGGGGCAAAGCGTGCTCACAGGACTACAGCAGGGTCAACTTTCTCCTGCTTGGAGCCTGCCAAGGTCACCAATTTGAGTCCATTCTGCCATTGGAAAATTGTTAGTTTTCATGGATAAGTCGGAGTTAATGTTGTGTGGCAGTGAGAGTGCGGTTCAGCGCAGGTCAGTGAGGTGCTGACGGGCACTCTGGGGCTGCCAGCCATGACCTTGGCACAGACTGCCAGGGCCAGTGCTGCTGCCGAGGCACAGCTGTTAATGTCTCCTATACTCTGCAGTACTATCAAGAAGTACAAATACACAGTACTTGGGCAAATCCAAAAATCCACAAAATGCTTTTTGTTCACTTTAACAGTCACATCAATGTTTCTTCCGTGTAAAATGTGCATGGGGCTTTGCTCTTCCACAGTGAAGTACATTCCAAGCAGTAACTGCAATAAGTTGTAAATAGAATTCTAAGGCATGGGGGCAGCCCTGGGCTCCTGCTGTCCTGCAGCAAAGGCACTGCTGGCTGCAGCTCTGCAGGTTGGCACTGATGCACCGCACAGCAATCACTTTCTCAGATAGATACATCACCTATGTTTTCCTTATTTAAAATTTCAGCTATTCCTGCCTCTGCACGTGCCTCTCTGCACATATGTCTGACCATGACCACTGCCACGTTGGGAGCTGTGTGGTGGCTGTTGTCAGAAGCCAGGAATGCAGCCTCAGGAACAGAACCCTGCACAGGCAAACTTGGCAGAACCTGAGCAGCACTTAGGAATCTGGGGCTGGGAGCTGACCACACTGTTATTGACTGGTCTTGCGTTCCCAGGAGGACAAATCATGGCCTTGATTGCCAGGTTTGCAGTTTAAAAAAAGCCTTTGCTTTAATGAATGTACAGCCTAAGTGTCATCGATCTCCATTCTGGGTTGTTTTTCAGACAACAAGACCAATTTAGGAAATTTATATCTCTCCTAAAATAAAAAATTTATCTAGAGAAGTCCCTCTGTGCTTCTATTCTTAGTAAAACCCAAATTTATTTACTTCTGTAGTTGAAATTGCATTACTAAAGAACATGAAGTTTCTTTAATGTTGTTTGATGTTTTTTGTCTGCTTTTGAATGGAAGTTGGGATTATATGACCATTTTGTTGCTGTAACACTTGTCAGTTCATTTAAATTAATATTTTTAGTTTCTTCTTTATTATTACAAAGTTTACTGGTTTGTTAGGAATAATACCCAAATTTATGATGCTGAGAAGGTAAAGCTGCAGCGTGAGCCCACCTGGAGTCCTTGTCACAGGAGAAATGCACCAGGAGGTTCACCAGCACTCCAGTGGTCTGTCTGTCTGTGTGTCTGTCTGCGTGTCTCATGATTTTCAGGTTGTTTTTTGTATCCTGATGCAACTGAAAAGTCAGCTTTTTTCAGAAAAAAGTGTGGCATCAAATGAGCAGTGTATTTGAAAACCTCAGCTGTTCCCAGGTCACAGGTGAGCAGGTGACACGTGGAGATGGGAATCTTGAGAAGAAAACATCAAAGGAGTCACACAGACAGCAGGGGTGGGCAGTTCACAGGGCCAGGGAGCTGGAGACTTGCACAAAGCCACCGTGTTCTTCACTTGGTGCCAGTGAGCTTCAGTTCATGAAGAAAGTAGCTGGAAAAATTACCCAGAAATAGATGACCTTTCCATAGGCCTCTAATATACAATTACCTGATGCTCACTGGAGTGGTTCACGTGCTTCCCATTCTAAATGATTTTCCAGGTTCACCCATGTGTGAAAAGGGGTCTGATTTTATGGAGGAGGGCAGTGGAGAAAAGAAATTTCAGAAAGGAGAGAAATACGCCAGGGAATTTTACTGGTTTTTTGCTTCAAGGGAAGGGCAAATAGATGCAGCCACCTCAAAGTCACCTTTTGACTTTGAACTTTAAAAGAAAGGAACATGAGAGAACTCTGAGGTATTGACAGCACTTGACAGAAGCTGTTCCGTGGAGATAGGTAGGAAATTTAGGGTCCAGTGGAATTTGCTTTCTTAGCCAGATTACAGGTTCTTTTTTTACCCCCAGTACAACAGAATTCCAACCCCTGTTTTCCTTACTGCCTTTTCTTTCCTTCTGCCCTGGGTCGTGAGGTTCAGGAGATGCCTTGCCTGTGTGGCCAGCAGTGCTCACACCAGGGGCTGGCCGTGCCCCTCTGCAGAGTTTCAGCTCTGATCCGAAGCCAGTGACTTATCTGGGGCTGCAATCTCTACTGGACTTTAGGCGAAATACTTTCCTAAGGAAATTATTTCTATGGCTGGCACAAAAGTGCCTCTCCAGTGCACCTTTCCAGTGGCAGCTGTGCCCAGGTGCACACAGCAGTCTGGCTTCAGTAGTTCAGTGTTCTCTTCACTGCTCCAACCCCCCAGCAACACGGGGGAAAGCAGCAGCATTCACAACCCAAAGACTTTCTGAAACCAGGAAATGAGATCTCCACATACGATAAGAGAGCTCACTGGGCAATGGAAACTATATTTGTACAGGAAAAAATTATTTTAAATTACCTTAGAATGTAAATGATTTTAATGAACAAAAGCCAGTGGCAGTCCCATCCCCCATCTGCATTATCTGACAAAACAAACAAAGTCCCTGAGACAAGTCAGACACACAGGAGCATCAACATGGCAGCTGTAGCACCGAAACACTTTTCATTTGGTCAAGCATCTTAAGTATCTTTGGAAAAAACCCAAAATTAAACTTTGGATCCAAAGCACTAGACTTGCAATTTCACAGAATTTTGTGACTTTGGAAATACTGTTTTTCAGTATAAGCTCATGAACCTGGAATGAAATTGTCCTTTGAGGACAAAACAAAGCTCACAGCAGCATGAATGTGGGAAGATGTGGAGCTCCTCAGGCTTCTGCCTCCTCCTTTTGGAGGCCACACAATGTACACATCTTGTGTTCCTGAATTCATGCCTCTTCTGGCAATCTGTTTGCCTGATCCTTAAATTTCTGTGTTCATGTCCAGTGCCCAGAGCTGTGCCAAGCTGCCAGCAGCTCGCTGAGGCCACGGGCAGTGCCTCAGCTTCCCGCAGGGACAGTGCCCAGGGCTCTGCCGTCCTCCACGCTGATCCCACGGAGCTGAGGAGCTGCCAGAGGGTGTTGGGGTGCAGCCACACACAGCTGCACTCCCCACGTTCTGAGGGTACTGTGCTGGGCATGGAAGGGAGACTGAAAGATGTGAGAGTTTCTCCTGGAGCCTGCTTTTAACTCTCCAGGGCCCTGCTTGGGAACAGGCTGTAGTCACTACGTGCCTTTAGCTTAAACTTGCATTTCATCAGTCTGGGAGGAAGAATGGAAGAAATGTTCCGGGAGAAAATTCCATTTATGTCTTCTGCCACCTGCTAATGGCATATGTGAGCTGCTGCATGCCAGTAGCCGATGGCAAAGATAACATCAGTGTGGAGAAGGTTGTGTGGTGCTGAAAATGAGACTCGTGTTCCAGATGACCCAATAGTTCAGTGCCTGCTGGGGCCAGGCGTGGGGCCGAGCGCTGCTCACCAACACTCACACAGACGCACTCAGGGTGATGGATGGCCTTGTTGGAATCCCAGAAATCAAATCTTTTAGGGCAGGCAATAGGACAAAAGCTGAAAAGGCTTCTATTCACATCCAGCCCCAAATCAGGCTTTGCTGCGTTTACCTTCAGCCCAACTATGAGCCAGGCAAGGGAGGCTGGCAGGTGGGAGCAGCTGTCCAAGTGCCCGGTGAAGCTGCTGCTCTGAAAACTGACATAATGGCAGAGTAGACGTAGTGGGCAGCTCCTCAGAAATAAACATCCATTTACAGTAGGATCATAGAAATATTTGAGGCACTTAACAGCAAAATCCTTGTTGCTTTTCACCCTTGTGCCATGTGGAGTTTTTGCTCTGTGAGGGAACTCATGGTGTTTTGTGTGAACCAAGAAGTAATTGTGAGCTACTACTTAAATAGCCCTAATTATGTTTAGAGAAGGCTGGTCCCTGAAAGCAGCTAGGATCTGTGAATAAACATATTGACACAGGTGACCACCTGATCTATGGATATGGATCTAAAAAAAAGCCACTTTGCTAAGTTTAAATACCTCAAAGTAAAGCTGAGCAGGCGCCAGACGCCAGCAGCCGGTGCCTGCCCAAAGCAGCGTGGCCTGAGGCTCGGCAGGGACAGTGTGGCTCGGGGCACGTCCTGCCAACCCCAGGTGTCCTCCTCAGGGGACCAGGGCCTTTAAATACCACTTGAAATATTTTTAAATTTAAAAATCCTTTAAATACCCTGTGGACAGGGAAAGGTAAAGGGCCTGGGCCCCCTGAATGGGGATGGACAAGCGCAGAGCCTCACCTTGCTTAATCCTTGGGCAAACACGCTCAGTGTCTGCTGAGTGCAGCAGCTGATCCCACCTGCACCAGCACTGACCCCACCTGTGCCAGCACAGCCCTGCACAGCTGGCCCAGGGCTCCCAGGGGACACAGGGCACCTGCTCCCAGCCCGGGGCTTCCAGCTTGGCTGTGGCCCTTAGCAGTCAGAATTTTTGGGAAGTCTGTGAGAGAGAGGACAAATGTGAAGCTGTTGAACACGTTCAGCCCTTCAGCACAGGGGTTGAAGAGTTCACAGTGACAGCTGAGATAAGGCCAGCCCTGGTGGTGGGCCCCAAGCTGCCCCTGCCCCAGCAGCCTCCTCCTCCTCCTGCACTGAGCACCGAGCTCCCTCACCCCTCTGTTAACCATGTCTAGCTTCAGCACAACTTAACAGCACAGAATTACAGTATCCTAGGACATGGAAATGGGTCATAAACAAACCCTGTGTTTTCTGTATTAACACATGTGCCACTCCTGGCTGGGAGGGTTTCACAACCCTGAGATCTCACTGCTTAGGACTCGAAGAAACCAGCATCACCTCAGGCTATAGGGAGAAAAATTTCCTTGAACCACATTGCCTCACTGCTAGACAAACTGCAGAAAGATAACTCACTCCCAGAATGTCAGGATTTTCTGGACACCATCCAAACAATCGCTGCGTTTCATGCTTGAATGCCTATCAGTGAATTTCCAATGCAAAATGTAAACAGAGACAACAACTAGAAATCATCTGGTGTTTCCTTTGCACCTCCCCAGAGGGGAGGGCTGTTGGCATCATATTTTCAATCCCTCAGCACCAGCAGGCACAGGTCAGTGACAAGACAGGTGAAAGAGTAAGGCCTGAGGTCAGTAGGTGCCCAGTTCATCCCTTGAAGCTGCCTGCTTCCAGGAGCTGAGGCTGCTGCTCTTAAGGAAACAAAACTCCTACCTGCAGTAACCTCTTCAGTTACCACACAGAAAAATTTAAAAAGCCAAACAACAATCACCTAGCCAAATGTTTAGGGTGGAAAAACACCAGAACTCAAGAGGAAATGGACATGGCAGGTCTCCTGGCTGGAATTCCTGGGAATGTTTGTTGGTGGCACGCCTGGTCAAGTAGTGCTGCTGGCCACCCCGCAGCCTGGTGCCGTCCTTCCTTTGGCTGAAGGAGATGCAGGTGAGGCCTGGGTGGGACACCTGCCAGGTGTTAGCAAAGCTCACTTATGCCCACAGGTCACTTCCCAGCAAGGTGTACCTTGCTCAGGGGTGTTCCAGCCCTCCCCAGTGGCGTGGGACCTCAAGGGGGTTGAGAAAGCCCAGGGAGCAGATGAGGTGAATGGCACCAAATTTTCTGGGGCAATCAGTTTTGATGAATGTTGCCCGCCCATAATTCAGAGGCACTCTGCAGCGAGGCAGAGCGGGCAGGCAGAGCCGGGTTCCTGGCAGGATGGTGCAGGTCCCTGAGGTGCTACAGCTGAAGCCCGTAACACAGAGAAAGAGAATCTCATTTGCAGGCAGGGTCAGATCCTGCCACAGTTCTGACTCACAACTAGACAGATTCTGTACTTTTCAAGTAGCAGAACTTAAGCTTTTTGCATTTCAGCTTTACAGATGCTAGTCAGTAGTTTTTGCCACTTTTCATCTATTTCTTGGGTTTATCCATGCTCTGTGCAGAGTTCCATCCATTAAACTCTAATTTTTCTGCCTTTCCTCACTTGTAAGTGGAGGAGGCCACCTTCAGAGAGGCTGGTCCAGAGGACAGTGGTAGTAGCCATGGAATTCCCTATCCAGTTACATCTCAAATGAAAGATAGGATGGCTCTGAAAAGCGTGATAAAATCTTTGAAAATTAAGATTAATACCAGTGCAGGCCCATACCCGCTGCTAGCGTGTGAGATTCAGAAGTGCTGCTGCTGAACAGCATTTCCATGCCAGGAGCCTGCACCAGCTGCTATGGATGCAGATCCATCCTTCAGCTGATCCTACAGCATGGGCTCTGGACTTCTCCAGTTCTTGGACTGCTTCTCCAGTTCTTGGACTCTTTCACCTCTGCATCACCAGGATTTCTTCAGCATGGTCATTAGCAGCTCACACATACCTGCCACACCTTCCAGCACACGCCTCTGCATTCCTCACCCTGCTCCAAGACATGCTTTGTTCGTGGACTCAGCTCTCACTCACCGTCTGATTCACATGGGATCAAGTTATATAAAGTGCTGGCAAGTTGTGGTCATATGGGTTTAGCCCTGTCCTTGAAAGAACAGATCTTGTCACCTAACCAGTACTTTTGGGAGGTATTTTACAATTTGTGTAGAGAAAAAAATGTACTGGAAAGGCCTTATCTGTAGTGACAATCTCTGGACATCAGTACGCACAGAAATCCAGCAATGTCCATTGTCTGACATGGTTTTGTCCGTTCTATAACCTGTCAGCAGAGTTCACAAGCTTTCTCCAGCCTGTGCTCAGCTTATGAAGCTTTTCCTGCCATTCAGGATAGATTCATCTGTCACGTTTGCCAAGTCTCCAGTCCCTGAGTGCTGCCAGTATTTACAGCTCCCAGAGCTGCTGGGACAGACAGCTCTGTGTGCAGGGATGAACCCGGGAGCTCTGAACGAGCTGAGGGCCCCAGCACTGACCCTGGAGGGTGCCTGGACTCTGAAATTGGCATAGGTCAGAAGGAAAATGATCCCATCTCCCCCTTTCTCATCGTTGTTCTTACACCACACAGCAAATCCAAACCCCAGACCAGCACAACTCCTATTGTTGCTTGCTCTGCACTCTAGGAAAAAAAACCAAAAACAAATAACCAAGAAACCCAGCTCTTATTTCCACATGAGTGGGAACCAGTAGTGGTTGGCAAATTTCTAGACTTAGCCAAGGGAAAGATCTGAGTCCTTGCCCAATGTTTAAAATCCTTGGCTTAGGCTGATTTAATTTTCCATTTTTTTTTATTCTACTCTCAAATTTTATATCTTTATTTTCAGTTTAATCCTTTATTTTTAAGATTTACATAGCATCAACGATTTCTCAATTGGCTCTGTCCTTTAACTAGATTTACAAGCTGCACTTGAGATGTGGACACTCTGTGATCATCACAAAAATCCCTCCTTCTGGTATTTTTGCTAGCATCAGTCCCCAGAACACGGGTCTTAAGGAAGGGAACATATTCCCTACTGATGTGCCAGACAAAAGTTCATGGCTTTGTCTTGCTGAAAATGAAGTCCTGATTATTCATGCAGTTCCCAATGAGTCATTCCACACCCTTGAATTATTTCTGACAGATGTGAAATGCCTTCTGCTGAATTCCTGCTCCAAGGAACCTTTTGCATGGCTGGTTCATCAGTGAATGCAAGCAGACTCCTGATGTACAGTGCTTCATCATCATGGCATGTGTAACACTGAACACAATGACTGGGGAAACCAGACCCACCTATTTTCGGTCATAGGTTCAGGGCCTCCAAAATCTGCCAGCAACTGGACAAGAGGTGCTCACACGGGGCCGGTGTGTGCCCAGGGAAACCAGATTACCCTGAGGATCTCAAGAGTGGATCGGCTGAGGGCATATGAATTCACTCTCAGGGGTGATATGGAGACAAGTGCTAACCTGAAGGCTTATTTCTGTAACTTTTCACTTTCTTGCTTTCTCTTTGCTGCCAGGATTGCTTTTCCCACTGGCCAGGTGCTCAGCTGTGGTTCCTGTCCCTGAGCACGGAGATCAGACCTGCCCAGCAGGGAGGGACTGCCCAGCCTGGTGCCCTTAGCCCGCTGCTGGAGCTGCTCTCTGCTGTTCTTGTACAAGGGTGTTAGTGCTCATCTCACCAGATGTCCTCAGAGGCACACAGAACCCTCCTCCACAGCCTGCAGAGCACAGATGAAGGCTGTTTCCCAAAGGCTCTAAGGCTTCTCCTAAGCTGAGGGGTCCCCAGGCTGGCCCGAGTACATTCATTTCCTCCGACAAAGGAAAAGTCTTTCAGGGAACTTTCTCTGAACAAGAACCTCGTCCAAAGCAAGAGGGCAGCTGCAGGGAGGATGCTGTGGGAGTACAGACAGCTCAGAGCTGCAGCTCTCAGGTGCACCCTCTGTGCACCAGGGGCAGGAACACACCCAGGGCAATTCACCTGCGACCTCTGGGACAGCCTGACCCCGTGGGGCTCGGTCTGGGCAGACAGAATCCTTCTGACCACGCCATGCATGCGTCTGCCAGGAAACAGAGAGGTTCCTCCCCAAAGGGAGCCCTGAGCTCCCCCTGGAGAGCCCCAGCAGGGATCCCTGTGGGCACAGCTGCAGTGCAAGGGCTGGCTTGCTCTCACTGCTGCGTTTCAGCAGCGTTCCCGAGCAGCTGGCCAGGCCTGGCTCCGGGTGAGGTTAAAGACATTACCTCTGAAATGGAAGATTTTGGGCTGGGATTCCACATTTTTCTTCTGCAGAAGTCTCTGTCACTGCAAAACAAAACAACAGCACCCAAAGCCGTGTTAAATCATTGTAGTGATTCCAAAATCCATTATTCCTCTGTCTAATTAGAAAAGCTCCAAGCTCACTCTAGGTCTTACAACTGCGAATTTTGTATTTGCAGTGGTGAAACTCCCCTCTCCTTTTTATCCACAGATGGTCATGATGATACGTTTTTGTTCAATAATTGATCATTTTTTGCGTCATGTTTGACTTGTTTAGGGATTTAAACTGGATGCCTCACTGAAGGGAATCTGTAACTGAGATACAAATCTGAGCACCTGTGAAAGGCTTCAAGTTTTGTGCCCATGCCTAAGTATGAGTTTTTAAATGTATGTTTTACTACTTTAAAGGCATCTACACAGGATGTCCGTGGAGGTTGATCTGTCATCACTCTGTCTTGTCAGCAGACCCACTGGATTCTGACAGGTGAACAGAGGCTGTTAATTACAACTGCCAGGTTTTGTCATGCATGACCCTTGTCACGCTCCCTAGATAATTCAGTCTTATGCCTTTCAAGCATTTGCAGCAGGAACAAGACTAAATCTTTCCATTTCCCTGCCCCATTCTATGCCTCTCTTTCTAAGAAAGAGTAACTTAGAAGAAAGAGTGCTGCAGCAGTAACCCTTTGCATTTTGAAGCGTGGGTGTTGGTGTGCCTTGGTTCTGCATTGAGGAGTGCCAGGGTTTGTGACAACTCATCAGAGGGAAGCTGTGCCAAGGTTCTGGCAGTGACTCCCCACCCTCAGGAAGGTTACAGGGGATAGATAATGCCACAAGTTTTGCAGGAATAAAGAGCTTGTTCTTACTTTTCTAAGAAGGCTCTTTGCTAGAATAAGCAAACAAAAATTGGACCTGACTTCAGGTCCCTCTGCTCCCACAGCTCTCCTCACTGGAGCTGGTAACTGCTCCTGGGATGTGGCTCTCAGCCAGACATCCTTAAAGGAGAAGCGTTGGCTTGACATGGAACTGTGACCTATTTGTAAAATTTTGCTATATACAAATTTACTCTTTATAGCACATCCATGGATCCTTTGGAATGCATATGATGCAGAGCCAGTGGTCAACCCTTAGACTCATGTTTAGAAAACACCACCTTTGTTTGTTTCATATGTTTATAATTGTCTCTGCCTATATTAATGATTGTGAATTTCCACAGTAACTTTCAAAGTAATGTTGGTTTGTCTGGATAGTACCATTGCTAAAAAGCACTTAAAATGTCAAATACAAGAGCAGTTATTTGCTTCTTCTTGCTACTACATCCTACCACAGCTGTGAATCATGAGCCATATTGCTACAGCTTCTGAAATCAAAGTGCAGCCAAATAATGTATAGCCCAGCACAGACATATTCCCTAATGACACAGAAGTGTGGTGCTCCAGTCCCCCATTTTACAGGAGAAAAGGAGGATATGTGATAAAAGTTTAGTGCCAACTTCTCACTTCCTCGGTGGTGAGTGCAGTTTTGTGTGGGACAGTCTGTTCCTTCCATGCATTGCTCAGAGGTGGATCCTATCCAGAAACCCCTTCTCTGCCCTGGTGGAAACGAGGGTTATGTCACCTTCACGTGGAACCATGTTCAACTGGAATGTCACAGGTTTGCCTCTGAGGCCACCCTGAGCTGCAGCAGAGCACAGAGAAGACAGAGTTCAGGTAAGACAGCACGTGCAGTTTGCATAGCTGTGAGGTTTGCTGAGAGCAGACTTCCATGTGGAAGTCACACCAGGAACGAATATGTTCCAAAGGGAGTTGGTGAGGCACTTTCCGTGTGGGCTCCATGGAGCCAGGTGTCTGGTGTCTCAGATGACCAAGAGGATTTCCCCACAGCTCACCTGGGCTCAGGGGGTGCTGGGCTTAGAGACTCTGTTGCCCATCACATGGTAGCCTCTGAGGCACTGCAGAAACAAACACAGTGGCCAGGTCCCTTCTCATGGCCCTGCCCAGGGAATGAGGGACTCTGGGCCACCTGGGGGCTGTCTCTCACCTCAGACAGCCCACCTGAGGAGTTTGCTTTTCTGCTTCATGGGAGGGTGGCATCTCATGAGACCACTTGTTAGCTTGTGCACAGCACGGTGCAGTGTGAGGAGTAAGCATAATGCTGAATTACAAGGCGGTGTGAGTAAGAGCATCTGCCAACGTCAGCAGATACATGAGGTCAGCAAGTTTACATTCCTTCAGGTCAGAGAACAGAACAAGCGTGATCTTATCCCCGTGCCAGTTCCTCCACATTGCAAAGTCACCGCAAGGCATGACGACACCACCGCTGCTCTGGAGGAGGGACGGAGGGCTTGTCTGCACCAGCTGCCAGAGCAAACTGGAACAACAAACAGCACAGGCAATCTCCAGGTAAGAATGCAGAGCAGAACAAGCACGCTGGTTTTCCCACAGCATGAAACTGCCGGGCTCACAGTGTGTACCGCCAAAGACATATAAATGTTCTCCAGTGAAACCAGACGGTGTTTATGAGGGACTGCAGGATCTCAGTGCCCATCCTCACTGGATGTCTGCTCACCTGTGAGCACAACAGGTATTCCGTTTAAAGTAATGGGTCCAATCTGCTGTTCATCCCTGCTGGGCCATGAGGGAGAGAACAGCATAACAGAGGAATTCAATTTTCCTTCTCCTCACTTGTTATTCTGTATGGTCATGTATTAATTCTTAAACTCAACTCTTTTAATTATTTTTATAACCCTTACTGATGTCACTCTGGATATTACTGTTATCCTTATAAATACACAACCCCCTTTCTCTAGAAATTTTAGCCATCCAGCCAACATGCCCTATGACTTTGAAATCAGTACAGAAAATTTATCAACAGAATTGAAAGTAAAACTAAATTTAGGATGGAATTAATACCTTACACCCTCAAGGCTTATAAATTTAGTCTTGTCCAAGGTATAAGTGCGTGTCCCCAAAATTAATACAGTTCTGAAAATTTCTTACTTTTGTCAGACAGAACCAGACAATTTTAGAGGTATACATATGCGAGCAAAACAAAGTTATGGTTACAAAGGCACATTGTGGATTACAGAAAACAAATGTCACATCATACAGAGATTTCCACAAGGGCAGGAACTGCTCAGGATTGGTGTGGATCAAGCATAACTTTGAATGCTATTCCTTGGGCAAGCCGAAGGATCAGACTCCATCTTGAAAACCTTTGCTTACTGTGAGTGCTGAATACATAAGAACCATATTTTTACATTGATGGCCAAACCCAAACACCTACAAGTGGCTGCAGCTTTTAGGTATCAAACAAAGAAGTCGATTTCTGAAGACCTACTTGGATAACACAATTATCCTTTTTGGTGCATGAAACTTGAATAGGGCTCTGGGAATTAGCAACATAAAAACAATGTCAGTGATGAATCTAAAATGTTCCCCAAACAAGGAATTATAAGGAAGTCATGGGAGAGGTCTTGTGGTGAACTTGGATCTTTCCACAGTTTTTAATTCTGACTGTTAGATTTTTCATAATCTCTGGAGGTTACTTGTCAACTGCTGTGGGCTGTTGGAGAACCCCTCTGGGCAGCACACAGCTCCTGCCACAGGCCAGGATCCTAAAGCTGCGTGTGGGGCATCTGTCATGCTGACTCTGCCTATGCTGCTCCTATTTTACAGCTGCAGGTGTCAAACAATGAACAATGCTTGATAGTCATCAACCTGATTTCAGAAATGGAGTGACTGTGATGCAATGAGATGAAGAAACTCACTCGATACCATTGAATCAGTTGATGTCCATACAAAGATTAGGCACATTTCCTCATTCCTGGTGCCATTTGTAACTTACCACAAAAGATCACTAAACCCACTTCTTATGGCCATTGTCCTTGCTTCAACAGAGCGTGGCATCAAAGGACGAGGCAGCTGCAGCCCTGGCAGACAGGACACACGTGTCTGGGTGGCCAGCTGTGCACTGCACAGGTCAGTGCCACTGAGGGCAGCACCACCGCAAGATTTCCCCTGTGATAAAGCCAAAGGCCAGTTCTGCAGATTCCGTGTCTGGTTTGTATGTGCTGCATTGCCAGACCACGCTTGCTGCAGAGCAAACTCTGAACATCCACGAGTTGCCTTCAGCTGCTGTCAGGTTCATTCAAACAACAGCAACTGGGGACTGTGCTGGGCAAAACACCCAGCAATCCCCCTCTCCTTCTTTTGGAGGGAGTCTCTGTCCTGGCTAGTCCCCTCAGAGACCACAGCTCCTCTTCTTGGAGACAATTTCATGTTGAGAGCCTTTAACGACTTTCAGATGTCTTAACAGAATACAAGCCCCTGAAGAGAAAATTCCTAGTCTTAACTTGCAGAATCTATGAGCTAATTTTTATCCATATGGAACTATTTATAGTGCAACTGAGGAAAAAAATCCTCCAAATGACAATGCTGGGTATATCACCTCTTTGCAATGCATTACTAAAGAGTTCCCACACCATTTAACACCTACAGGACAATTCCACTGATCAAACTTCTCATGGAGAATCTGTTAGGGCTTGCCGTGAAACAGGTAATTACTCTGGGAATCCTAGCAGTGTATTTTAATTATTGTGGTATTTTTCATTTAACCCAGTAGTTTGTATCACTTCCATCAGTTTACTCTGACAAATGTCAGAATATTCACTTCCCCAAATGTTCTGTTTTCCCACTTTTCTCAGGCTCCAAAACCAGACCTCTGAAATTGGTTTGAATTTGCAAATGCAGACAGACACTGAGATCACCTCTTCAGCATTAATAAAGGACAATAAGTTGTGCTTGTTCTTTTAATCATGTTTATAGTGGAAGTGCTCAATTATAAAATAATAATAATACAAAATGCAGATCTTCATAAACAACTATAATTTGTCTGCCCCAAACACTTTTAGTTTTGCTTAGCAAGCTCTCCATTTCACTGATGATTCTATTTCAGTGGATCTCAGCAGAGCTACTCATATAAGTTTTAAAACAAAATTAACAGCAGAAAAGCAGAGACTTACATGAACAGAATTTAGGTTTATATCCACCACATCATTTTAGTGTCTGACATGAGTGTTTCAGTAGATGCACTCACAGATGTTGATAGCAGCTGTACAGTTGGATGAGAAAAGAAAGAATTAGCCACAGAAGTATTACTTTTTTGGTATATATTTTGCATACAGATTCCATGTGGAGACAGGGCTCCCATCAATCCACTGTCTGCTACAAACTCCACATTTGTGCTGTTGTAGAAAAGTTAGAGCTAATCCAGTCTGTAGGTTTTCTGAAGCATGTTTATGCAAAAAAGGCCAGGGAACCAGGTTTAGGCTGATTGCTGTCTCATGTCCTACATGATGTAGCAACAGATCTGTCAAAAATTGCTCAGAACTTAAATATGTACAAGTTTCCCCACACCTTTCTTTGTCCAGGTCTGATCTCTGCCTTTGAATTGCTGCTTGGCAGTAAAAGGGAAAAGGAAGGGCATCGCACTTGTGAAGCAAAATGTGAGGGGTGCAGGCACACATCCCCTTTGGGCCTGAGGATCCCACACCCCTGAACCGAAGGGATGTTGTCTCAGCTCGTTAGCACAGATACCACTGCTCCAAACAATCAGGACTCCCAGGAAGGGTATTTAAATAGGCCATCTAAACATTATTATATGGAGTTGCAATGGCTTTGATGTCTACTCTGTAAATGCTTTCTGATCTTAAAAACAGACCACCTTTCCTCTCCACACTTCCTCTTAGTATTTTACCCCAAGAATTACATAAGTCCTTTAAGAACTCAGTCCTGAAAATGGATCTATAACTACAGATCAAATTGTGCCACAGAGTACTTATCTGAAGTATCTGACAAGCTCTCTGAAGTTTGTGTATGTTCCCTTTTTTGTGCAGACAACATATTAAAAACACATGCCCAGCCATTATTCATGCTCTTAGGAGGGAGGTAATGGATAAAGCTGGTGAGAAATCTAAAGAACGGTTTATACACAAAGCAAAGTGATTACTTACTGTTCAAAGAAGAGGTTTTCAAGAAAATGAGCAACCTAGATTCTAGGAAATCCAGCAATGAATTATTGAAATGTCCATTAAAATAAAACCATGCCAAACAGAAAGTTTTCAGACACACCAAGCCTATCAAAGAGATGTGGAATTTCTCCAATATTGATATTTCACTTTACTCAATATGAGTTTGAAGTATATGAGAGAATGTGCTGCTGAACGCCACATGAGTTATCTGAAACAGTTCACATTTCTCTTTTTACTAGGTTAAATGAAACCTGATCTGGATTCCACTTGATCATAAGACTGGAATGCTGAAAATGCCGTAATCTATTTATACATCAAATTGAAGAAACATTGCATGTCTTTAAATTTCACTGCATTCCAGTGTATTAGCTAAATAGCAACAGTTTACAAACTGTTTCACATTCAAACTGAGAAAGAGAAGACAGACCAACCTGACTTATTTATCCTAAAGCCAGGATTGATTTCCTGGCTTTAAAACTATGGCCCAAGCCCAGGTCTGCTCTGTGCCTTCCCTAAAAGCCTTGTTCTTGCAGCAGTAATTCATCATTAGTGCCAAAACATGGTAAGTTGCCTTATGATGCCTTCCAAATCCACAGTTCTTTTACAGCATCAAGAACGTACTACAATCCCGAACTAGATTTGCAGCTCAGATTTTGTTCATACTCCTCTTCCCCCTGCCTCTGAGCCACAGATGGTTGAAAATGCAGCAGGCAGCAAGGCTGAGAACAACTGTGTAACTAAGGACAGCCAAATCCCCCAGATGAAAACCATACAGGGGCTGATGTGCCAGAAGGTGCTGGCAGTAGCTCATGGACGTAGAGAGCACCCCAGACCCCTGTGGAACGGCAGCCTCCAGCTGCACAGAATGCTGTCACTCCCTCAGCTATTCACAGGATCCCTCAGTGAGCACAGTGCTGTCTGACACATCATTCTGACCACAGGAGCTGCTCCTGTTCAAACACCACAGCTGGGTGCAGCACAACATCTACTGCAAAAGTAAACGTGCCCATCATGTCATGCTAAAGGCCTGTCCGTTGATCTGTACAAATGCAGATTTTAACATCTCTCAGTAAAGTAAAACACAGCTGCCATTGACGTTTGATGGGTTTTGCCACTGACTTGAAAGGGGTCAGGATCAGGCTTACAACAGCTGATGGTATTTCATAACATTTATTCATTTCTACTTGCAC
Source organism: Bombycilla garrulus (assembly GCA_013400315.1). Taxonomy (NCBI): domain Eukaryota; kingdom Metazoa; phylum Chordata; class Aves; order Passeriformes; family Bombycillidae; genus Bombycilla; species Bombycilla garrulus. The sequence goes on from VXBU01012877.1 coordinate 241,321, forward strand.
TTTCAATGTGTTTCAATGTGTGAAACAGTGTCAGTTTTTCTCACTTGTCATTCCTATGATTTTTTCAATTAGTTGTTGGATTTAGTGCCTATTATTTCCCATGTAGTAGACTATGAATACAAAGACAAAAAGAGCAATTTTTTTAGAGTCAGGGGAGAGGAAAATTCTGTGCTCTTTGCCACATGAAACTTTAAGAAGAGCCTGAAGCTAAATACTGCAGCTACTATTCATGGTTCTCTGGATAGTTAGTGGCCTTTATAAATGCAAAATTCCCACTTAGGCATTCAGATAACTAATTTGCCATTTTCTGTGCCCTTCTTCCTTCCAGCAGTCTGTAACCTGGTATTTGTCTTCCAGCTTGAAATTCAAAAGAACTTGAAATTCAAATTACAGTTGCATCTCAGTCGGGTTTGAGACCATTTGGGTAATTTAGAGGAGTTTTAAAAACAGGACTAATTTGGGTGAATGTCTTACTGTCTAGAACCACGAGTTTCACAAAAAGGAAAAGGCATAGTTTACAGTAAAATAAAGGAATTTCTGATACTACTGTTTATTTTAAAATTTATAATGTTAATACAGGAATCAGAAGGGGCTGCCCAGGGAAGGTGGAGTCCCTGTCCCTGGAGGTGTGAAGGAACGCCTGGAAGCGGCACCCAGCGCTCCGGGCTGGGGACAAGGTGGGCACGGTGCGCTCTCAGCGGCCCGTTCCGGCGGGAGTGCCGCGGTTCGGAGCCCGGGGCTCTGCCGGGCCCGTTCCGGCGGGAGTGCCGCGGTTCGGAGCCCGGGGCTCTGCC